>RJWH01000990.1:233872-501036 GCA_004363575.1 Solenodon paradoxus
CGCTGCTGCCCCCTCCCCGCTGCTGCCCCCTCCCCGCTGCTGCGCCCCCCACAGCAACAGGGAGGCGCCAAGAGCACATTCAGTTCTAGGACACACGGGAACTCAAATGTGGCCACTAGAAAATTTAAAACACCATTGTGACTCTCTTCCGTGCCTCACTTTTCATTTCTACTGGACAGAGCTGTTGAGAGTCTCTGTAACATGGAATCAGTGCAATCCAGTGAAGAGCTTGAGTCTGAGGCAGGAATTAGTTCACGAGCCTGTGAGCCAGACCCTGCCCACCTCCAGCTGGGCCACAGCCATGCTCCCCAGACAGGGCCACACTCGCGCGACATGGTCAAGTTCACTGGACCATGGCCCCACTCCTGGGACATGGCCACATTCGCCGGTTACTTATTGGCCCAGCTGCTGTCACGCCACGAAGATTGACCAGAAAAGCTGGAAATGCTCCCCTCTGGCTCCTTACAGAAATTGGCAAACGCAGATCTAAGAGGACGCCCGCCTCCCAGGTGGGTGAAGACGCTTCCGTCCCGAAAGCAGCAGGTCTCACAGCTGAAGTGAGTGGCTCTGGGCTGGAAGCCATGGACTGCAGGCTGGGGTGAGGGACCTGGGCACCCTGATGGCCCCCCTGCCTCCCTGTGAGCTGGACGTGGTCTGTGCACGGGGACAGAGCAGATGCCGTTGCACACTGGGCGGGCAGGATGCGGGGACAGATACGTCCTGAGCCCTCACTCAGGTAGGCAGCATCCTCAGAGATGAAATACCACCCTGAACAGAGGAATCAAGTGTCCTCCCTGGACAGCAAGGGAAGGAAGAGACAGCAGTGTGCGCGCCGGCTGGAGTGGTGACGGGCGTCTCTGAGCAGGACACGTCTGTGGCAGCACCGGCTGCCCCGGGACGTGCTCTGTGACAGTCTCCACGGCCACCAGTAACGCCACTGCGGTATCCCACGTGGACAGTGAGAAAACTGGGCAGCATGCAGGTGGCTGGCCCCGGAGCGCGACCCTTGAATGAACGCGAAGGCTATTGACTCACATAAACGCACCCTGGGCAGCCCAGTCCCCAGGCCAGCAGCGTGGAATTTATGGACAAACTCTAAAATCTCTCCATCCAAAGAGTGTATGTTTGGATTTTCAGTCAGAAAACTGCTGATTTTCTCCTCCCCCTCAGGTCACTCCCTGAGCAGAAATGCATGCTGATCTCTGTGTGCAAAGTGAGGCAGAGCACTGAGACCACGCAGCCCCTCCCACCGCAGTCCCGGCCTGGTTCTGCTCTAACCTGCCAGTTCAGGTCTGCTCGTCCAGCTGAGCGTGCCCTTTCCCCCTGTGTGCCATCGTTTCAGCCCCTCCAGGTTCGGGGGGTGCGGGGTGTCCTTCCAGCAGACTCCAGCACAGCCTGGCCACCGCCCAGCATGGGACCTGAGAGAGCTCAGGTGAGGAGGCCACCTTCTCTGATGCTCAGTTTTGTCAGATGATCCAAACTGCTCCAGCTTAGCTTCCTCACTTTTATCACTGTCCCCTTGTCCTAGGGCTGACCATTTGGTTCCTTACCAACTGCTTCACAAACTGGTGACTGTGAGATTCCATCACACTGTGCACTTTATACATTTATACTCTTTACTGAGTACCTCTTTTGCTTAAACACGGATGAATGGATGGATGGATGATTATATGGATGGATGGATGGATGGATGATTATATGGATGGATGGATGGATGGATAGATGATTATATGGATGGATGGATGGATGGATGGATGGTAGATCATGTATGGATGGGTGGGTGATGGATGGGTAGATGGATGTGTGGTGGATGAATGGACAGATGGATGGTTGGGTAGTGGAAGGATGGATGAGTGGGTAGATAGTCTATATCTTTCTCAAAATCATTTCCCCTTGAAAAGCCACCTAAATTTTCCTCCACATTCCCCTCACCTTCCTCTCACCTTCCCTCACTCTTAAACCCTCCAATTCTGATGTTTTCCTCTTCCAGTCTTGTCAGACATTTTAAATGCCCAAGTCTCCGTTATACAGATAAACTGATGCTGCATTCATCCCTGCAATCCCCACCTCTTCTCCCATCCCCATGCAACACAGGTTTCTTCCGCCTCTTAGAAAGTAATGGTCATTGTTTTGTATTAGTTGTAATATTAGTTCTAATCTTTGCTGTTAACATAAAGGGGTGTGAGGTCTAACACATGCTATCAAAGGAATTTGATACAAGGATATTATGCAAAAAGAGATTTGATGTCTAGAATGATATTACAAAGAGGTATAACCTAGAAAATGACAGACAGGGATGTGACACCTAGAATATGACAGAAAGGTGTGTGCCATCTAGAACATGACATCATACAGGGTGTGACACCAGGACATAGTGAAATACTCAAGCCATCATAGCCCATTCATCTCTGTCACCCTCCTAGGCTGAGGGCACAGCTAAAGGCAGTCGTGCATCTTCCTGTCAGCAGTCCTCCTCCCCGCCCACCTGCCTCCCACCCTCCCCACCTCCCAAGAGCAGACACACGGCGCTGACTTCCAGGGGTGATCCATTTGCACCTGTTCCCAGCGTCCTCATGCAGCGGCCTGTGGTGAATATCTGTTGGGTGCGTGCGGAGCAGGGTCATCCATAGCACCATGGCACTTCTCGTAAGGCCCAGGTGAACCCATGCTGAGCCTCAGTTCTAGGCCCAACTGAGAAGCCTGCTCACTGGCCTGGAAGTCCTGTTAGTGCGTCTGGAGAGCAGTCACCTGCTCCAAGTCTCAGTGAGGGTCCTGCCAGCATCAAGCTGCCTGCCTCCTCAGAGCCAGCTGGCAGCGATTTGTCAACCCCTGGCTGTAGGTAGGGTACCCCAGGGCCACCCCTTTGTCCCCCAGTTCAGGTCTCAGGCACGGCCTGAACCAGAATGCAGTTTAGCCACAGGGATACACTCTGTCCTCATAAGAAGTGTCTGTGACTAACATGGCCACAGGAGGTGAGCTGGTTCAGACCCAAACCTGCAAGTAGGAAACCCTCCTGCTGCTGATGGTCAGGGAGTCTGGTAATCTCCCTCATGGGGACGGTCAGGGCATCATCACTTGTTTGTGGTCTTATATGAGGTAACTAAGATATCTTTTTAACTCTAAAGACTTGGCATTTGGGGGTCTAGCTCCGTGTAAACAAAATGTTAGTTATTTGAGGAATTTAGTTTATTCTCATCAATCATTTTAATGTAAGAGAAAGTAGAAAATGGCCTAAGCCAACATTTCCTTTAAGGTCATGATAGACAAAAATATGTGATGTAGCTAGAAAAATATGTATCAAAGCCATAAAGTCACCAGGCTAAGAGTTCTGTTTCGTCAGCAGGACTCTGGATTTGTGAGGCTGGACAGGTGGCTCTGCTGCCCTGCCCTCCCCTCCCTGCAGTCGCTGCTGAGTTGCCCCTCCCTCCCCGACCCCTCCTCCATCTCCCTCGTCACCCCCACCTGTCCCCATTTGGCCCAGAGAGCCCATACTCAGGCGTTAGCACACATCAGGACACCAGGCTGGACACGCAACTCAGCCCCCGAACCCTCCTTGAGGTATCCGCCTACTCTGGACCGAGCCAGGTGTTGGTCCTCACATGCTCCCAGGTGCTGACGACCCAGGAATGTGACTTTGGGAAACAGCCACTTAAACGACACACGGTTAGGAGCTGCACCTGTGAGCTTTTTCTGACGTTCAGACATCAGAGTGAGGGCAGAGGCCACAGGCATTAGGGTTTTCCTTAGAGGATCATCTGACTGCGATTTGCTGAAGGTAATGTGTTGGCAAGAAGGTGACTGGTGTGTTTGTTCCGGGCAGCCCCTGCTTCAAACCCCATCTATTAAAGTAGCAGCAGATGCGGCTGCTCTGCTCCCGGCCCTTAGGTGACAGGATGCTCCCACAGATGTGGCTCCCCTAGTCATCTTTCTGTGAAAGGGTTGGCCACATGGAAAGGGTTTATGAAAATCGCTTTGTGTGTGAAGAAAGGAGAGGGAGACATGCTCAAGCACCAGGGGACAGTTCAGGGCACAGAGGAATGTGATGAGCAGTGTGGGCCGTTTATTCAGCAGCTCTTGGAAAGCGAACGTATGGAGAGATTGTCACCAGAGCGTTAGGTACCTGCTGTCAGAGGCTGTGTGCTTATGGCTTTGACGGATTCTGTCTCTCATCTTTGAGGTGCTCACTCTCCATGTCTGGCTCCAGCACTCCCATCCGTGACCCATTCTCCTCCTCACACAGGGGGCCCAGGCCCGTGTGGTCACTAGCCTGTGTCCCCGGCCTCATCCACAGGCTGTGACCATCAGCAGTGTGATTGAGGCCGTGCATGGGAGCAGTGATGCAAAGGTCTATATCAGACGAACCCGTGGGAGGTAAACGGTGGGCCCATGCACACGTGTGAACTTTCAGGGCTGCGAGTGTGACCTGACGTGGAGGGAAGTTTTTGGCGTGTCTTTAAGCGAAGGGTCTGCATGAGAGGCTGTCCCCCCTTTCCCGGCTGTCCTGACTGAACACACGGAGGGGAAGGCTGTTTGCAGACAGAGGCAGAGGCAGGTGGGGCAGGGAGGACCCTCTCTAGGACTCAGGGAGCCTGGCCATGCTGACACCCTGATTTTGGACTCTGGTCCAGAAATGTGAGAGACCACATTCACTTTGCAAGGCTGCGCCAGGGTCAGGGCAGCTGAGCATCAGCCTGGACCCAGGAAATGCTCTGGAAACAGTGGGTGCATCCTCGGCATGGCTCTCCTCCTGGGCCTGGACATCAGAGATGGCCCTGCTGACCACACACTGTATGGGAAGAGGGTCAGCTCAGCACAACCTGGAGGAGTATAATGACTTTGACGTGAGTTTGTTTACTTGCTTTCAAGTAAACTTCTCTCTAATATCATAGTTCTGCATAAGCCAGTCCCCGCTCAGTGTGTTTGCCATGCCAGCAGACGCTGAACACTGTCCTCTGGCCGCTGACCAGCTAGACCTTCCTGCTGGGCCGTCATTCCTGCCACCCTTCCCGGACTCCCAGCCAAAGGTCTGCCCATGTCGTGTCACCACAGGGCTGGGCTGTCATTCCTGTTAATGATCGGTGCCCATTCATCTCAACTTAAGGAAGTATCTTTGCAATTTTAGCTGTCATTCCATATCATATGCATGAATCTGTGCTCTACTGATGGAATCTAAGTTTGTCATATTTTACTCTAAGCAAAACCTGCTATATCTCCTTATAAATGTAGTAATGTGGTAAACATACACTTATCTGTTGCATTTTGATAAAATGTACTTTTGCAAAAACAATGTTATATGCATACATATGATATACTGGGGCCATTATTTATTATGACACTATAAACATAACAGCATAATTGTGACATTATGTTTTCTGAAATAGATTTTATTGAAATAATACTAGTTTATAACATCACACAAGTTTTAAATGTTCAGCAATTATAATTCCTCCTCTGTAAACACTATATCATGATTACCACCAAAAGTGTAGTTTCCATTCATCACCATGGAATCACCCGCCCCTACATATTTTATCCACACATCCACACATTCCCACTCTGGTAACTATTAATCTGTTTTCACTGAGAGTCTGTTTTTATTTTGTTGTATTTGCTTGCTAGCTTTGTTTCTCTATCTTCCACCTGCATAAAATAATATGGCACCTTGTTTTCTTTTCCAACTTATTTCACTCATTATGGTACCCTACTGGTCCATCCCTATTGTTGCAAAGGGCAAGATTTAATCTTTTTTAATAGTCAAATAACATTTCATTGTGTCTATATAACACATCTTTATTACACATTCATGTGTCTGTGAGCACTTAAGATTGTTTCCAGCTTTTGACTATTGTAAATAATACTTCAATGAACATAGAGGTGCATAATCTTTTAGTAACACTGTTTTTGTCTTCTTCAGAAAAATACCCAGGCTAGAAATTGATGAATCATATGGCTATTCTAATCTTAATATTTTGTGGCATCTCCATAGAGTTTTCCATAATGGCTTCACCAGTATACATTCCCACTAGGAGTAAACTAGGCTTCCCTTCTGTCCATAGCACCACCAAATTTCTCGTTTCTTATCTTTTGGATAATAACTATTCTCATGGGTGTAAAGTGCTCATTGTTTTGATATGCATTCCTCTATTAATAAGTTATGAAGAGTATCTTCTCATGTGCCTTTCAGTCATTTGCATGTCTTCTTTGAGGAAATATCTGTTTAGGTCTTCTTCCCATTTTTTTATTGTTGAGTTTTATGAGTTCTTTATACACCTTGGGTATAACCCTGTGATGTACTATGTACAAATAGCCTTTCATTCAGTAGAGTGTTTTTTTATTGGTGATGGGTTCTTTTACTGTGCAGAAGTTCTTTAAATTTCTTGGAAGACCAATCTAACGATGATGAACTTCCTTAACTTTGCTTCTCCGGAAAATTCAGTCGCTCCAATTTTGAATGACAAGTGTGTTAGAATATACTGGTTGCCAGTTCTTTGAAAATGTCATGTGAAGTTTCTGCTGAACAATCTTCTGGTAGTCTTTTGGGGATCCCTAGTACATAAGTTATGTATTCTCTTGGCTGCTTCTAAGAGTCTTTCATTGTATTTGAGAAATTTAATTGAGTCTTGTTGTTACTCTGGTTCATTTTATTTGGAAATCTCTGGGCTCCCGTGCCTGGATGTTTGTTCTTTCCCAAACTAGGGAAGTTTTCAACCATTATTTCTTCACGTAAGTTTTCTACCTACATCTCTCCATCTTCTCCTCATGAGGTCCTTATAATGTAAATGTTGTTGGCATTTCCCCAAAGTGCCACCAACTCTTCCCTCTCATTCCTTTTTCTCTGTTTGGGTGAGTGCCGATGTGCTGCCTTCCAGTTCACTGATCCTTTCTTCTGTGTCACCCATTCTGCTGCTGACTCCTCTGGTACATTTTTCAGTTCACTTATTATATTCTTCAGCCCTGTGGTTTCTGTCTGGTATTTCCTTATATTTTCTCTGTTGAAATTCTTGCTGTGCTCAGGCATTGTTCTCCTGCCCTGAGTGAGCTTCGACTATGATTTTGAATTCTGTCAGGAAAATCTCTTGTCCCAGTCTTAAGTCTTTTGCAAGTTTTTATTGTTCTCTTTCATTTGGGTCATATTCCTTTACTTGTTTATTTTCCTTGACTGCTTAGTTAAAGTCATTATCCCTCCTATTCCTGAAGGTGTGGCCTCAGAGAGGCGATAATCCTTGTTTTTTAGCCCTCACTCTTGGTTATCTCTTGAGAATCTGTGTTTGATCAGGAGACTGTTTTGTTCTTGGTGGCTCCTGGTGGCCACGGCAGTGCAGGATATGCCTGTAGACCAAAGGGGAGGGTGTCAATCAGCACTTTGGTAGATTCAGGCTGATTTGGAAGACAAACCTTCAGGCAACACTATTAGTTTATAGACACATACTTCTTTCAGGGACACAGGGAGGTGAGTGTCTCTTTCTGCCCGTTTGTCGAGAGCCCTGGTGTGATAACTGGTCAAGGGCTGTCTCATGTTTACAGTCAGTCATCCCACTGAACCTGTGAACACAGCCCAGAGTCCACTAAAACCAGGAAACCAAGGGATGTATCCTTGGGTGGCAGCGTGAGGCCCTAGTACCAAGTGTGTGCACAGCGTCTTTCTCAGGCTCTGGAGAGAGAGGGAGAGTACGGGTGGTGGGGCGCCCTCCACGGTCCACAGAGAGGTGTGCAGTCAGCATTTCCGCAGTGCTGCATTTACTAGAAACCTGTCCTGCGGGGCAGGCATGTGGATGAGCAGTCGGTCCTTTCCGCAGGGACTCTGCAACTTGGTGCATCAGCCCCTGCTGTGCCCTGCCAGTTGAGAGCTCTTTCTCTTTGTTAGCCCTGTGGGCACAGGAGCATAATACCTCCTGACTAGCAGAGCCAGTCACTAAAATAAGGGTTCTAGATGTATGGACAAGCTGCCTCTGTGAGACGCCAGCAAACTGGAGTGAGCTGGAGCGACAATGCAAAGATGCACTCTCCTAGCCCCAATGGGCTTGGGAGAGTATTTCATGCAGCTTCTAGATGTGAGTCCAGTGAGAACCCTCTTTGGATAAAGGAAGTGGTGGCTGTCTCACAGGAAGACTACAGCAGGGCCACCTGGCCAGGCCAGGAGCAGGGCATCCCCACCACCCGCTAGGATGGTCCCCAGATCCCTGCAGTGGTGGGGCCTGTGTACAAATGCAGCTGGCTTTCAAAGCTGACTGTTTGGGGCTTGTCTGTAAGATTCATGTCTTAAAAATTGGGATGCCAAGTGTAGAGTTCAAACCCACACCCTGGGAGGAGTTCGGAATTGAGGTCCCCCCAGTGTAGCCCTGCCCACTGGCGAGGTTCAGGGTAGGGCAGTGCCTCCGCCTCTTCTCTTCCTTCCCAAGCACCCGGTGGGGTGATGTTCAGCTTGTGGTCTTTCAGAGGAAACTCTTCTCTATGTAGCTATAGATTTGGTGTGTGTGTAGAAAGGGTGAGTCCAGGATCGGCCTCCCTCACTGTTTTGAACTTGAAATTCCTTTTCTGTTGTTTTAAGCCTAGAGGTGCTAAGTTGCTCAGAGGGCAAGTGCTGCGGAGATGGGAATGGAGGAACCAGTCATGCAGGGTTACTCCAGCAGTCTTCACCTTCCATGGCAGTGTCCTGATATGGCCTCCCTCCTGCAGGGAGCAGGGGAGCCATAAATAGCAACATCCTCGCTCCAGAAGCAACGTTCACAGGTGTGGAGTCCAAATCAGCCATGACTTGCCCTGCACCCTGGTCTCACACTTTCAGGTATTTTGTCTGCGGGTACAGGGACGGGTGTCAGTCCTTGCGATGCCAGCCGAGTCTGCCTCCCTCATCTTCAGATCTCACCCCCCCAACCCCCAGGCATTATCTCTGCCTGCTCTGTGGTTTCCTCTCCTCCACTTCCATCCCACACTCAGAATAGTCTCATAGCGTCTCCTGGAGCAGCGATGTTGCTGTTTACGACTTCCCTGCCTGTGTGGGAAGGAGGACTTATGGGGACTCTGTTGTTGAACTCAAAGAAAGTTAGAGTAATCTGGTGTGACTGGTCCCCTCTCTTCCCATCTCTACTTACTTATGAGACAACTAATGGTCTGAGAATATTTATAAAAATGGCATGCTCAGGATACCACTCAACTTAATCTCATTCAAGTTTTTTTAAGCACTGACTGGAGCGGATATGCCTGATGGTATCACAGGCTAATACTCTCCTGTGGCAGTGTCTGGTGAGACCTGTCCTGCCTGTGGGACCGCTCTTAGGAGATCAGGCTCCCAGCCTCAGTAGGATGACACTTGCCAGCAACTGTTCCCAACTATTATTCCCATACCGGCCCTCCAAGTCCCAGTCAATTAAATGTGTTATTTTCCTGGTTTCCTTTGATGTGGTTCCCTCAGTATGGCTTTGAGCACCAACTCTTGCAAACCAGAATTCTCGAGGGCTGGCGTGTGCTGGACAAGTGAAGCCAGGAGTTGTGTGTAGAAAGACACATCGCAGACAGGTCAGTGTGAAAGGACAGCTTGTGGAGAGAGGACCAGTGGCCCTCCCAGACGGGACAGTGCCTTCCCGTCACCAGAGCTCTCTGCAGCCCCCTGATTCCCACAATCCTTTTGATGGGTCATGTGCAAGGGCACAGGGCTCTGTCCTTGAATCCAGTTGATTCACTTCCCAGCGTGGACACCACCTGTGCTGCAGCAGTGCTGAGCCACCCGTGGGAACCTGACCATGCATATCTACTCTGCTGCTTCGGTGGGCACTTCAGAGCAGCGGGCCACTTTGCACGTGTTTAGAAAGGGGACAGAGGCTGCCTAGAAATGGGGGAACAGCAGTAAAGGGCAAGAACCAGATCTGAGATGCATCCTGGGAAACATTTGCTGTTGCCACTCAGGATAACGGCCCCACGGGTTGGGCACTGTGGTCCCCTCAGTGCCAGCCTCCCCAGGAGCCCATCTCCCTGTTCAGTGAGCCCCTGGGCCTGAGGTCCAGTCTGAACCCAGCAGGTGCAAAACCCAGCAGTGGTGACCATCCACACCACCTCTGTGTACCAGTTTCCACTGCTGAGACGCTGTGTCACTGAGGCCAGAGCTGCAGGAGAGCTCTGTGGGCTGCAGCCGGCGGTGTGAGCTGGGCCTGCGATCAGTTGTCAGTCCTCTGCTCTGCCTCCTTCTCTGATGGTTACAAAGGACTCCTGTCCCCATCAGATTCCTGTGTTTAGCACTAACAGAGAAACCTCTAATAGTTTCACATGGCACCTTGCTCAGTGCAAATGTCCACCAGCACTGCCTGTACGTTGAATTGTCACTCCAATTTCCTCCGACAGCACAGTACTCCTGGGGGTAGTTTGCAATGTAAGAGCAGACCCGTGTTCTGCATCATTGTGCGTGGACACGGGGAGAAGGCCTGGTCTTGCCTTCCAGGGCACACACGAATACAAGGATATCGGGTGCCCTGGGACAGCCCCCACACCGTGCCATGTATGACTCACAGGTGTCATAGCACGTGACTTGCTGTCACTGGGACATGCCTGCACCCTCAGCACCCTCTAAGGCTGGGCTAGCCTTGCACACTCACACATGGCCAACTTGTGTTTGCTCACACACGTGTGCACACCAACACACGTACCCCTGCAGGCACACATGCTATCACACAGGTGCACGTGCACACACACACAGACATACACACGCACACGCCGGCACCCCTCATGCACCCACTCTCCCTGGGGCTGTAGGAAGAGGTCACCGGTGCAGAGCTCTGATGTCCAGAAGAGAGTCACAGGTATCAGGTACCGTGAGGAGGTGTTGGTCGAGTCTGCGTGACTGTCCACTGCTGTCCCGTGTTCTACCTCTAAGCTGCTCGCCGTGTTTCAGGCTGAGGGGCATGTACGTCGGGGCGGGGAGTAACCTTGAATATACTCAGTTCTGCTGTATCTCAACCAGTTCCTCTCGTGCCTCCGGGCCCACTTGGGGCTGGAGTTTCATGAGGGAAAGCCAGAGTCCTGATACACCCATCTACTCAGGGCGATGCTGACCCCAGTAGCTGTCACATCCCCACGGTCTCCTCTGCGAATCAAAGCGGGAGACTGTGTGAAGGCACCAAGTACACAGTCACCAGCCTGTCCCCTCAATAGAGTTAGGATAGACTGTCCTTCCCACCTTCCTCCGTTTCTGCTGTGTGGTCTAGGAGCAGGTGAGCCCCCAACAGGACCCTGATGGAGGTGTGCAGACCTCTGGGTCCCTTCTGACACCGGATTATAGCTCCCCCGTCAGCATTACCGCTGGGAAGAGGACAGCTCCAGTGGGATCGTAGAAGCGGCTCCTCCCAGAGAGGCGCCACGTGACCTCGGAACTGGGAGTCAGGTCTGGGGGGAGCGGGGTGCGTGTGCAGGGGGAGTGTGTGCAGGGGGCATGGAAGGCCTGGTTCTGGGTACCTCCTCATCCTGCCCACCCGCTCAGTGAGTCTGTCCCAGTAGATGGCAGCACATCCTCATCCTTCTAACTGCTGGGAGGCTGTGCAGTTTGGAGGCCCCTTGGCAGGTGGCCAAGCCAGCGCTCTTCCCGGGAACAGGGACTTGGGGGTGAGGCAGTGCTTTTCGGTTCAATGGAGTTTTCATGATTCTTCCTGCAGGTTGTCCAGCCTTGCTCAACAGGCTATTTTAACAGATCAGCTTCCGCAACAAACCCTCTCTCTGTCCAAGCGTTCAAATTGTCTTTTGATCAGGACCAGTGAGCAAACGTTTCCAGGTGCTAAATTCCAGGTGCTAAACAGAGGGGGGTTATAATAAGAAACGCAGGTGTGATTTACTCAAACTGCAGGAGACGGCTCTGCACTGAGGTGAGCTGGGCCCTCTGGACGGTGAGTCCCAGGAGCCTGTGAGCAAGCAGAGCAGCGCAGGGACAGGATGGGGGGCTGCTCACACCAGAGGCCAGGAGAGAAAGCCAATGGCCGGCTGGAGTGGCACTGTCAGACCATGCAGTTCATAACAAACTCGAGGGGTGTTTCAGTTACAACTGCTCAGTTCCACGCCTGCACACACAGCTCTGAGCAGCCACACGCGCTGCCTGCTATAGTCATTCAACAAACTAGAGAGCAGATCCTTCTGAGAGGAGAGCTGCAGGTAGGTCAGTAGGTGGGACGAGAGGATAGCCCCTGCCACCAACCCCTTTTCCTTCACGTCTGCAATGCTATCTCCTTTCCAGCAGCTCCTTCCTGGTGGGGATGGGCAGTCAGACAGAGAGACAGATGCAGGAAAAGTTTTGTAAGCCCCAAAGCTGCCGAATGAGTTACCTTCCCTCCTAGAACTCAAAACACATCAAACAGTCACTTCAAAATGCTTGCACTGCACAGTACTCCAAATTGAGTTAATAGTGAGGTTTTTTGTCTAACACAGCACAGGCACCAGATGTTTTTTCTGTCACTGAAAGAAAGTCACATATTGACCCACAAAACGTAACTTACTTTCAAAGACAATGTTTGAGGAGAAAACAAAGATATGTCCCCGACTTTATTGCTTTCTCCACACAGTGCTGGGAACTGGCAGCTTTGTTCAGGCCGAGAGAATGTGTTAAGATGCTGCTTAATAAGGAAGACCTTGACACAGAACATTCTAGAATGATAGCTCTGTGTCCAGGCAGGGCCAGGGGATGGGGGCGCATGGGGCTGTCTGGCGGTCCCTGGCAGACACGAAGCTGCGTGTAGGGTGTGCGCCCTGCTCCTGGGTTCTGGGTGCTTAGGTGGAGTGGATCCTGGTTGTAATGGGAAAGTGGCAGCAAGAGGTGATCCCATCCTCGAAAGGTGCTGGGAAAGTCTCCAGCAGCCACCACGGTGTCAGAGCAGGAAGCTGCCTGTGTTTCCGAGCCTCAGTCCTGACGCTTTTCTGCAGCCCCGAGTGGGTGGGGCTGCTCTGGCTGGGTTCAGAGAAAGGAAAGAAAGACAGATTGGAAGTCAGACTTGGCTTTCCTTTGCGTCATTCAGTGGGGCACGCCGACCCCAGGCAATGGCGGTTCCCATGGAAAGGCCAGGCTACTGTCACAAGCCACCTTGGGGACACGAGGGATACTCAGAGAGCTGATGTGGGCATGCAGTGCCTCGTGGGCCCTGTCCTCTTTTCTCCACATCAGCACCCCAGGACCCCATCCTGCAGTCTAGAGTTTGGTGCCCTGTGACTCCAGGACACCTGAGGGCACTTCTCTGCCCAAAGGGTGGAACTGAGGTTAGAAGCTGGGGTGTAGGGAGTGTGCAGTCACAGACACCTGATCTCACATGCATGCCCACTCTCACACACACACAATGCACACGCACACACATAACACACCATCACCTCACCGATGTCTCCCGGTCTGGGTGCTCTCTTCAGCAGTGGGATCCCGAGGAACAGGCTTCCTGTCACGTGGACCCCACACCAAACTCCAGCCCACCTGCCTTCTCTCCCCTAGAGTAGGATTCCTAACCTATTCATGTGGAAATTCTGTATTTTCTGACGTATTCACAGTGGAGTAAGTCCCTCCTCATCCAATTCTACCTTTTTAAGTATAAATTTGTTATTAAAAGTAAAATTAAGCATGACACACCATGAGCATGCACCATCATGTGTGTGTGGCAGTGTGAGCATGTGCAACGGCACATGTTAGTGTGCACAGTGTGAGCCTGTCACCCTGCCACCAGGAAAGTGGACTTGGGTTTCCAGAGCTGGACAGTCCCCCAAAGGATCCCACCTGTCACTTCTCAGTGCTTTGTAGCTGCCTGGCGCCTCTCCCGGGCTCTTCAGGAGCTGCATTTCCAGCAGAGTCGGGCTCAACATCTCTGCTGACCACAAGGAAATGCATGTCCTTTCCCTCTATGTGTAGGACACTGCCCACGTCTCTGCCAGTGCCCGGCACCACACAGCATACACATGCCCACTCATACCCCATACAGATGCACACTCACACACAACATACATATGCACACTTGCACCACCATACACATGCATGCTCACACAGCATGCACACACACTCATATACAGCATATATTCATGTTTATGCACACTTCATACATGCATGTCCACAGAAACACATGCACACATATGTTCACACCTTGCACAACTTACAAAGTGCGTGCATGCTCATGCTCACAACATGCACATGTGTGCTCACAGACAAAACGCATGCTCACACAACTCACAGCTATGCATGCTTGTTTACACACACAACTCTGCACACGTGCCTCCTCCACAACATGAGTATATAGGTTCACACTCATGTGCTCCCACACAGCTCACATGTGCACACTCACACACAATGTTCTTTCCAAGTTTTAGTGCAACCATGTACATCCTGCCTCGTCCCCGTGGCTGTGAGCGCAGAGCATGCTCTGTCTGGCTGCACTGAGCCCCCGGCCATGTCCACCCACAGGTGCTGGATTGCATACAGTCCTCTGCCCAAGGTCTCTTCCTTCCCCACTCATGAGTCGGCCTTGTGCTCGTGCCCCTCCCTCAGCACTGCCCCTCAGGGAGAAGAGAAGCACAGGGGAGAACTGTGTCTGCGTGACCTTCCTTAGCATCCTCTCCAGTGCCAAAGGGCAACATCCCTGGCTTCTGGAGTTGAAAGTGCATTTGGGTGGATTATGTCTAAGTGATGACATTGCATATTTAAAGCAATTTCTTTCTCTGGGAGGACGCAGAGATGAGCATGCGACCCCATGTGAGTGGGTCCTATCAGTGGGGACATAATGGGCGCCATGCAGCCACAGTGTAACTTTGAGAGGACTTGCGTGAGTTGTGTCAGTCCAAAAGCATGTCTGAGTGTGGGGATCAGAGACCACCCAGGCTCCTCCAAGTCACAGAGGCACATGTGGCTCCTGTTAGGAAAACAGAGTGCACAGCAGTTTCCCTCCTCTCACTGCGGAGCTCCTGGGCTGAGCAGCACCCAGGGGTGCTCCACGGCCCTACTACTATGGGCAGAGGCTGGGGCACTTGACTTGGGTCCCAGGAGTTGAGGTGACACAATGACAAGACAGATTGTGTCCAAACATGTGTGGACATCAGGCAATTTGAAGAAAATCTACAAGAGGATCAAAACAAGGCTGAACTGCATCTGTGTGGGCTTAGACACGTCATCCATGAAACTCAAAGCTGTTTCCTTCCATATGAAAGAATCTGCCCAGTTGTTTTTATCTTAAATGCTCAGCTTTTATCAAAGACACGCTTTTATTAGCTAGGCTGGGTTATTCCTAAAAGTCAAACTAGTTCAGAAGGAGCTGAGAAAAACATGCTTCCTCCCACTGAGCTCTGTGCCCGAAGCCATTTGGACTCACAGAAACCCTCTGTGGCGCTGTCCATCTGAACAGAGATGCTGTGTCTTCTGCGAGTCATCACATCGTAAGTTAGGTCTGCCCTCCCGTCAGACAAGTGATTGAATACAATTGACACGGACACAAACAGGAAACAATATGAGTTCACAACGCTCTGAGTCCTGTCATGAATGTCTAACCTGTGAGTGTGATGCACTTCGGACGAGAACATTTGACAGCCATCCGCTCTCTCTGTAACCGTCATGTTTGATGGAGACCTGGGTGCAGGGGTGTCTGCACCTGTTTTCCTTCTGCATATCTGACACATTTATTCATTAAAAGCTCACATCTGATTGTAGGGTTTTATGAGGAATACGTGGGCTCCACTTAGTGGCTCATTAGAATGAAACCCAAAAGCAAATTAGCGGGAACGGATCAAAGGAACATGATAGGAAGACTCAACTAGAAGCCAGTACCTTGATGCAGCATTCACCCATGGGTGCCTGGCTTCCCGCTGCACAGACGAGGTTTCGGCCCTGCACTGGGGCCACTCCCTCTGAGACTCACAGGTTGTTAAGCCTCAGGAACAAGAACAGCCCTTGCAGTTTGGACTCCATTGTGTCAGAGATGTCATCCAGTGTCCTCAGCTTCAGTTGGCATAGAACGTGTTTGTGAGACTGAATAAGAACTCAACCCAAGTGCAGGCAAAGTCGGGTACTTCTCCACACTTGCTTCTTCATCCTCCCCTCCCTTAATATGTGCCCGCCCTGCCCTGCTCCACACGTGGTCTCCAGACACCTGCTGGCCCATGTCCTGGTTTGCCACAGGTGAAGTAAGTGACCTGTGTGTCCCACTGTGGCTCATCTACAAGTAGAAGCATGACGGCTGGCTGCACATTACCTGGAGGCCCAGCAGAGGCCACAAGTTCAGCTGAGCATTGCTCACGACAATTGCAGAGAAGCCT
The DNA here is from genome assembly GCA_004363575.1 of Solenodon paradoxus. Classification (NCBI taxonomy): domain Eukaryota; kingdom Metazoa; phylum Chordata; class Mammalia; order Eulipotyphla; family Solenodontidae; genus Solenodon; species Solenodon paradoxus. The sequence continues at coordinate 250,118 of RJWH01000990.1, forward strand.
CCTCACTGCACTGCTAGCCTTCCTCCCTTCACCCCACACCTCAAGGTTTGGCTCCTGTGTCCATGGCATGAGACGTCCCTGTGAACAGCCCGCCTACTTGGACACAGTCCCTCTGTCACCTCTTGTCTCCTCAACTCCGCCTTTGGAAGAGCCTTCTCTCCCAGGGGCAAACCCCATCTCAAGCAAGACACACAGTCTGCCAAGACTGACCACTTGCTCAGCAGGCCTTTTCAGTTCAGCCGGACCACATGTCCTGGGACGTCTGTCACCAGGCACCAAGCCTCCTTCCCTCGGTGATCACAGTGTCTGGGCTTCTGGCCGCTGGGTGTCTCTATGCCCCTGTGTGGACCTCCGTGGTCCTAGCACCCAGCTCTGAAGTGCCCCGCTGTCTGGACAGGGAAGGGGAAGTCTGGGATGGGCATAGTTTGCCAAGTCCACGCAGTGGTCAGATATACAGAAGTCAGATGTACAGGATTTTGTCTGTGATGGGGGAGATGAATGTACAGGACGTTGTCTGTGATGGGGCGAGTCAGATATACAGCATTTTGTGAACGAGGACAGTAGTGAGCTAGAAGAAACCCATAGTTTAGGCCTAGAAGGTTTCACAAAAGATTATACATGTAAAAATATCTCCTGTGATAGTCAATCCAAGGAGCCAAACTCTCTGTGACTTGTGTTGGGAGCTTGCCATGTGTACACATTGTCCAAGACATCTAGACATTCCGGAGTGGTGGCCTCTGAGGTTATGTGTCCTTCGAGCAGAATCACTGTTTATTTTACCAAATGAAGGCAGACACACAAACCCCTAATTGTGGAGGTCATCTCTGGAGTACAAAGTCATTCCAAACCACATCTAAAGCAAAATCGCTTTGAAGAGGTGCCACGCAGGTGGGTGCCTCTGCCCGACTTGTAGGAAATGCAGTGAAGGGTTGTGATGCGGGCGTCACTGGGAGGGCGGCATCTTCACAAGTGTCGGAGTGGGAGCCGTGGACTCTGTCCTGAAATTCTGGATTGTGATTAGTCTTCACACGTCTCCTAACTCAGCCACAGACCAGGATCACCTTTGACACTCCTCCTCCTGATGAGCATGGCGACTGTCGATAGAATTCCTGTCATTCTTTCACCCCAAATGTAAGTCAATCCCATCTCCTCTGCCACCCTGGGCTCTGCTGCCATCATCGCTGTCCTGACCCCTTGGACTCCGTGGAGTAGAGTAGAACCTAGCAGACTACATCCAGTCCATTCACTCCCTAGCTCATTATCTTCCATTCTTCCCTTGCATTTAGAAGAAAATCAGTCCTTTTTCTGACCTCTGAAGTCTGAGGTGCTGCTCCTCTTCCCTCCTCTCTGTCCGAATCCATCAGACACTAGCTTTGCTATAGGTCCTTGACTGTGCCAAGCCCTTTCCTTCTGGACAGCACTTCCCAAGTGTGGAACGCGTCCTCTGAGAGCTCCAGGAGACACGGATTCTCAGCCCGACCCTGACCTCCCACGTCAGCATCTGGGATCAGATCCAGAGATCCACACTGGTAATCTTTAGCTCTGAGTCTGTCACTGCTTCGAGAGTCTGTTCCCAGCGTTCAGAATGCTCTGCTTCCAGCTGCAGGTTTACCCAGGACTGAAGAGCAGGGGTTTAATACCCAGAACTATATTTCCTTTTCATGGCAAGGTCTGGGCACAAGGCAGGACTGGAGTGGGATCCTGGTTTGACTCTTCTAGTGCTCAGCCTCCTCCTGCCTGTGTCTCCACGTCTCAGCTCACAAGTGGCCCAGGCTCCGCCTCTGGTTTTAGTGGTCATGCTCCAGCTCAGCAACTGGAGGGAGAAGAAGGAGAGGTCACGGCTCTGCCCTGGAGGACACTTCCCACACCACTCCACCATGAGACCAGAGCCTTGTTCAGTCATACCTGCTACAGGGAGGTTGTCAGATGAGAAGTGCTTGCGGGTCTCTCTGACAGCTCTCTGCCAGCTCTCTGCACTATATTGCCAAGGAAGACTGTATCTTGGGGGGCAATTATCTGACTGTCACATTTCCACTGCGAAAAAGGGCTTATGGGAGGGAGGTCAAGGGACCATGGCAGGACCACACTTGGCAGCAGGGCCCTGGGGTTTGCTAATGGCATGAAAGGAGTTTCCCCTCATCTCTCTTCCAGTAGAACATGGGGGTCCCGGCTGCCCTCCTGATGCTTCCACTAGAGTTCTCGGGTTGCAAGTAAGAGAAACTTTTGAGCAGCGCTCCTAGAGCTATTCCTTGAAGACACATGGCTCGTTCCCAAGTCAGGGATGTGACCAGTGATGTCAGAGCCGGACAGGACAGGCACTGGGAACCTTGAAGGGACTGCAGCTGCTAGAGACACAATGCCTCCAAGCCCTGTCTTGGTGTCTCTGCTCTTCCAGGAGAGGGACACAACAGTCTGGCATCACTGTGGACCCCATGACTGTGACCTGTTCCTGCTGCCCAGCCCTCTCCATTCTCTGAACTCTGCCACTTTCCAAGTCCAGATCCTGCTTCCCTGAGTCTGTAAGCCTAGGACACACTTTGGGCAAACTCCTCTTCCTGGGGACAACTGTGTTCCAAGTGTGTCACTTATGAGGCACATCCTCACTCACCCAAAGGGGCTTTGTTCAAAGTGCTGTGGATAGTTAATGTCACATCTCTGGGGATCAGAGACACGATGGCATTGGTTCTGTGGGTGGGGCCCTAGGGTGAGAGGCAGTGGGGTGGGGGAGTCCCCAGGACTGAAACCTCAGTTTAGAGAATCTGCTAAAACCAACTTTGAGGCTGCGGTTCCCAGTTCTGGAGTTGATTTGTACCCGTCTGGGCTCTGAGTGGATGGTTTTCATTGATTACAATAGTCTTCTTGCCTCTGATTATAAAATCTTGAAATTAAAGCAGGAAGGCTGTAATAAACCCTTTTCCCTGCCAAAGAGAGCTTGTCAAAACAACAGAGAAAACAGAACTCAATTTGATCGTCCCAGGATGGAATTGGGAAGTCGTTTGCCAAAAATATTTCCAGCACAAGCCTTCAGTGAGAAGGGCTTTTCCTCTTTGGAGACATCAGTAGGCTGAGCTTGCGAAAATGTGGCTTAACTCTCTGGGAGCCAGGTCTAAGTTTCCATATGCCAGAGATTTTATTATAAAACTAGCCCAAACGCTCTCAAAGAGCATCATAAATTCAGTAATATGTCCATGGAGATGCTCACTCGGTAACTGGGGGAAAACACAAATAGTGTGTAGGCCAGTGCTCACCACATAACCTCCGAGAAATACAGCAACCCAGCCAAGGGCCTTCGGTGACTTCCCCTCGGTCCCCCTGACTTTCTGCATTTATGAACCAACGCTGCATGTGGCTGGTGCAGCCCAGAGAGCCTGTCTGGGAGAGAGCAGAGCCCACAGCCTCCAGGATGAATGTTAGAGAAACCATGAACCCAGAAGCATGGAGCATCAAAAAGAGACTCGCATTGGAAACCATATGCATTCACCCTTAAGGCGCAGCCCCGCAGCATAGCCCAGAATGACTGTCCTGATCGATAGCCCTGGGAAGTTGCCAGTAGGCATATGAGAAGCCCCACAGCATCATGAGTCATCAGGAAGTTCAAATTAAAATCACAACCGAAGCACCGCACCCACCTGCGAAGCTGAAGCCAAAAGAACCACAGACCACATGTGCAGAGGACAGAACTGGGGCTTTCTGAAATGCGGGTGGGAACTTAAATGGATTTAGTAACTTTAGAAATGGTTTGGTTGAATCCACTACAGTGCAGCATGCAGACCCTCTAGGACTCTCCATTCTACCTTGGGAATATGTCAGCACATTGATTCACACATGGAGAGAAACTTATATGGGAATATCCTTAGCCACATAATTTGAATTTACCATAAAGTGAAAATAACCCAGCACCCATCACTAGAGAGAAATGTGCCTCCATTCTGGGGTCCTGGGCACGTGCCTGTGGCCTGGCTGCAGTAGTGGGAGGGGTCCCCCTTGACTCAGAGGATAAGGACTTGTCCCAACAGGGAGCAAGTCTACCAGATGCTGAGCAGCCAGATGAAATCAGAAGGGAGCCCAGCATGTGTCTGCTGGTCTGACCCAGAAGGACCTGCTGCTTTGCTGCGCATTGCCCGACCCGGGGTGCATGTTGGTGGACAGCGAGAAGTGGGCAGCAGGGCTTGACACACAGGATACAGACAGTGACGCCACAGGTCCCTTGAAGACAGGGTCACCTCTCATTCTGCGTGTCCCTGCTTACATCAGGCTAGTGTGTGCTCCATGCTGCTTGTGGGATGCACTCTTGGCTCAGGAGGAATGCACCAGTGTCATTCATTTTAGTGGGGCATGCCAGGGCTGCTAGAGCAGAATGTGCCCAGGGCATGGCAAGGAGTCCTGGAAAGGTCACACAGGTAATGGCCACTGTTCGCTCCCCGCCTTCACCCTGAGACCAAAGTGGTGCTGGCTGCCCTCCGCTACCCCTCCAAGCCCCCAGCCTGGGCACAGGGAATGCACAGCACGGCTCTCTGCATGATTCCAAGTGTGTCCACACCCTCTGTGGGGGACCAGCTCCGAGATGGGAGCGACCCCATCGCCTCTGGGTGTTGAAGGGAGCCCATGAGCCTCAGCTCAACGTGACTCCAGCTGAAAATGGAGTTTTCTCTCCCAGGAGAGTCTGGCTCAATGCTGTCACAGCTCCCAGAGCTGGACCTAGGCACACATCCTGTGTCGGACTTCAGCCCAGTGTGGAAATAGGTGGATCCAGAGCAGGAGGCTCTGGATGCCTGAGGGGGATCCAATATGGCGCAGGGTCTGCCGTGGCGCAGGGTCTCAGAGGCGGACGCAGCAGACATGGCCAGAAGTCAGTCTGTACTGTGAGTAGACAAAGCCCACGCCCCGAGTGGCAGCTAGGCTCAGCGGGCACCCCACTGAATGAGAAGGGGTGGCTGGAAAACTCCAGATGGCTCCATTTACTTGCAATAAAGAAAATTGTGAACCGTGGTATTTTTTACTTCAAATTTAGGATCATTTGAAACTGTTTTTAATTTGTAAGAGTGAGTAACAAGAAATTGAGAGCAGGTAACTGACTCCCACAGGGTCTAGGGCCTAGAGTGTTCTAGGGTCTTGAAGCTCTGGTGACATTGCTGTCCAGTGGATGGTGTCCTCACACTGCAGCCTCATCTGCCACACTCTGAGCTGCTGAGTTTGAAAGTTGTCCCAGACGCACATGCTGCCAGGGTGCTGAGGCCATGATGGCTCCTCCAGACAGGCTCCTCCAGAGAAGGGCCAAGGTGCAAGGTCTCCATGCCGCCCTGCCTCTTATGTGACGTCATCTGTGGGCCCCACTGCGTGGACAACCACTCCTGTCCCATGACCTCCTGCCATCCTGCACGTGGGGAGGAAGGTTCTCAGGAGCATGGTCAGCCCGGCTGCAGCACTGCACTGGGCCACATGCAGTGTCTTGCGTTACAGAGACTGGGTGACCCGAGGGGCAATGCCCACCCTGCAGGACTGTTGCCAGATAACCAGGCTGCATCATAGACCTGAGCCTGTGCTAGGTCTGGAGCAGAATGCCAGGCTTGATTTTCATGGTCTCTGTCCAGTGCCATGAAGTCCAGACAGTGCCATGAGCCATGTGCATAGCTCCAGGCTGTTTGTCGCAGTGAAGTGAAGGGACAGTGGAGCCTCACTGGCATGTGCTGGGTGGCCTGGATGGGGTGGCAAAGGTACAGTGCATGGGGGCCAGGGCTGGACATGCTGTTAGTGTCAGGGCAGCAGGGCCCCACGAGGGGAAAGGGCGCCTCCCGGGGCAAGCAGGAGGAAGCCTGCCTACTGCATGGAGGCTCATCGCCCACAGGGCCAACAGGCTGGGTGAGCTCTGGGGAGGGCCCAAGGGGAGCAGGGCAGGTCTTTCTCTGTGTCCTGCAGCTGCCCCGAACCCCTCCCACTCTTTGAAGTGAGAGGTCGAGGTGTCTGTCACTGAGACGCTGGGTTCTGAGATGGAAGAGGGGGCACAACTCTCCTGGTCATCGATATGGATGACTGCACAGCGGAGCGTGGTGAGGACCCATGGCTGCAGTTCTGGGGCTACAGACTTTGGGGGTGCGGAGGTGGAGACGGCTCTGCCCTCGCTGCAGGAAGTAGCGAGGGAGGGAGGGGCCCCATGAAGGGAAGAACAGGCCCTGCTGTAGTAAATGTTCCCAACTCGCTGGCCTTTCATCAGAGGCGGTGGGAGCAGCCCAGCTCATACGGTTCTATTTAAGCTTGAATAGAGATAATCAGCTCTGCTGTTTGTTTCCATACCGTGCTGGGGCCAGAACCCTGTCACATTCCTAACCCGGCAATTTTAGAGGCAAGCTTTCTGGGACAGAAAATGCATCCATGATCCTGGAAACCTTGCTGGGAGAACCCTGAAAGCCGGCCTGGATCCCGGAGCAGAACGGCCCCACCTATGATCCGTGATGCCCTGTCTGCCCTGACCACGGACAGAGAGCCCCCCAGCCCCCGGCTGTGCACCCCAGCAGACAAATGGGGGTTGTGGCGGGGTGGGGGGGCAGCTGAGTTGGGCCCAGGCCTGTCCCATGGGCCCTAGCTGGGCAGCGTGTGTTGACACCTATGTCTCAGTCTCCTCCTTGTGAAGAAAATGTACACAGTGCGGCCGGAGGTCCATTCTGAACTGCGCGTGTGTCCATGGGGAGCCCGGCGGGGCTGGGGCTCACAGCTGCGTGTCCTCAGTGTGCCCAGACACAGCCATGTCCCTCACCAATTAAAGAGGAATGCAGAGGCTGGGGGGCGCGCTCTCCCCTCCACAGGACAGTGTCCTTTTCCTTAAGAACATATCGTGTCTCCAACCCTGTGGAGTCACTGCGGAAAGAACACACACACGCTCCTCCTCAGTGAGCTGTGTGTGCTCAGTGTGTTGTCCCTGTGGCCGGCGATGGCCTACGGGTCTTGGGCTGGAACCAGCGACAGCCTCTCCCTGTCCCTGTCCAATGCAAGTGGCCTTTGTCCAGTGACTGCGTGTCACAGAATGTGTCCTCGGGGTCTCCTCGACTCACCCCACCCGGGAAATGTCAGGATGTGTAGGTTTCCCTTTGTTTTCCAGGCTGAATGAGGTTTGCTGTGTTTCTGGAACATTCCCTTTACTTGCTCCCTGCCAGTAGGTGTGTCCCTCACGCAGCTGGGGAAACACTGCCACACACTTAGGAGCAGAGATCTCTTCTGGACTCTGGCTCCAAGCTTGTGTGGTACGCCCAGAAGTGACTGCTGGACCGAGAGCCATTCCATCTCATCTCCCAAGGTGCTGCCTGATTCCCTGGCCCCATCGTCCCTTCGTAAGCCAGGCTGATTCTCTGTTGAGCCGCTTGAGTGCTGTGTGTGCTTGGAGTCAGCCCCCACTGGGCACACGGCGTGCATGGTCCCCATGGGGTCTATCCATAACCCTGCGTGTTCCTTGGCCCTGCATGTTCTGTCGACATCACTCCGGTCCGCTTTTGCCTTTGTCCCTGTGTTTTGCTTTCACTCATCCACTCCTGGGGAACATTTGAGATGATCTTTGAGATCAGCAATTACATGGGGACTCCTCAGAGGAGGGTCCTTAGATTCAAATGCCATCACAGCCACGCATGTCATGTAAATGTGGGAAGCAAGACAATGTAAGAGATGCTTTTGCTTCATTCTATTTTAATTCCTATTGTATTGTGAACTCCAGAGGTGTTGATTGAAGAGAGCCACAGTAGCTGGTGTTGGGCACTAAAGCATGGTGGGTGGGGACAGGGCTGGCAAGGATGTGCTCTGAGGAGCAGTCCCTGCCTCCCAGTGATCATTGTCTGTGAGAGGAGGAGCTCACAGTTGCTAGATGGTTCCATTTGTTAAGAGAAGCCAGATGCTATTTATGTTCAGCCTTGCATTATTGCAATATTGGCCGGTGCAGGTGGAGGCCTAGACACTGGCCACACGGCGGGGGGTGCTGTGACCTTGGGTGCAGGCAGCTCTGCGTTCCTTGTTCTCAGTGCTGAGAGAACAGGCCGTCCTTCCTGATGATACACAGCGCTGAGCCTTTGCCTGTGCGCGTACCCTTGAGTGAAAAGCTGAAACTACACAGATAGGTATTTCAGCAGTTTGGAGCCACTCACAACCTATTGGGATCAGCCTCAGGGAGGCCTCACAGGTCCATCCTGGCTGCACCTTCAGCTTCAGCTCATAGGCCCCAGGTGGGGAAGAAAAGCTGCTCTTCCTACAGACACGCCAGAGATGGCGCCATGGGTCCTGAGCACAGGCGGCCCTCAGAGACTGTCCTGACCTTGCTGTGCTCCTTGGCTAACATAGTGGGACTGATTCCTGTCCCCAAGTTCTCCCTGCAGGGTGCAGGACACACATCTCACTCACTGAACTCAAAGTAGCAGGCTGCACCCCACGCTGGGGTGGGGCGGTGAAGGCCAAGAACAAGGGGCGCTTCTGAAGTCAGACACACGGGCTCTGGCTACTGACAAGCAAGAGGCCCTGAACACCAGCTTTGTCTTCCATTTAGTGATCATAGTCCCCCAAGTGCCAGCCCCTGGGGTGAGCTGCCTCTTGGGCTTCTGTCTGCAGGAAAGTCCCAGGACTCCTATGCAAATGCAGTGGAGGGGCCTGTGGAGCCTGCAGGTGCCCACATCTAATGGGTCCAGGGTGCCACCTGCCGGTCCTGGTCCCGGGTGAGGAAGAGGGACTTGACGGATTCTGGGGTCCTGAGGAGCAGCAACCCAGGAGGAGTCTGGATTCCAGCAGCAAAGGCCTTCTCCCCAAGGCCCCTTGAGGCTGGGTCAGCCAGCCTCACGGGGTCCTTGCTTCCAGAGAGGCACACAGATGCTCTCCGTTCCCTCAAGTTGGCCAGCAAGTGCCGCTGATTTTTAGCCGAGTGTCTTGTTCAACACACAGCTTCACCATGCAAGTGGGTTTCAAGTACGTGAATAAACAACATCGTAATACAAAGCACATGACTTTCCCAAGAATGTGTTCCTGCAGTTCAGTTCTGAGTTAACCAAAGGACAGAGGCTTTCACTCTGGGGGAAGGGAGCGAGGACAAGTCTCAAATGTGCAGAAGAGAAGGAAGTGGGAGGAGGGAGGCTCGGCTCTGAGTTCCCAGAGCAGTTCTCTGGGGCTGGGGGAGAGGGAACCTAAGGAAAAGATTAAAGTGCAGGAAGACACACATCTGTTTGGTGCTGTCTGGAAGCAGGAGGGGATGCCCTCCCAGGAGAACGGACCACGGCCTGAGTGCGGCCCACCCCCACCCTGCAGAGCCGCAGGCCCACACTTCCATCTGTGCTCAGACTCCTGAGAAGCGTCCAAGAAGGAGCTGGAATCTCAAGGGAAGGGCCGGCACCCAGCTCTGTAGGTGCGGTAAGGAAAGTCGGCATTCACATTTGCTGGTTCCTTGGGGGCTGGAAACCCAAAAAGGTAGAATCAGAGACCCCCAGGCCTTCCTTTTCCATCTGCTGACTGCACAGCATACAGTTCTTGCCCCAGCTCACTACCAGACGCCGAGGGAGGCATGAGAAATTTGAGACACGGGCTGCCAGCATGTGCTCCTAAGTGGATGCATGTGACGTGATCTGAGTGGGGGGCTGGGGGCTGACCCAGCATGTCGCTGTCTGAGGGGGTCTGCAAGCCAGGATAATGCTGCCCCTGGAAGTGGTCCCTCCTGCCTCACCCTCACCTGTAAGCCTGTCTGCCTGGACTGTTGCTCCACAGGAGGTGGGGCCTTCTGGGCAGGTGAGCGCACTCCTCAGTTTCCCAGCAGCCCCGCTCCCAGTGTCACGGCTCCCTGCCTGGAGACCAATTCTTCTTAGAGCCGATGTCTTGATTCACATTGACCTTTGGAAACCGCCACTGAGCTTACAGTCTGACTTTCTTACTTTTTGTAAATTGATTTACTGAAGGAACATTGCATCATAACTAGAGGAATAATGTGTGCCTCGTAGGAAATTCACATGTATTTAATAAATCCCTTGACTTCCTTACTTTTTAATGAAAACTTAGTGTGCAGGGGGAAAGGAAGCGGTAAAGTAAAACGGAAAAGCAGAACGAAGGTCTGCACCTTATCTTGTCCTGGACACAAACCAGGTCACCATCTGCAACATCAGTGCTTTGCAGTACTTGTCCTGATCTCCGAGTGAGAACACCTAAGATGCCAGCACCCTGTCCTCTGCACCACTCGCCTCCATCTAAAAATGGATCTAAACCCAGACCTTTCTTTTGTACCATCATCTGCCCACCTTGTCTTTGGGGACACATCCAAACCCTTGGTGCCTGAACCGTGCACAGCAGGATGAAGATTTAGATTTATGCCGCCTGCACACGCAGGGTTCATACCCTGGGGCAGAGGCGCTCCAGTGTCAGGACAGAGACAGCATCAGCAGGGCACCACAGGATCACATGACATGCATGTGACTGATGCGTCACTCAGCATCAAAGTCCCTCTGTGTTGCTCCCTGGAGTGTGTAGCTCAGCCTGACGGCAGCCAGAGCAGGTTAGAGTCCTGGAAGAGCTCTAGGCAAGAATCAGCTGGGCTGAGAGCCAGCCAACTTGTGCACATTGGCAGTCAGTGCAAGAGGAGCAGTGAGGAAGGGACATGCAGGGAGCGGGAGGCCTACCACTGGGGGAAGAGGGCCGCAGGATGTGGGGGAGGGCCACAGAAGGGGCAGGAGGGCTGTAAGAGGTGGGGAGGAGGGCCGCAGGAGAAGGAGTCTCTATTTCTTATTTGCACACCTGGCTTCTCCCATTTTTGCTCTGGTGTCAGGTGAAGATGCTCTGTGACATAGGTCCTTCTCATCTGATGAGGACGTAAGTCAGCTCTGGGGAACCACAGGTGCCCATCCACGTAGGGGCTATTTTTCTGCCCATTTTGTGGTCATTTCCTTGTCCTGCATATGCTTTCCCTTAGTCATGTGCCCCAAATATGAAGACAGTCATGTTTGTGTCTGTTGTCCCAGACTGTCCTAACTTCAGGTGTCAGTGCTCTTTCCATGCTTCAGGAACCCAGGCAGGTCACTCAAGTCCCAGGAGGCTCCCAGGGGCTCCACATGGAGCACTACCCAGGCCCAAACCAGTATCCTCACACAGCTCTCATGTCTTTCACCAGCCTGGCCCCTGCCCAACCCTGTCCACCCCTGTCTGTCCCCTGCAGGTCTATAGAAAACCTTGAGCTGTGGTCTGGTCTGCATCATTCCAAGTGGTCTCAATCTCTTCCAGACATGACAGGCCAGACACTGGGCAGGCCCTGACACCTTCTAATGGCCCAGGCAGCAGGACGCTCCAAGCATCCCCTCCCTGCCACCAGACCTGCCCCTCCAGTCCCAGGGGCCCTGGTCATTTCAGTGGGTGGTCAGGAGCACCTCATAAGAGTAGAGCCCCCACCTATAATGGGACTGGTCCTCCTGCCTGTGACTATCCAGGTGCCTGATGTCATCTCCTGCGCCTCCGGGGTGTGGAAATACAGAAGACACAGCCACTGTGTGCTTTACTCATCCAGGACCTCGGGATTTGCTACTGACCCTACTCAGCGCGCGTTCATGGGATGCTCTCCCTCGCGCTCCGAGAACACTCGCTAGTGGGAGCTGATGGATGTCCGAAGAGGGTGCTGAAGGGGGCGCTGGCTCAGATGGGGCCCAGCACCAGCCTCACGCTTGGTTCTCTGAGTGTGACCCGCTGTGTGATCCTGGGCGAGGCGCCTAGCTCCTGCGAACGTGGACTTCTTTCTCTGAGAACAATGGAGTGAGCGATCTCACCGTAGGTTTGATGGGAGACTCGATGAGATAGTGTCTCAAAGGTGCTTGTTTCCTGCTCAGAAAGATGACATGAGGAGGCAGAATGAGAGGCCAGGGCGCTGCACCTGGTCTCAGGGGGAACACTGCCCCCACGCCCTCGCATCCTAGGCAGCACGGAGCACCTGTGGACAGGCCTACGATGCTGGTCCTCGGGCTGAAGGACAGAATCGGAGCTATTTTCTTGGGCACAGTTTCCTTGAATTTAAGTTGGAAGTGGTTTCAGACAACTGAGTTCCAGTGCCATGTTTCATGTCCCAACATTGTGTCAGGAACACGACATGCACTCCATCCTCTCAACGAAGTGTTAGTCTACCATGTGGGTGTGAGCCCCAGGCACAGAGCTGTGAGCAGACTTCCAGCGGGAACCATCAGCAAACCAAACCTTAGGCCTTGGCAGCACCTCCCACCCCAGCCGGAGGCTGGGTCTACTCCTCGTGGTGATGGTATTGATCCTTGTGTGAGTGTCTGTCCTCTCAGCCCCTGTCCGGGGCATCCTGCTTTCCCTTACATGGGCGCCTTCTTTCCCAAAAGGAAGGATTCTTCCCTGGAGCACCTGTGTCCACACACTTGCGTGAGAATGCAAGCACAAGGTTGACCTCTCTCAGCGAACATACATCATGATTCCTGACACCTGCTGTGTGCACACTCTGTCCCCGGTCCAGGATCAGGTCCTGGCTCTCTGGCTGCAGGGTGGGGTGTTGGCCCTGGACCATGCCATGAGCACACCCCGCAAGTGGACATCGATCCATTCAAAGTTTCTGCCTCCCTGGGAGGTGGCTTCTATCATTATCCACATTTTGATACAAAATGACAGAGGTGGAAAGGAAGCCCAAAGCCACAGTCCTTCTACTAGAAAGAGATTGGACAAATGATGACGCAGCTCTATCCACCTGCCTGTGTATGCATCTCTGGAATTTTGCCTTCTCACCAGCGGAGAGAGTAACTCTCACTATAAGCAATTAGAAGGACTAAACGAGATGATCAATATAGAGCCATCAGCATGGTGTGCGTGAATGTTAGCTCTCACCCCCTTTATTCTCAGAGGACTCTGTGATGTGGGGTCTAGGGCATATGAACACGTCCCCAATAACAATGTGGGTAATGGCTGGAATCTTCCCAGAGAGTTCTGTAAGTCTGTGGTATATGTGAACATTTCCCCAATAACAATATTGATAATGGCTGGAATAAGAAAAAAGTTGCAGAAAGCAGGTCTCAGAGGTAGAACACTGTGGGGAGGGCTCACATCAGAGCTTCAGACACAGAGATGTGTTCAAGTCCTCGTCCAGGAGGAAATTTGCCAGGAGCACCCACTGTGGACACATCCCCTCTGCTCCTGCACCTGCTGCCCTCCGGTCAGGCTCAATCCACCTCACATTGTCTGCATTAGAACTGCATGTAAACCAGTAAAGAGCAAAATGAGGGAGAAAACCAAGTGTGAGAGTTGCTGGCTTTATTCTTCAAGTACAAGGTTGAGGGTGGAGTTGAGTCTAGGGACACTCTGAGTCTGGCATCGAGGAGCAGACAGTATCTCCTGCTTCTGTCTCCATGGAAACAGAAAAAGCTCCTCCCTCAACCCCTTTAGCATGTCAGCCCCACCTGGCTCCTCACACTAATGACACCTGGCACACGAGGGTCCTGAGCAGACACTGGAGATCCACACGGTGCAACACTGCTGGGCATCCTCAGCTGTGGTGCTGAACCTGGCTGGGAACAGACCCCAAGCCTGTTGGGTATATGTTCTAAGCCTCACCTTGTATAAATCCCGAAACTCATTGGCGTGGTCCTGAACCTATCAGGTGTGGGTTCTGAGCTGGGGGGCCCGGAGATTCTGCTTTCTAATGGCCCCATTGGGCAGCTGGAGGCCAATGGGCCTCTCGGTCTTCTCCAGGACATGGGGTTTTGTACAGGAGGACAAGCCTCAAGCCACCGTGACTGCACCTACACTGCATCCTGGGTGACGTCCTGTCGGTATCCCAACCCCTCCTGAAGGCTGTTAGATCGGAGTCGCTGTGGCTGCCCCTGAGCCTGCGCAGAGCACCGACCATCCAGAGTCCTGACCATCCACAGCCCTGACCACCCAGAGCCTGGATCACTTAGAGTTCTGACCATCTAGAGTCCTGGCTGCCCAGAGCGGCCATCTCCCTTGGCCAGACGTGGAAAACAAGTGCGAATAGAATTTGCAATTGCCAGAGGGAAGGCCATCTGAAATTGAGGAAACACATCTAAGAATTGTCTGTAGTCACATCATTTTGAAATATTGCATAAAAATACTGAAACCAACCAAGTGTTGACAGGTTGCAATTTGTAATTAGAATATTAATCGTTTCTAAATGGAGGGGACAAAAGTGTCCAAGATTTCAAGAAACTTTATACTTGAAATAGTTTCTATTTTTTGAATAACGAATTCCTTTACTGAAAGCCTAATCCTGTTCAAATGAAAGAGAATCTCTTATTAGAAGTCTAAAACTAGGAAAAAGTTCCTTTGGCAGGAGAGATGTTATGATCCATTTTGAAAATCTATACATATTTAAAGAAGTCATCTTTAATTCTCTATTTTATTGAAACAAATGTTCCATCAACATATTGATGTACTTAGTTTATAACCTTTGCATATTTCCTTCATATTTGAAATACCATTATAGCATTTCAGTGATTAATTTTTCCATTGCACGTTCATAGATACTATATGGGCACATCTGCACACACACCATCTCCACTGTCTCTTACTCATCACACTGTCCATAGTTGTAGATACACATACACTCATCCGTGCATGTGCACACATGCCATCTCTCCTGGAGGTTTTCTGCAATCACCATGCTCTCTCACACATGTGCGCGCGCACACACACACACACACACACACACACACACTTACAGCCCCAGTATTACCTCTCCTTCCATTTCAGTAGGCTTTTCATGTTTCAGCTTTCCTTTCAGCCATCTGAAACGTGACTGTCAGTCTCCTTAAACTACTTACCTGTTTTTCTGTTAGAAACAGGTAAATCTTTGCTTGCAATCTTTGTGTGTTTAATCTTTTGGTAGTCCAAATGCAATATTCTAAATGACAGAAACCTTTGATGATTGTCAATATATAGTCAGATTTATTTCTACCCTCATCAACAATGATTCCATGTCACATCAACTCATCCAGTATTGAATATGAGCATTCAAATATGGTGTTTACTGATTCATTCAAAGAAAAATGTCCCTATTATCAATTGCATTTCTTTTACATAAAGAGCCATTTATCATTAGCAATTTTGTAACTCATCCTTGGTGAGTAAGTCCATGTGTGCACACCGGGGCTGTGAGGGGTGAGCTCGTGTGTGCACACCTGGGCTGAGAGGGGTGTGCTTGTGTGCACACATTCATGTGTTTGCACAGTACACTGTCTGTTGTACTGGTTGCCCTGGATCCCCAACCTCTCACCTGCTCCTCAGGTGTCTCGTTCAGGTGCCCTGCTCACCTCAGCACTGCTCTAGGCCACAGGGTTGGCGCGTGTCTCCTCATGGCCCTGTCCAGCCCTCCTCTGTGCTGCCTGTGAGACACACATGTCTACCCTCCCTCTCTGCTGTCCAAACCCAGAGGGAGTAGCAGTCATACGTCTGCTTCATATGCAAAGTGACCCAGCACCTAGGGGAGTGTCCCTTCTGCTGCCATAGGAATGAGTCAACCCAGAGCCACCTAGGAACAGCTATCATTTCCAGAAACCTGAGGCAATGTCAGCCAACGTGCAGTGTCAACCTCGCAGGCACACCGAGACAGGAGCTGTCAGTGACATGAGGCCCATCTTTGTCAAGGGCCCAGCCTAAGGTCTCCTGGAAGTGGATCCAGCTGCGGTAGTGTCTCTGCATGGACCTGGTGCTGGTGTGAGTGACACCGGGGTCTAGTTTATAAGGACGTTCCGTGATCACTGGTTAAAAATGGAAGCAGAAGAAGAGGAAGAACAAGAGGAAATGTTGTAAGACTTAAAAATCTTAAATTTGGTAATGGTTGACTCTTTGAAGCAAAATAGTTTTAATCCCACACTGTGAGTTCTCTTTGAGATAGACCAGAGTCCTGTGGTTTTACTAATGTATTTATATCTTCATCTTATAATCAGCAAGCTGACACACACAGACAAATACACACATAAACATGTTCACAGTCATACACACTGACACACAGAGACACAAGCACACACAGACACAGACACTCACAGACATGCAGACACACAGACACAGAGACCTACACCAACATGCAGACACACAGAGACACACACAGACATGCAGACACAGAGACAAAGACACATACACACACAGATGCACATATAGACACAGACACATGCAGTCACACAGACATGCACACATAGTTTGCTCACAAATGTGTTTCTGGATGCAGAAGCTGAGTGGCACCGGTGTACCCAGCATTCCTGCTTCCTGTGGAGCATTCACACCGCTCCTCCTGGTGAAGGGGCTGCTGAGCTGAGTGTTGTGTGTGAGAGACTGAAGTCATCACGTGTATCATGAGCTTTGTCCTCTGTTTCTAGACACGGAGAACGCTCTGTGTGTGAGGTCAGAGCACAGGCTTCCTAGCAGATATGAGCAGTTTTCTTGGGAATGCACGTTTATGAAAGCTGATAGCCTGTCTTTGTCTGGCAAACAGACTGCCTTTCTTTCTCATTTTGTTCTTGGCCTGTGTAACAGAGACACGTTTCTTCTCTCATTTTCTGGGCATGGGATGTACTATTTTAAACTAAACCTCATTCGGGGGCCTGATGCAGGAAGCTTCTCTGGGATCCACACTCCTTTGGTCCCAGAGAAACAGATGCTGACTCAAGGCCCAGGCGACATCAGGGCAAAAGCCAGCAAACTGAGGTAGAAGAGACAGGTGTTCAGATTGTATGTTTGCGTCGATGGTGAGTGAACAGGTTATGAGAAACAAAGACAGCTGGACATTGTTCAAGAATGTTTACAAAATAATGAGCAAATAAAATCAAAATAATCTTTTAGAAATAAAAATGTTGAAAGAAAATATGTTCTATTCTGTTGTCAGGGAGGCATTCTCAAACATGGTACATTTTGCATTTTGGTCATTTGCTTGTACTCATGGTCGCACCAGCCAGGGCTCACCTACCTACCCTAGCTAAACCAACATGCGGTCCCCTCTGGGGATGCCATACATGTCCCTCCTGTTTCCAGGGTTGTGAGTAGGCCTGGGAAGCTGGTTCACCAGGAACACAAAGTGTCCTGAACGTGCTGTCAATTAGCAGACAAAGCGGTTGCCATGCCTCGTGTTCTGCCGTAAAAATCTGCAAACCTGCTGGGCTCTATCACACTCGAGGGGCTGGGTGGCATCCGGAAGTCTGTGAGATGCATGTTGTCAGTCACATCTTTCACTCCCAGGCCTCTGTACCCAGCCTGGAAGTGCCATGTCCTAGAGGCTGTGATGGGTCCTGCCCACAAACACAGAGGCTCTGGAGCATGCATTCCCAATTCCCACGGTTTGATGGGAGTGCGGCTCCCGACTCTGGAAAGTGGGGACAGGGTGTTGGGGGGAGGGGGTGGCAGCACTTCTGTCCGAGCCTGGCTTCAACATACCAGTCTGGGAAGTCAGATCTAGGCTCTGTTTGCCTAACCTGTGACAGGTGTGCTGTAACTGAAGAAAAGCTGGTGAACACGATCAGGGAGGAGACACAGCCTAGCATCACCAAGGGGCCCTGCATGGCCCTGCACAGCCCAGCGCCTGCCAGCCAAGCCAGGTCCTGGAGGACACAGAGGCGTAAGATCTGCAGTCAAGATGTAAATAGCTATGGGGGAAGCACAAAAAACGAAAGGGATGTGCCTCACTCTTGCCAAGGACGAACTGCAAGAACGATTCAACTTAAAAGGAAAGGAGCGCATGACACAGACACACTGAGCAGGGGTCAGCAGGAGTCACCCAGATGTCCGGTTCCCCAGGCATCTCCGGCCATACCTGTCGTCCCAGAAGGGCCAGCCTCTCTCATTCTCAAAGGTGCTATAGTTTGATGAGAAGTCTGTGGACACCGTATTTATGGAAACGATATTCTAGAAGGTAGAAAACAAAGACTAAACACAGAGGAAAAGAAGAGAAGGGCTAAGGCAGTGTCCAGGCTCAGAGCATGACAAAGGTGTCCCACAGCAGCCCAGGAGACGCACCCCTGTCTGCGCACGAGATACGTCCACACTCTCCTGCCTGCACAGATGAGCACACAGTGGAAACACAGAGAACAGCACAACGACACCCTGTTAAATAAAAGAGAAAACACTAAAATATTAACACGGGGTGGGGGGGCACACTATCTTGGTCCGTGCCCAGCTCTCGTTTCCCTGGGCATGGACGCAGCGCCATCCTAGACCCCTCCAGCAGGCAGAGGCCATTCAGTATCCCTGGTGCTGGACAGTATTCTAGACACTGGAGGCCCACAGTGAAGAGACCAGAAGCCCAGAAGCTCAGAGACTTTCCAACCTGAGAGACATGTGGAAGAAACCCACACAGGACAGGTTCAGTGTGACGTGTCCTGGGGAAGTCATGGCAGGACACAGATGACAGCAGTCAGAGGTCACGGCACAGGGGCCGGGGGGCCTGTCTGGGGAGGACACATCTGTAGAAAATAGTGAGTGTGCAAGGTCTCAGGTGGGAAGAACAGCCCATGGCCTGAGGCAAAGTGACCCTCACTGGGCCCTCAGACTTGAAGAGGCTGGGGCGTCCAGCATTCCTCCCGGCGGGTCACGTCTGTGAACGGCCGACCTTGGTGCTGAGGACACTGTGAGCAAGGGGCCTGCCCCCGGCGCACGCCAGCCTGGACCCCGGGCTCTGCACAGGCCTCAGCTCCTGGCAAGAGGGCCTGGCTCCCTCTAGAAGCCAAACAGACACAGCAGGAGTCAGTCCTGCGTTCTCAGCACAGGACACGGCTGAGACACGATAGCTTATGTCACGTGGCAGAGCTCCGAACTCAGGATCCACGGTCTGGCTCCAGGTAGGGCTGGTCCACCCGAGAGCGAGGAGAGACCCTTCTCTTTTCCACAGAAAGCGAAGCCCCACACTTCCTACCTTGGACTCCATGAGTGACACACGTCCTCTGAAAGTCTCACTTCGGACTGCGGAGTTTAATTTTATAAGTGACAATGCCCGACTTCTGAAGACTTCAAAGTCTGCTCTTATTTTTATAGTAGGCCCTTCACAATCTGTCCAGTTTGTAGGACAGAAGTTCTACCTGTTTCAACTGGCATCAGTACAATGACCAGTCGAACTGGAGGACGACGTGCACAAACGACACCAGGAATGTCAGCTGTGGATGGGTCAGGATTCCAGGAGCCTAGCTTCAGGGAAAATACTGTGTCCTGAAGGGCCTCCAGTAGGTTAAGCCAGTGTCCAGACATGGAGCAGCACTGGAGGAGCTGACCCCATCCCTCCTCTCTCCAAACCTTTTACCTGCTCTCTTCATGGCTCCATGTTCAGCCATGAACTTGCTGGTGGTGAGAGTCCACCTCGGATGGCAGGAACTGGACCTCAGAGAAACAGAAACCACATTATCAAGACAGGACATGTACCTCCTACCACCTTTCAAGGACAAATCACAGCTTTTGAAAATGCTGGTCTAATTATACTGGGATTTCAGCAAGTCACTTACCCCTCTGAGCCTCAGTTTCCTTATCTGTAACCCAAGAAAGACATACGTTTTTTTATTTCATAAGGTACTTTGTGTATGTAATGAGACTATTTATAGCATGGTGCCAGCACATGGTAAGTGATCAGTAAAGCACTTCTCTTATTTTCCCTTCAATAGACTTGGCACAGTTCATTCCATTTGTTCCTCTTTTGGTCTTTAGTATGGGACTCTCCTATTTCCACACTCCTTATAGAGAAGGATAGCCAGGAAATGGTGTGTGGTATATTGGGAAGGGCACCTAGAGAGCACTTTTGCTCCTGCTCCTCTCTGTGGAGAGATGACACAATTGCTGGTGCTCCAGCAGCCATTATGTGACCTGAGGTTGAAAGTCATACATCAGGTTGGCAGAGCAAAAAGTTGTAGAAATCTGGGCCCACTACAATTCTATGGGATTATCCCTGAACTATGTCTGCCAATGTTTTTAAATAAGAGACTGTAAATTGATTTGAGACAGTTGAGTCTCGACATGAAAGGTAAAAGGCAATTCCTTATTAATAGCTCAAATAACCAAATTCAAAGAACATTTTGATTCCTATTCATTTTCATGTTAAACTGCTAACAGGCCTCAAGCAGCTGTCACTGCTTGTAGCCTTTCCATCACCTCCTCTGTGCTAAAATCTGGCCCTTTCTGTGCCTGGCCTCCATGCTTCCCTTGTCTAGATGAATATCCTCAGTTGACCCATCACCAAGCCCTGATGATGGTTAGAAATGTGGACAGCAGGAAGGGCCAACAGTGCTTTGTCCAAGACCAGCAAGGAGCATAAGTGTTTGTGTGAGTGGTGGGTGTGAGCATGTATGTCAGTGAGTGTGTCTGAGAACATTGTGTGTGGGAGAGCATGTGTGAATGTGTGACTGAATATGTGTTTGTTTTGGTCGCACTCCTGGCCCAGGTCTTATGCCCCTTCTTTGGTCCATGCCCCAGTCACTGGCTTAGAGCCTGAGTCACCAGGGCATATGGGCTCTCTTAAGAGGTGATGGCTCATCTGCTTAACCTCCTTGTTTGGCGTGATTGGTTTTTGTGGGAGCCGAGCAGCTCCCTACTCTCGAAGAGTCCTGGTCAGAGGAAGAGGGAGTCAGGTATCCCAGGTCCCAGGTGTAGGGGATGGGGACTCACGCGGTGGCCTCTCTCCCATGCAGGTCACATGTCCTTCCAGCACAGGACCACAGAAGACAGCACAGACAGTGACACCCAGGGCTCCTACCCGGTGGTGAGTGAATGATGACCTGTGTGTATCATAGGGGTCTCACAGGGGTGGCGGTCCGTGACCTGAGCCATGCACGGGGCAGGGACATAAAGGCCGACTCTGAGGCAGCCCCACCCCAAAGGCCAAGCAGACCCAACTTTTCACAGGACATTCGTCCTTCCCTCATGATTGCTCAGGTAGATGGGGTGCCGTCTCAGAGCATGCAGTGGGGAGCCAGACGTGGTGGCCGAAGGCAGGGGCCTGGATGGCCCCAAGCGCCGGACTGTCCAGCAGCTCCTCTGGGAGGGGCAGCTTCTGGGGAAGTTTGTTTCGATCCAGGACCTGTAGAGAGTGCGTGGCCCGCACCTCAGTGTCTCTCACGACACGCCCCCGTGTCTGTCACAAGACGGGTCTCAGGTCACGACCAGGACAGCAGTCGGCAGAGGTCCCTGCACAGGGCAGACACAACCGTGCTGGGACTGTTTGGGATTTAGGCGTCTCTGCCACACACATGTGTACTTTTTTTCACTGCCCTTGGCCCATGTCAATGGGTCTATCGTCACTTCAAGGACCTTAAAAAGCAACCCAGTGCCATAGAGCCCCAACCTTGAGATGCAGAGCACGCAGCAGAGAGGCTGCCAGAGCCCACTTCCAGGCAAGTCTCAGACGGTCCTCTCCGTGAGCAGCAGCCCATTTCCAGTAGGAACCTTGAGTCGGGCAGGGTGGCAGCCTTCTGGGCATCAGGCCACTGTGTGTCTTGATCCTGGCCACCTGTGGCAGGAGGGGCCTCTGCGACCTGATGGTGACTACCGGCGAAGTCCCCAGTGTTTCAGGCAGCTGCTTCCTGACCAGAGGCCAACGTGCTGGTGCCGTGCACCAGTCTCTACACTCGGGAGCGGTGTGGGGCCGCAGCAGCTGGCACATCACGTGACAGTGTGGCTGAGGATGGACAGGGCCATGATGGACAGGGTCACAGATGGACAGAGGGGCTGTGGATGGACAAGCTGTGGCTTCGTCCAGCAGAGCCCACCTAGCTCCTCCATCATTTCATGGGGTCTTCTTTCCAGCACTGAAAACACTCCTGGTAAGGAGGTGTGACCCATGGTAGTCACCACCGGGAACCTTGGCACCTCTGACAGACTGCACTGAGGGAAGTTCGTTCATCACATCATGAGGGGAGTGGACATGCATGTCACATTAGACCCAACGCCCCACTCACTGTCCTGCCCAGCTCCCCTGTGCCGGGCTCTAGAGCAGGGGGTGGTCTGTATACCATCCAGGACATCCCCACAGCGGCCCGAAGCCTCTGTCTGATCCTCCTGAGGACACACACCACAGGGCGAGTCCAGTCTTGGCCCAGACCGTAGTCTGAGCCCGGGCTGTGGTCCCTGAACCCATCTGACGTCTGCTGGTGGTTTGGTCCGAGAGACTATGCTGGTCCGGGCTCTCCCCAGAGCCAGCCTGACCCTGGGGACAGTGGGGCCCACGTGTTATGCCTGTACCGCCTTCCCAGCGCCAGGTGTCCCTGCACAGGCACCTCCCGGCAGGCCACAGCTCCACCGCCATCTTCTACCTGTGAGCGGTTTCCCACAGCCCAGTGGTGCGTGGACCTCCTCCGTCTTCAGATTGGCGACACACGGTTGTTTTGTTTTCTACGCTTCCCCGGTTTCTGTCGGTGAGAGAGTGGTTCCCCTACTGGACACAGAGCCTCAGCTAGTCTGCCTGCATCATCCCTCTATTTTGATGGTGCAAGATGCTGTCAAGCTCCCAGAAAGTCCTGGACAGTCCTTGATAGCTCATTTCTCACTGACACAAGACTCGTGTTCTGCAGAAACAGGTCGGCGGGCTGGGCTGAGTGTGAGTCTTTGAGTCCTCGTCCATCCGGCCAGTTATGGTGCCGTCACAGAGATGAGAGCAGGTGTAAATTTACGCTGCAGACGCGGTCACTGCACAGACAAGATGCTCATGCGCCATGATGCCGCCAGCTCTGAGTCAGCCTCAGAGGGACCAGGCCAGTGTGGACGCTCTGGTGAGACAGACCCAGCACATGCCACCTCTTATGTCAGCTCAGGGGTCTGATCTGCTCATGCAGTGCTGTGGCCGTCCCCACTCCCAGGTTTCTGGGACACATCACTCCTACCTATTCTGTTGTCTATGGGTTTGACAGCTCTCAGAGCCTCATATAAGAGGAATCACAGGCTTCTGTCCTTCTGTGTGGCGTCTCTGGCACAGAGTCCTCCAGTTCACTATGCTCCATATGCCGGGACGTCCCCTATAATGCTGAATGCCCCCTGGCCTGCATCCCTGCCGCTGCCTGTCTACTTGCCGGGCCTGGTGGCTGCTATGTTCACACTGCCGTGGGCCCTCTCTGACATGTGCTCCAACACATGTCGGAGGCCACATGGTCTCTGGTGACAGGGACACAGGCAGGTCCCCAGAGGCTGCTCCTGTCAGACGCCGCAGCCTTGGCCACACCTCTCCGTCACCACACCAACACACTCTTAACAGAGTGGAGTTGCCTTTCCCCCATTTTGTGGGGAGGAAACTGAAGCAGAGAGAAGTAAAACATCTATGCCTTTGGTGAGCAAGCAGAACTGGGGCTCCAGCCCAGGAGGGGGGCTCCGGAGTCCACACCTTCGTGACAGATGACAGCATCTGTGGACAGAGCACTTACTGCGTGCCAGCCAGCACAGCCATCACCTGGCGCACAACCCACCTGGGGACACTTCTCACACCCCACCCCCGCTTTCCCAGAAGGTGCAGAGAGAGGACGCGTCCAGGCAGCAGGAGCGTTGCTAACAGAGCTGGATTAGAACCCAGGACTCTGAATCCAGCCCATATTGACTTTTAGACAAACGAGGTTCCCACTAAGGGCTCTGTCTTCCTTGTACACTTGGAACCGTTTTCCCATGGTGCTCACAGAGACCGGGATTGTTCATCATCTCGGCTGCTGGAGCTGGCGTTCGAGGCCCGTCCTCAGGACTTTTGGGCGAGCTCAGTGAACTGGAACCTGCAGGTTGATGCCACGCTCCTCCCAGCAGGGATGGCAGGGATGACGGGACTGAAGCTTTCCTGAAAGAGCCTGGCTCACAAAAGAGGTTTTCATTTGTCATTCTCCCTCCCCACTACCTATCGCTGTTGTTCTAAGGACATTTTCTCCCACTGGTAATGCAATGACAATTTTCTCACAGCCTCTCATAGCTGTTTCTGCAATCTGTGACTCCGTCTGTGGAGCACAGGGACACATTAACACCACATCTGAACACTTCACCCCTGACATGCCCCAGAGACCCCAGTTCAGTTCCTTTGAGCTCATTTCCAAAAGCCAGGATGGAGGTGCAGTTCAGAGGTGGTAAGACAGACTGATCTCACCAAGCTTAGTTTCAATCCCCCTCAACCATGTAAAGATGCTCAGTGTTGGATGACTTATTTTAACTCACAGAATGCCAGTCTCCATCTGCAAAGTATAGACAAGTTTCTGTGTCCTCAGGTTTTAAAAGAAGATCGGCTCACATTCTCACACAGGTTAGCAGAGTCTCTGGCCCACAGCCCATCCTGTCAGCCTTAGCTATTCTGTCCCATCTCCCTGAAACCTCCATGCTCCCCAGCAGGGCAGCTTCTCACTGCCCAGTGCAGCACAGTCTCTCACCATAGGTGACTACAGTATCATTTTGGATGGTGACCACTCTTTATTTCCATGGGATAGCCAAGTGTTATCAACATTGTGACTTGACACTCCAAAACCGCCAGTTTTCAGGAAGGAGGAGGGTAGGAAGAGAGTAGAGAGACTAGGGATGCAGGCTGGTGAGACAGCTCGCAGGAATTCAGGCGTCATTGTCCTCAAGCACCAACCCCAGAGTGCACTCACTTCTCACCAAAGCCGCTGGCTGGAGACCCGCTGGAGAGACCACTAGGTGAGGACCTGCCTGTCTGAACCGCTCCCAGAGTCCTGCCATGGGGCTCATAGCCCAGCGCTCCTCAGTCCAGGGCCCTCTGCTTCCGTCTGAGTCAGAAAATCACCCTCTAGGACACCCAAGGCCAATCTTCTTGGCACCCCTCAAAGGCTGCCAGGCCTGGGAGGTTCCTGTGTGAGCAGAATGTTGTGGATTGTCCAAGAAAGCTGGTCCATCACTTGCCTCACTGAGTACCCTTTCCTTGTTCAAAGCCCAGCTGGCCTTTTAACAGCCACTATGTGCGTGCACCCATTTAATGTATGTTCATCAGAGTCAGAATCCGCAATCCCATCTCGTTTGCATCCTGCTCCATCGACACAA
The DNA here is from genome assembly GCA_004363575.1 of Solenodon paradoxus. Classification (NCBI taxonomy): domain Eukaryota; kingdom Metazoa; phylum Chordata; class Mammalia; order Eulipotyphla; family Solenodontidae; genus Solenodon; species Solenodon paradoxus. The sequence continues at coordinate 275,045 of RJWH01000990.1, forward strand.
TGACCAGTGGCGACCCTATGGACAGAGAAGGTTCAGAACAGCTCATCATCATAGAGTTCTGCTGGACAGTGTTGCTCTAGAAAATAAGCTCAAGCGTCAGGGAAAAGGGACTACATGACAGAGATGTGGCAGCTAGCTGTGTCCTTAGCACATTGTGGGGGGTCACACATCACACAGTCTTCCATCTAGTCCCCACCAAAATGTGGGTCTAATAACCCTTCTCATGAATGCAGGTCACTGCAATGAGTGTTTATAACAAACAGTAGAAAGTGGAAGCTGTAGGTCCTGAGCTATGTAGGAAATTTGGGGGGCCCTGCGTGTTTCCTCCAGCAGACTCACTTTCAAGACCCAGCACTCACTGCGAGCGAGGAACCCGGCCACATGAAGACACCATGTCGGAGCTCAGCTGCAACTCCACCCTGGCCCCGCAGCCCCAGCATTCACCTCAGGACACAGGGGTCTTCTGAGGACACAGGCCTTTGAATGCTCTAAGGCTACACAAGGCAGAGCAGGACAGATGTGCCCATGAGTCCCAGCCTGAACTACAGGCATGAGTCAAATATGTGTTTTCTGTCCCTGTGTTTGGTGCAGTTCTTCACACTTAAATAGGTCTGTGGGGCATACACTCTCGAAACACCTCCCACGGTGGGTAGTGGGGCATCTCTGGGAATGTCTTTGATGGAGCCGAGACCACATGGAACGGTGTAGAGGGTACTTCTCTTCAGATCCTAATGGAGCATCAGAAGCTAGAACACAGCACACAGAGCAGGATTTTCAGCTGTACATTTAATGAAGCCTACCAGCCGTCATTGCCATTCCTGCCTGTCCCTACAGTCCCCTTCCATCCCCGCCATCCCATACCATCCTTGCCCGTCCCCACTGTCCTTGTGGCTGGAGGACCCAGTGGTGCTGAGCTGGTACCAACCCAGGCAGTTCAGTTCTCAGTAAGGTCCAGGCCGCTTGGACACAGACACGATTCTTGGTACTGAAGGTGCACAGATCCCTCGATGGTTTCACTAGGTGCTGTATATGACAGCTAAGACAAAATGGCAGATGTTCCTCACATGCTTCTGATCCTACTTTACGTGAAATTGAGAACACATTCTTATAGAATGCAATTGCCTTGATTTCGATTAGTTTCAATTAGTTTCCCCAGAAGATCCTAAGATCAGGACTTACACGCAGGAGCGTCTCTGGTGATGGACTAAGAGCAGGACTTACACGCGGGAGTGTCTCTGGTGATGGGCAGCACAGGGCACATTCGGGCAGCACAAGGTGGCCTGTCTTTGGTGCCTGTGAGCAGGCCATGGCCACCCCAGGGCTGTCAGAGCAGACAGGTGTCTTGCCGGGCTGTCCGTCCCAGGGGAACGGGAGGCAGTGTTTTCTGTTGGCTCGTGTGCTGGGGAGGCATTGTTTCCCGTCGTCTGCACATGCCCAGGGGCCCGAGGACATGCTCAGGGCAGCAGAGGCCCCTCAGGTGGAACACAGGAGCCAGGCAGGCACTGTAACTCAGCTAAGTGGAGGGTGCCCAGCAGTAAGTGGCAGGAGGGCGTGGTTCACCTGGTGAGTGAATTCAGGGCCTTGGACCTGCTGCTGGCTTCACTCTGTCCAGCAATCATGTCTCCGCCATTGGGCTAGTGCCCCTGAGAGGGCAGTGTGGCACTGAAATACCGCTGCTGGCTGCCTCTACCAGCCATCTGAGTGCACCTCACTCTTGGCCTCGGAATCTTGCCTGGAGGTGGCTTAGGGACAGACCTTCCTCTCCATACATGGGGGCTGGGGTGGGGACACTCCCAGGCCATTATCACCAGTTATGGAAGCAGTGGGGACACCATGGTGGGAGAGCTGACCCTCTTCCTCATGCCCATTTCAGGGACAGCAGCCCACATCATAACAGTGGCCTCACTCACACTCACGTCACTTTAGTGATGTGACCCTTCAGGTCAGGAGATGGCAACTCCACCTACCAGACAGCAGAGCTGCTGGGATGTGCAGAGCTGACATCTTTGTGAGTAAGCATTCGCATTAACACACATAAATGGCAGAAGAAGCATCAGAAGTAAACACATGAAAGATATAGTGGGATTTGAGAGAATGGCTGTTGCTAATTTCTCACTATCCCATCAAGGAATCGGAACCCATGTGTGTTACTACTGGTGGTTGTAATCTAGAACATGCTAGACTCTCAGTCTGCTGCAATTATAATGATGACGTTAATAAGTATTAATAACTTTCCAAAAAAGAAAGTACAAAGTGCAGGTAGTTTCACACTTCTGTGAATATATGAGTAATTGGGTAAACATTCCATGTCCATGGATCTAAAATCTCAAAATTCAGATGATTACTCATTCCATCTTGATCTAGGAATTCAACAAAAGAGCACAGCACCTAGTTTGTAAATATTGAGAAACTGATTCTAAATGTAATGCAGTGTAGCTTCAGTCCATACATGGATATAACCATATATCTATATATCCATAACATCTACATATCTATATATATCCTTGTATCCATGTAGCTTATATATATAAGTATGCAAAATATCCATTAATACGACACTGAGGAAGAGCACATGGCTGTAAGCTCACAGCACCAAGTTTCAGACTCTCCATAAGGATATAAAATTCAAATGTGAAGTGCGAAATGTTGAGGGAAGATGAGCATCTTGATCTCTAGGCCAAAGGACCGATGACAGAGCCCAATAACAGAGGTCAGAAAGACCCTCACAGATACAGCTGACGAAGCAGCAGAGGCCAGTCAAGGGCAAAGGAGTCTTCCAGCAAACTGCTAGCCAGCGGGCTGCATGACAACACACAAAAGAATCCAGAGGCAGATTTTGTGCCTCTCCCCAAAACGAGCTCGAAATGGATCCTAGACTTAAGTCCCAGCATACAACTATGAACTTTCTAGATGAAAAGCAGGAAAAGCACCTGGTGACCTTGCATCTGATACTGAGTTTTCAGATAAAGTCATGCAGGATCATCCATGAAAGGAACGGTGACACCTTGGGCTTCGTCAAAATGAACACTTCTGTGAAAGACATGAGAAAGTGTCTACAGATGAGCCGTGACTGGGGGAAACAGATGCCAATCACAATCTGATAAAGGACTTGTATCTCAAGTGTGCAGATGACTCTAAAATTTGACTGCAAGAGACCGAACAACCAACATACAACCAACCACAGCCACGTCTAGGCTCAGCAGATGCGAGAATGGGTGCCTGAAACAGGTGGGTGGACACGCAGGGGAGACGTCTGACCATCTTCTCGGGGAATTGCGCAGGAAGACGCTGTGAGAATGGCTGTTTTCACAAGCCCAGCAAATGCTGGCAGGAATGTGGAACAGTAAGAGTTGCACTCACTGCTGGAGGAAATGCCAGGCACTGCAGCCACTTCGGAAGGTGGTTTGGCAGTTTCTTGGAAAGTGAAAGAGTGTTCCATCCAGTCAGCAATATTTACCCGCTCCTCTGGAAACGTCTGACAGTACAAACTGTGTGTGAATGCTTGTCTCATTGTAGCTTTATCCATCATGTCACCAGCTGAGCACCAGGGAGGAGGGAGGAGCCGCCAAGAAGCAGGGGGACAGCTCCTGCGTGCCTGCTACTGAGCATCTGTGAGATCTGCTCCCTGACTCCTACCACCTGGTATTTGGAAAAGTCCGACTGTCGCAATGGAGAGCAGAGGGGCCAGGTCTCAGGGGCAGAGTCATTAATAGCGGTGACACACGGGTCACCCAGGATGGCAGAGGTGCTCTCTCACCCCTTGACGGTGGTTACGTGACTCTTCATCAGTCAAAACCCATAGACGTTCACAGCAATTCAGAGCAAAGGGCAATGTACGCACATCTTTTAGAAAGTCATTTCGGAGGGGTCGTCCAGAGAGCGTGACAGAAGACGCCATGGTGTGGCCACTGCGAGACAGCCTGGTGGGGTGCTGAGGACAGTGTGGACAGGAGGATGGCGTGGGCAGGCAGGCTGGGTGCACAGCCACAGATCTACAAGACAGAGCGTAGAGTGTGAAGGCACCTGTCCGGGTCCCATGTTGTTTAACACGGCATGGGCCAGGGATCCCAGAGCTTGTGTGTGTGTTGGACTTGTGAGCATCGGACTGGTGGCCGCTGGAGGCGGCTCCTCTTGCTGGGAGGGAAGTCACTTGACAGGAAGGGCAGCCAGAACAGCCCTGAGACCTTGGATTCCAGCTGGAGACGTTAGTATGAACTCGTCTCAGGTTAACATAGAACGAGAAGCAGCACACAGGCTTGTTACAGACACCCTGTCCACAGTTAGCAGCTCACACACAGGCCCTCGCTCTGAGGCAGGGCCTGCACCCAACACCACTGCCAGCAGCCAGGTGCGCCCTCTGGCCCTGCTGTGGCTTCCAGTATCTTCTCCTGTCCAAGGAAGCTTCCGGGCGAGCAGCTGATTCAAGCACTGGGGTGGAAAACCCAAGATGATTCCTGAGGCTCTCATGGTACCTGAAAGTGGGAGGTGCACACAGATACACACACGCGTGCGCGCGCACACACACACACACACACACACACACACACACACACAGGTAGGGGTGAAGAGGAGACAACATTGCCAAGTGAAAGCATCCTCCATGGCCAAAGCAGGAGCTGTCTGAGCAGCAGGATACCAAGAGGAGGATGGACGTTAACCAACGTGTGACATATGTCGGAGGATCCACAGGGACACAAATAAACAGCTGCAGACTGAATAAGAGCTAGGGTCCCCAGAGTCCAAATCCCTCCCACGGACGACTCCATGGGCACCGGAGGGCCACCTGGTCCACTCTTTGAGGTGGGGCGGGACACCCCAGCACAGACCCTACAAGGACAGAGACCCCATGTGAGCCTGAATGGGGAGTGCAGGGTGCGGCTCCACGGGCCTGGCCTGGGATTGGGTTCTCCTGTATAAGACGGTGTGGGTGGAGGCCGCTGGCCGGGAGCTTGGATCTGAGCCTGTGCTTCCGGGGGCATCTAGAACACCATTTCTGCACAGCTGCAGGGTCCACAGGAGGCGCAGGGCCGGTGCAAAGTCTGCTGCTCACTCCTCAGGGGCAGCGAGCCTCAGTTCCTTGGATCTGTCGTGGGCCAGGGAATTCTGCTGACACCCGTGGGGTATAGCCGGTACCTGGACCAGGGGACAGCAGTCACTGCTGAGCCCTCAGGAAGGCTGGGCACCTCATGCTCTGTCCATCATACTAGGTCATTCCCACTGAAACTCAGGGCAGACACGCCGTTTGTTCAGGCTGCCTGTCCATGCCCATGAAGACACGGGTGGACTGCTCCCACTCTCTGATAGAGTGTCATGTTGAGGCCCCGACATGCCAGGACACTATCTGTCCCAAACTGCTGCTTCCCCCCGTGTCCCCATAGTCTCTTGATCCTGAGGGGAGTCAGAGAAGACAGATAGACAGATGCAGGTCCCACTAAGCTGAGGACCAAAGTCTCCTGTGGGCTGCAGGTCCAGGCTCCTCAGAGGGTCACTAAGAGGAGTAACAGACTGGTCAGCCCCAGGGAGGGACCTTCCTTAATCACCAGGTTGGGATACCAGCTGGCTGGTGCCACACACACCCCATGGATGCGCGTGGCCTGGCTCTGTGTCCGGCCCGACTGCAATGTTCCGCTCTGAGCAAAGATGAACTCTGATGGGCAGGTGAGGACCAGAGCCCCATGTTCAAAGGAAGCATCTTTGATGGTGAGAAAGCTGGGCCACTGTGATGGTTCTGTTACAGCATCATTTAATCACCGGTTCCTCCTCAAGCACAGTGTGGTGTTTTTGGATGAGGAAAGAGGAGATCTTTTCAACAAGATTCCAAGCCAGTCAGCTCATGTGTTTTGAAACCAGCCGACATTTAGTAGAGACCTGGGCTTTCAGCAGATGACTTCAGAAAGGAGCCTGTGGTCTGCGCTGCGGAATTGGTGTGAATTTTGCTAACGCACTGACAGCTTTTAGAGCAGTGTGAGCACCGCGGTTTTTTCCTGATAGAACTGGGCGGAGCGGGATTGTCTGCCAGCCGTGCTGCCCAAGGAGGTTCAAACTCAGGCTTGCACTGTAGCCACGTCAAGAGGTCCCATCGCTTCTGCTGGCACTTTAGTCAATAATCGTGACGTTTAAGTTATGTAGAAAACAAACGGACGGTTGTGAAACCACTTTGAGGAAGAAGTGCAGCAACTGTCTGGATCATCCTGTGTCCCTACCTGGCTTTCTAAGTCAGTGGTCCAGACTCCCTTTCTCTGAAGGCACAATGACAAATGCCCTCTGATGCCACCTTCCAACCAACCAGGAGGATGGCTCCAGTGGCCCTGTGGTGGGAAGGTTTAGCAGGTGACAGCAGTGCTGTCTGTCTCCAGCACCCTGGTCTCCACAGGGCCCGCTGCTGTCTGGAAACTGCTGCATTGTGCACACCGCGTCACTGTCTACTCGCCTGCCTGTGGGCATCTACGTCCTCCCATCTCTGGGCCGTTGTGAGCAGCACTGAAATGGCATGGTGCCACCATCTCTTCTAACTGGTATCTTCATTTTTACTGCATCGACCCAGAAGTGAATCATTGCTGGGTCATATGCAAGATCTATTCTTAATTTTTTGAGGAATCTCCACTGCTTTCCACAAAGGCTGCACCAGTTTATACTCCCACCAACTGAGCACAAGAGCCCCCTTTGCGCCGCGTCCTCACCAGCCACGTTGTTTCCAGTTTCTGGATAGCAGCTCTTTTCACAGGTGTGAGGTGGCAGCTCACCGCTGTTTTTATTTGCATCCTCCTGATAACAGGTGAGGAGGAGCATCTTTTCATGTGCCTGTTGAACATCTATATATATATATTTTTAAAGAAACTTCTATCTAGTTTGCTCATTTTAAATCTGATTGTTTGGGATTTTGTTGTTGAGATGTGAGTTTTTTTACCATATTTTTCAGATTGACCCCTTTCGGATGTATGGTATGAACATATCTTCTCCCAGTCAGTAGGTTATCACTTTGTTTTGATGATAATTTCTCTTGCTGTGCAGAAAATTTAGTTTGATGTAGTCCCATTTGTTTATTTTGGCTCTTATTTTCGTGGCCATTTGAGCAGTGTCCCCCAAAGACATCTCTCTAATGCTGATGGCAAGGAGTATGTTAACTCTGGTTTCTTCTATGTGTTCTCCGGTTTCTGGTCTTAGAGCCAAGTCTCTAATTCATTTGGAAATAATTTGTATAGATGGTATTAGAGAGTGGTCTCATTTCATTCTTTTGAATGTAGCCGTCCAGTTTTCCCAGCACCGTTTATTGAAGAGACTGTCCTTGACCCTTTGTGTGCTCTTGGCTCCTTTGTTGTAAATTAGTTGTTCATACATGTGTGCGCTCATTTCTGGACTTTCAATTCTGTTCCATTGATCTCTGTGTCTATTTTTATTCCGATGCCATGTTGACTCGATTACTGTTGCTTTATAGTAAGTTTGAAGTCATGGAGCATGACACCTCCATGACTTTTGTTCTTTTTTCTCAGGATTGGCTTTCCTATTTGGCTCCTTGAGATGTCGTACAACGGTTAAGACTTCGTGTTCTATTTCTCTGAAGAATGCTATAGGCATTTTTATTGGGATTGTTCTGAATCTGTGTGCTGCTGTAGGTAAAATGACCTTTTTAACAATGTTCATTCTTCTAACCGATGGGCCCAGAATATCATTCCATTTCTTTGTGTCTTCAAGTCTCTTCTACAGTGTCTACTGTGTTCAGTGCACAGGTCTTCCCAAAAGAAGGAAACATCTTGGGATAAACTTAACCAAGGAGTCAACTGTTTTTTGAATAAACTCCACCAAATGATTTATTTGTTTAAAGGAACAGTGCAGTCAGGAATGAAGGTGGGTGAGCAAGCAGGCAGAAAGTGAAAGGGAAGAAGCAGTTTCATTTATTTTGCTTAGTTGTCCGTCTTGGCTGTTCTCCCTGCCCCAGGACATGAACCTGGGTCCTTGGAACTATGTGGACTGCACCCAACCAGAGGTTGTGGACCTAACTGCTGCTCCACCATGGTGCACACAGAAGATTTTGAAATATAGAAAAACAGCAAAATGTAAGACTAAAGGACTAATAATAGCAAGGGCCCGTGGTGAACCTTCATACCTGACTTAATTAGTATCGAGATCTATAGTAGAGTCAGGAACAAATCCTGGATGCTAATGACCCCAAGTTTATATCACCAGGTCAGAGTTCCCCCTCACACTTCAGAATCATGTATCCGACAGCCTACATGACGTCACTGAATAAACACCTAAGAGAGATTCTTGATGTCATCGCCCAGACCCCTGTCTCTTCATCTCTACACTTTGTAAGGGCTCCATTATCTGCCTTCTTGTTCCTGCCAGAACCCCGGGGGCCCATGTTGTCCCTCTCCCCCACTGTACTGCCCGCTGTCCACTCTGTCCCACCACTGTGACTCTATAGCTCATGCCCAGCAGTCACCCCAACCATCTGCTCCACTTCCCCTCCTGGCGGAGCCAAGCTCATCCAGAAAGCAAAGTCTTTGGAAAATGCATTCTGGTGATTTCTCCTCCTTCTCATTCATTTGCTTCCCAGCCCACTGACTTGTCTCCACGGGTCCCGCAGGCCTCTCAGCCTCACTTCCTTGTGCCCAGAGGCTCTCCTTGGCCTTGCCTCCTTGCTCTACAGCCCCTTTCCCCAGAAGTCAGAGGCATTACTTGCACAGGCCGCTCACATGGGTCCTGAGCCTCTCATGCCACCATGACGTCCTCTTCTCAGGCTGGTCCCCCGTCACCACTTAGAGGGTCTCTTGTCCACACTGTTCGGGTTGCCCCCTTAGCCCCCCCCATGTACACACCTAGTCATCTATGCCCTGCCTGCCCTGATTCACATCTTCAAGGCTCCTTGTGGGTCAGGGGACTTGGCTATAAACAGCTACCAGGCATGGCTGAGAAGGCCCAGGCTGGCCTTCACCTGTCTGTTCTGCCCGAGGCCAGTAAGACTGGGGGCATTTCAGACGCAGGTCTCTGCTTCTTCTGAGTTTTACATTTGAGCTGTGCATACGAGCCTATGGACACAATGATTCTGATTTAGACACACCCAGTTCCTATCCACTTGGGGAGATGCTATGAGAACTAACACTGTGAGCTTTGCCTGTGTTCTGATTCCTGCATCACGTTTCCCTTCACATCCCCTTAACAGTCCGGCTGCACAGGCTGTGCACTGCACAACTCCCAGTTCACTACTCATGAGCTGCAGTGGGTAGCTCTGCTCATAGTGCTTTGGCATCTTTATGCCCTCTGAATCTCACCTTTTTCTTTGTAAACTGAGAATGAAGCCTGCCTATTTATGTCTAAAGTAGTTTAAAAGTATAATGGTCATAAAAAGGTAAATGTCTCTTGTGAAGTGTGGCCAATGCTGGTGGGAGGGCCTTTTCCAGCAATACTTCTGTGAAGGGCTCCCTTCCTGTGTCCAGGAACTCGGGCTCACAGACTCTGAGTCTACTGCTCTGTGTCCTGGAGTGTTTATGTATTTCACAGCAGACCTAGAACCCAACATTCTGTACCTCCCCTCTGAGAACCATGCACTAGAAAAATAAAGGATCAGAGGCTGTCTCAGTGGACGCTGCCTACCCAGGTGCCACAGGCAAGCTGGACACCAAGGTGTTTCAGCTGCTAAATCCACACAGGTTGAGTCTAACGTCTTCATAGGGGAGAGATATTTTTCCATCATATTTTCACTGTAAGATGGAATCTGTTTTCAGAATAGAATCGATGGACTGAATGGATACACCATCAGGAAAAGATCACAGCTGAACACTATAGTCGCGGGCAACGAGCACCCCAGTGTCTCTCAGGGGCCCTGGATCCTGTGTGACCAAGTCCAGCTACATCCTGGTGTCCCCGTCTGACTTGTGGGAGGAGACATGTGAGCTCCAGGAGCGCTGCAGTCAGGCTTCAGTAGCCACATGATTCTTTGCCGTCGTCTGCTCTAAAATCTCATGGCAATAGCCCGCCTGGCCTTCCTTAGCGTCTCGGTCTGTGAGAAAGGACAAACTCAGTTGGTCAGAGTGGACAGCCTCAGCTGCTTAACATTCTCTGCTCAATCAAAACACATTGTTACTTTTTTTTTTAAATTGATCTTCCTTCATTAGCGCCAAGCGAGAGGAATAATTGGCTCTAATTATCTTGGCATCTGAGTAAGTGCTAGTATAATTTTCTATTTGGCTCCCAAGTATTCTCAGTATTAAGTCATGTCTCTCCTGCTACCTCACTGAAGAACCTGCAAGAAAGGAGAGTTGAGGGGGCAGGGCCCAGTCACAACCATATGCATGTGGACTTCCTTCGCTGCTGTGGTTTCTCCTTTAAACAGGCAGAGGCGCGGGCCAAGCACAGGGAGCTGGAGGGTGACTGTGGGTCTGCGGCCCACACGGGCAGGGGCGCCTCGCTCACTGAGACAGCGCTTGATGCTAAGAGGGCAGAACACGGAGCCGCCCACACGTGCCCGCTGTTTGTGTGCTGTGAACATCAATTTGGTTGCGCGCCAATCCCTCCAGAAACCTAGATAATGTGTAACACACATAATTAAGATAGCTATTAACTGATATTTATGTAACCCTGATATTTATGTATTTATTTAGTTTCCAAAACTTTCCAGCAACCAAGACGGGGTTCAGCTTGGTTATGGAGCTGCCCTGGGGGATCCTGGGTCCAGCCCCCTGGCAGCCCCACAAATGACCGCATCTCTTTGGATATTTCCTTCATCTGTGAAATTCAGAGGTCACCGTGCCTCCTTACAGGATGGCCATGGAGGTCATGTGCCAGCGTCTGTGGAGATACTGAACGTTGGAACATAATGAGCCCGCCATCCACAGAGCCCCAGGGGAAAACGCACAGTGAGTAACGTGTCTTCAGACAGCAGGTGCCAGCTGTGGCCTGGGGTCCAGAGTGCCTGCCACACACTTTTGTGTGGCTCCCAGCTATGGATGGTTTTACATTTTTTGGAACATGAAAATAATAATGAGTGGCAGTGAAAATTGCATGAAATGCAGACTTCAGTGTCAAAACAAGGTCTTGCTGAGCCGACTGGCCTGTCGTTTGTGAACACCTGCAGCCACAATCCGCGGAGTGGACTGTGTGGCAGGCCTGCCATAGGATGCAGTCCCTGCCTGTCCTCTCCCCAGGACGCCAGCTGGTGTGGATGTTCGTGTGACTGCAGGGTCAGCACCCAAGGAGAGAGATGGATTCAGTGACAGGGAGCAGGACTGGAGTCAGTGGTCCATGGGCCAGGCCGGCCTGCAGTGGCTCCTCCGGGAAAATGGGTGTCCTGTCCTGCATAGGCACTTAGACATGCTGGAGTCTGCCCTCCTGTCTGGACGTGGGTTCTAATCCTGCCGTCACCTCCCTCCACACTCTCTTCAGCTGTTTTCATTAGAGAACATGTATGGAGCACTGCACATTCGCTAAGTATTTAGCGACCAAGGATGGTTGAGAAATGCAAAATCAGTTCAGGAAGGCAGGTGAGCACACAGAGGACAGAGTCAGAGCTCAGAGATGGGAGGCAAAGGGAGGCATGTCCTTGGATCATAAAGGGGACCCAGGAGTCTTTGGACACCCTATGGACAGGCCCCCAGCTGAGGCAATTCACCTCTCCTCTACAGACACTGCTGCAGTGACAGTCCCTGTGCTTCAGATCTGGAGTCCAGAGGGCAAAGAGACTGGAAGAAGGGCTGGGAGGAGCTATGGAGTTTGCCCTAGGAGGGAGAGGTCACGCCCTCAAGGCCTGTGGGTGGGAAGGAGGTCACAGGAGGTCAGGTCAGAGAGCAGCCTACTGTCTACATCGAAGCCTCTCTACCTTGCTCCAGCACGTCCTCCACCAAGAGTCACCAAAGCCGAGTCTCACAAGCTTGAAGTGTGGAGTTCTCAGTAAGTATATCCCTTCCAGCTGTTCCAGTTCAGTGCGAGCAGCCTGCTCTAAGGACACAAGTCCATTGGCGCGGACTCTGGTGAGCAGGAGCCCACCTTACAGTGGACTCTCGGTTGGTTTTTTTCAACCGATGGGCTCAGGAGGTAGATGGTCTTCATTTCCCAGGTTTTCAACTGACAGAGAAATCAGACCAAAGAGTCAGCAAATAGAAGACAAGCTCTCAGCCTGTACTCAGAGCCGTTTGCTAGAGCTGAATGAGGTCAGTACGGCAGGTGCTCTGCAAGTGTGGAATCTGAGTGAACAAACAAATGAACATGCAAATGAATGAACGAATGATGTTTCTGTCATCCAGGCAAGCAGTGCTTTCTAATTAGAAGATGGACTGCCTCTCAGGAGTCCGGTGGCCAGGGCATGGAGCACCGTCCTCTGACCCCACGCAAAGCCGATGTCGGCTTTGAGTAATGGTGACGGCCTGATGCACGTGTCTCAGGAGGTCATGGCGTCGTGTGGGGACACAGGGTCTGTCAGATCACTCTCCAGCTCAGGGTCGGCACGTTTTCCATGCAGGCACCAGGGAACACTCCTCATTGCCGCTGCAGCTGCATGAACAACTGGCCAGGCTGTGTACCAGTCAAACGTCATCCACCATGACAAGACCAGGACCCACTGGGTCCACAGGCCACACCTGCTGACCTTGATCCAGTGCACAGTGGAGCTTCACCACGCACCGCGGAGGAACATTCTGCTGCAGCTGAGCGTCAGCCCCTGCGGCCTCACACTGTCTGCCCTGCAGACACCACGATGAGGTCACCCTCGCTGCACATTCCATCAGCCTTTGCTCACTTGATGGGGTGGGCAGCTAAGAGCCAGCCAGAACTGAGCAGGCCAGGCAAGAGGAGAAAAAAATGTAAAGAAAAGCATCAGGGATTCTAGTTTTAATTCTGGAATGAAAGCAACACTAAGCGTCTGCGTGATCATGGCCCAAAATAGGAGAAAGTGATTTTATGAAGTGTCCAAGTGGGCATCGGGATCCAGAGGCTGGGAGGTGAGAACCTCCCTGTTCCTCCCCAGCGGTATGATATGGAGAGATACTCGCCCGCGGTGTGAACTGTGACATGTGGGTCCCGAGTGGGTTCCTGAAAGCTGCCTGTGAGGGTGAGAAGTGCGTGTCAATGCTCAGATGGGCTGCTGATAAAAAAAGACATGGTCAAAAAATGTCATCCTTGCTAGTATGTCTTCTACTACTGCTTTGATAGCCTTTCAAAAAATAAATTTGTTCTTCACCCAAAGATCTGAAAAGGCCATTTGGCCCAAACCAACTTTCATGAAAAATTGAAGGCCTTTTCAGAGGCAGGCGTCCTTTGACAGCACACACAATGCAGAACACGTGCGTGCCTGGAGGTACGGCTTCGTGCATAAATTATTGATAAATTCTGGAGCATATGCTAAATGAGGCAGGGGGGAGCAAAGAGAAAGAGATGAATTTGAAAGAATTCCGACTTAGAGGCACAATTCAATCCCATGAAATAATCCTGGCAGATAACAGTCTCTAAGCAGGCTACCATAAATGAGAGAAAATGACATTCGCTGCAGTTGTTTATTGGCAGGGATGGTGATGGCTCTAAAGCATTATCCCATGCTACTTTCAGTAAACAACTGGGCTCATCTTTAACAAGAAGGCGCTGCTGTAATTCAGCATATCTCACTCAGGGGTAGAGAGACTGCCTGCGGGTGGGCATTCATAGAACAAGCCCAATATCATATCAGGAACACAGCCCTGTTCGGTCGATCCCCTTACCTGTGCGCACACACTCAAGCACACACAGGCATGTCCGGTGCCACTGCCATTACCACAGGTGCTCAGTCCCTGAGTGTCAAATTGTCCTCAGATGACAAAGGTTCTCATGTTCCTCACATGCGACCCCACTCTTCTTTATTTTCCTCCAATTGCACATCTCATCGGTCCTCACGAATTCAAACTTGAGACCAGAAATTGCTTCTCCCTAAGGAAACCTCTTCTCCAATTGGAGAACAGGTGACTGTAACCAAAATGAATGCCTTTCCAAATAGAAACAGAATTACTGGTGTTGTCACATTAGAACAATCTTAGATTTGTTTCTACTTTCTTTTTTTCTATTTCCCGTCAATCTTGGAGTCTGAGTGATAGCAGAGTGTGATGTTTCTATAACTTTTTAGCCTGAAATTGTGGGAAATAGGATTGCTTCCCCACAAAATCGGGTGTCAGTAAGGAACAGAACCAAACGCTTTCTCTCACCCTAACCCTAGTTGCGGGGCAGGTGTAGGGGCCCGTGGGGGGGGGATCTCTGTGGCAGGAGTGTGGCCTCCCCATCACAGGTGTGTCCAGACATTGACACTGTTAGGTGGAGACTGATGCAGATGAGCATGGTCCTGAGTATATCAGCCATGACCGAACTACATTCAAGACACAATAGCCCATTATGTTCTTTCACATTCCTCCTTGGTTTCCTCTCCAGGAGCACGTGTCCCCTCGACCAGGGTTCAGGGGCCAGCCTAAGCGTGAGGTCCAGCCCCTCACCTCTGTCCAGGGAGTAGCAGGAGGGCCAGGATCACAGGATGTCCTAGGTCAGCTGCTCAACACGGTCATTATTGGAAAACAAATGGTATATGTTTAGAATCTAATGAATTACACTAAAAACAGATAATAATCCACTTCCTAATCATTGCCTTTCCTGTTATCTCTTCATTCCCGAGGTGATGTAGTTGTGCCCAGTTGACGATAAAACTCTGCCTAAGGTGTCCCCAGCTCTGCAGTCTGCGAGCTCAAACCGGTAGCTTTACAATGGTCGCATGAAAACACTGGTGAATGGAAACCAGGAGGCCTTATAGACCGAGGGTTTGCCCACACCCCTCCAGAGCCATGGGATACCCCCGCATAGCAGCGTCTTCTTGGGGATGCCTCTGTGTTAAGTCCACACCTCCCCTGGGAACATTTGTCCTTCTTCACAGATCACTGGTGATGAGTCATAAAACTCAGATTGTTCGTCCTCGTCACAGGGTCGGCATCTTCTCACCACTGATCCCAGCATCTCGTACAGAGCATGCTCAGCTGGACTTACCAGATGGAATAACCAGTGCCCCTGACACTCTGGGCTGGCAACCAAGCACCACATTTAGTATGAACATGTGCCCCCCATGTGGGCCCACTCGGAGGAGGTGGACACAGGGATTTCCTAGAGCCAACTGCAGAGAAGGGAGTTGTGCCAGAGGTGAGGTGTCAAGAGAGGAAGGTGCAAACAAGACCCAGTCCAGACATGATGGGCCATCCACATTCTTCTGTGATGCTGGGATTCTCCTTCAGCACTCAGTTTCCCTGTGTCTGCTGCAAATTTCCCATGGTGATGTGCCCTGATCCTGGGGGAAGAGCTGCGGAGTCCTGAGCCTGTCCCTGGACACCAGGCAACAATCCATGCCCTGCTCCCTGCCTGCCAAGAGGAGCCACCCTGTCAGTCACAGTGCCCACCACCCAGCTGAGATGAACCCCTCCTGGTTGTGGAAGTGACCATCGAAGGCCAAGGGGAGAGCTGTATCATCACTCTCAGGAGCGGCCCTGGAGAGCTGGAAACCTGGGGAGGTCCCACAAAAAGCCTACACCAAGGCAAGTGGGGAGGCCACATTATAAAGCAGAATGTTTGAAAAGCAGAAAAAGGCATTTGGTATAGATCAAAAAAAAAAAAATGTTCAGCAAATAGAGACAGACTCAGAGAAAGTGACTGTCACAGGCCGTGGCTATTAGACTCCGTGTTTAGAGGTTATATTCCCTAATTTGAGAACAGAATGCCACTGACTTTTCCCCAGGCTCACATATAGTAAGTAGCTGGACTTCTCAATGCCAGATGGTGCTTTCTTCCAAAAAGGAGAGAGGGCATGTTTCCTATAGCTCAGGTTCCCCTCCCAAGACGGAGGTGCTTGCTGAACGAGGAATCTTTACCACGAAGCCTGGATTTAATTTCCAAATTCTTCTCACACTGGGGTCAGAGCAGCCACTCTCCACATTCAGAGGGAAGAATAGTTGAGTCTATTACTCATACGCAGCATTCTGCCAAAGTCCATTGCAAAATAGGGTTCAGTAATGCTGGTGGAAAGTTTCCACTCAAAAGTCAAAAGGAATCATGAAATTAATCCTCTGAAATCCAAATTAAATGTCCAATAAACAAAATTTAAATGTTTTTTAACAGGATCTGGGATTGTAATTTTGGCCAGCTATGAATAATTTTGGATACTTACACACAGGATAAAAGAAAACAGTTTAAAGACAGGGACATAGTAAAAGAAATCAACCCCATTATGAAATTTGTACTATTGAATAATAAGGAAAAGTAAAAAATTATATATAAAATGAAAGACCTTCAATAAATCCAGAAAGCAATAAATGGTAGAATGCCAGATTTTTCTAATACGATCAGTGAAAAGATTCAAACTCTGAAAACCTCGTAGACATTTTACTTTGGCTTTCAGTGAGTCTATGAGATAAGATATTCCATGCAATTAGTGCTCTGAAGATGTTTTCTTATCTAAGGAACTCCTACTGTACTAAGAAATTACAAACCAAAAAATCATACTTGTGTAAATATTTTTAAACATTTTACAACTGACAGCATTTCAGCTAACTGTGAAAAATTAGTTTCTATCAAGATGATCAGTATTTCAGGCATGTTGATTTACAAGCTCAAAGTTAATGGACTTTAAAAGAAGAAAACCATGACTTCTTTATGGCTGTGCTCCACTCTCAGAGTCATGCCAAAGCTATGTGTGGCTCATTTTTTAAAGCAGATTCTATGTACAGTATCATGATTGTAACTGCTAAAAATGTTCAACATATGTGCAAATGCTAGGAATAAGTCATCAATTCATAGAACTAGTGATGAGAATGTAAGAACTAACGATGAGAATAGGAGTTCTCTGGAAACTAGTAAACAAGAAAGCAAATTGAAGTAAGCACAAGAAAAGTAATACTGAGAGTAACAATAAGAAATTAATGAAATCGACACAGGAAATCTAGAGAGAAAATCAACAAAGCCAAAAGCTGGTTCTTTAAAGAGGGTGACAAAATAATAGTGCTCTAGCCAGGCTCATGGACACATCAGGGAAATGCACATTAAAGCAGCAGTCACCACTGAAGGCCCATCAGAGTGGCCAAGATCTGGACACTGACGGCCTGCTGCTGAGAGGATGTGGAGTGACCAGCCTCCACACCACTGGTCGGAACTCTGGAGGCAGCACTGTGCAGTGGGGTGTCTGACTCAGTCTTACAACATTGAACACGCTCTCCTGTCCACTCTTTCACATGTGCTTCTCATCATTTCTCCAAAGGACTTGAAACACCTCTGCACATAAAGCCTGTACGCAGATGTTTGTAGAAACGTTATTCATAATTGCCATATGAGGGGTGAGCGTGTAGGTGACGGGTAAATAAGCTGAGACATAGTAGACAGAGGAATTGTAGTCGGTGAAGAAAAATAAACTACTGGTGCACCCTGGGAGCCTAATGGTTTAGTCCACCAGTCACAGTCCACACACACACCAAGGTCCACTGTTTAGGAGGGAACAGCCAAGATGGACAACTAAATAAAAATAAAGCGCTTCTTCTGCCTCTCTCTTTTCCTGCCTGCCTGCCTACTCACCTTCATTCCTGCCTGCACCTTGAAAGCAAACAATTACCAATCCACAAAAAACATGGAGTGCTAAGTAAAATAAGCAATTGGAGGAATGACTTGCAAAATCCAAATGGACAAACTTCTGGAAAAGGCAACAAGAGATAAGTGGTTTCTTGGTGAGGGCAGGGAGAGAGTAGGAGCTAGAGGGAGGACTGTCAGGGCCCTGAGACTATCCTATGAGAGGCTGTGCCCCGTGGATACTTGTCACAGCAGTTCATTGATGGTACAGCTTTGAGAGCACCTGGGGTGGACCTGGGACTTGATGGCTGTAATGGTTATTACGTGTCAGTAGGGGTTCATCCTGGGAAACAGTGTCCCCTCTGGAGAGTGATGTGGAGATGCGTGTGGTGGGCAGCTGAGTGCGAGAATCTCTGTACCTTCCTCTCAATTTTGCTGTAAATTGAGAAGTATTCTAAAAAAAATTAAGTCTATAAAGAAAGCTGTGACAACACTAAGCAAGCATGAAAATTTATGTTCCAATACAACCTTCTCATAATATATACCAATAATGATGAATTGATATATTTTCTAATATGAATCAATATACAGAAGACATGAATGACAGGAAGTTTACATAATTTTGGCTATAAAACAAAAAATGGGAGAATGCTTTGTTGATAGCAGAATATTTAGAGTTGCTTTTTATTTTATATTATACCCTTTTGAATTTGAGTTAATAATCCTGAATTGACAGGAGAGGTAAATTTATTTAAATGGCCCTAAATATGAAGTTGATGTGCTTCAAAGTCAAGTCAATTCTGCTAAAATAAATGAGTCAGTTTTGTCAATATGCGTGCTAATATAAAAGGAAATTGTTTTTCATGTTATGTTATTAGAAAAATTGAGATGAGTTTGGAACCACTTCGGTATGAGAATCTACCAACTGTAAATCTTAATAAATCTAAGTACAGGTCAAGAATTTCCCACGAAAGCAGAATTCTTAAATAGAGATGTACTTTAACAATAAAATACACAGTAAATGTAAAGACTTCATATTAGAAAATAAAAATGAAATTTATCTTGATCACACATGTATATGATAACATTGAAGACACACACGAGTTCATAACGCATATTCTTAAAATCAACTTCACCTCCTTTTCACTTTTTCAAATGTGGTTACTAGGACATCAGTGTTGATTGTGTACCCAACACTGCATTTTGTTGGCATATGTCTCTCTCAGGACATGGCCTCTGCGGTCAGCACTTGTTGATTTTGCTGTCTTAGATTTTCTCAGTTTTAAGAATGTAATTTTTTGCCCAAGGATTTCACAAACCCCAACTAGATTTTCTAAAATATTATTCTATGACCTGACCAGTTATATCAGCTATCCTATAGCTGAGCTGAAAAAACCGAGGGGTTGTGCACCCTGGTGGCTAGTGGGTAAATACATCACAGCGTAGTTCATATACACATACCAAGGACCTGGGTTCAGGGCCCAGGGCTGCTGGCACCATCAAGATGAACAACTAACCAAAATAACGAGCTTCTTCTTCCTCTCTTTCTGCCTTCCTGCCTACTCACCTCCATTCCTTCCTGCCTCTCTTTAAAAAAAATAAATAACTGAGGGGTTCAAACTATTTAGATATTTTTGTTTTTTAATGGTGGCAATATAGACTTAAGCTTTTCCTTTAAAAAAAAGAGGAAAGCAGGCAAAAGGAAGGGAGAAGAAGCATTTGTTGGTTTTCTGTTTTTCATTTGCTCATTTTCGATTGTTCTCTCTTGGTTCTGGGTAGAGAAGCAGTTCCCTGGGTTTTGTATGTTCTGTACCCCGACACCAGCTTAATGCCTGAACTACCAGGGAATGCCAAGTCTATTTTAACTATCTGAAATGTACATAGGAATTTAGTTCATCACACGTTGGTCTCCATACTTCCTCTTCCTGAACTGAGACTCCCAACATCCAACATTCACCGCTCTGACCAACCTCTGACCCCTCTGTCCACTTTCTATCGCTATGCATCTGAAGACTCTCGGGCCTCGAAGTGGGGTCATGCCATCTCTGCCTTTCTGTCTGCAGACACCTTAATTGTATCCTCCAGTAATAGATTTCAAAGTCTGCTCACAAATCCCATTTCCAATGGAACATGATTCATAAGAAGGGAAAACTGCACTTTGGCAAATGCTCTGCAATAGTCACAGAGGGAAATGCAATCAGGACAAAGCTAGCAGATCCGCAGGAAATAAGGCGGGGTGGGGGGGGCGGCATTAGAATAACGTGAGAAGGGCCTGCGAACATTCCCAGGCATGGGGACATCAGGTTTGCGCCCCTTGGTCTTGGTGGCTCTGTCTTGACCCTGGAACTGTGCCCAGGCCTGGCAGTTGAGCCACCATTACATGGTCAAGAGGGACACTCTCGGCCCCAATACCGTTCCAGGCCGAGTTCCCATCCTTTCAGATTTGCAGACCTGTCCTGGTTCGCCTCAGCATCTCTGTGGCTGGATGGTGATGGTCAACTTAGGTCCAAGTTACAGAGTGCACATGGGGTGTATGTGACCTGCACACGGTGTTCCTGTTTGTTCACCCTCTTTTTTCCCCAAGAGAAAATACGTTTAAATGAATCCACAAGCAAGTCACTCTGTGATGATATGTTTTCCTGACTCTATAATAATTGTTTACAGAATCTGTGCTTGTAAACACTTAAATGCAAGTTTGTGTGTTTATAAGCCACCAAAACCGAAAGGACACTGCACCCAAGTGAAGAGAAATCGGCAGATCTCGGAGCCAGTCCCTCTGGACAGATGTCTGCTGGCCTCAGGTTCTCCAGAGGCCAAAGCAGGAGAGTGTCTGCTGAGGAAGACCAGGACCTGGTAGGAGAAACCCAGCCGTGTTACAAATGCGCTCCCGCCCATCAGCTGCTGAGAATGCAGACATCGAAGAGGAGAGGTACGGGCTCTGACCGTGACACCTGTCAAAACCTCGCATCCCCATGCCCGGATGACACACCACTGCTGACCCTGAGCGAGTGCAGGGGACCGGACAGGGCCAGCATGGTCACAGAAGCCCCAGGCAGCACAGTGGCTCTGCGCCTTCCCACGCGGCATCCAGCACGCGGCTGTGTAGACAGAGCTTTTATTCATTGTTCCTTCATAAATGCAGGAAGTATCTGCATTTCCAAGGAAAATATTGATGTAACTTTTAAGTGGAGTCTAAGACCAAATGAACAAACACAATTAAAACAAATGTATTTGCCTGTTGCCCAGCACCTCAGAGGCCCCGCTCTGCATTACACACAAGACAGGCTAACAGGTTAATGTTGGTGAAGGAGGGTCCTTTGATCCTGCAGTGTTGCTTCTGAAGGGACTTGCATGGCACCCTCATTATGAGTCATTTCAACAACAGGACATGCATTCACACAGGAGAGCAGAGGGGACACACATTATTAACACACATGAGAGCAGAGGGAGCACACGGGTCAGAGTGGGCCCAGGACAGTGGCTTGCAAACTGAAGCTGTGCTCCTCTCTCTCAGGGCAGTTGGTGGGTAACGTGCACAGGGGTGCTGCTTCGGGGGACGGTCACACGAGCTCAGTGAATGCCCTCAAGTGACTGAAGGGTGACTGCAAGAAGGTCAGGAGGTCCTCTGGTCACTGACACCCTTGCTCTGTGACACAGTCTGCTGACAGCATAGCCAGGTCACAGCAGTCACACGCACGGGGTCTGGCCACAGTTAGGGTGCCAATGGTGAGCACAGCTCAGAGGTGATGGCCATGTGGGGGATGGGGGGTCGGGACACGAAGGCCACGGTACATAGCTAAGTAGTCAGCCTCTCTGAGGTGGGAACACTGAGCCAACACCACGTGACGTGTGGGTGACAAGGGGAGGCACCTTCCAGACTAGGGAGGAGAGGGCAGCAGGGCCCATGGTCCACCAGGGGCTGCCATGGCTGAGCTTCATGGAGCAGCGTGTGCTGTCTGGTGAGACAGAGAGTGGCCAGTCAGGAGCGATGCTACAGTGATGGGTTCAGAGGGGTGGAAGGTGTGGGGTGAGGGCCAGCCGGGTGCAGAGGGGCGGTGGTGGACGGAGAAGCACGCAGAAGAGATGGGAGTGGTTGGATTTTGTCATGCGTGCCCACGTAGAAATGGATCCAGGGTGGAGGGGCGGGTGCTCTTCAAGTTCTTTCTGCAGTGGGAACTGCAGAGGGCGGGCTCCCCAGGAGGCAGCCCGGAGCCATTGTGTGGGGAGGTAGGGAGGAGCGCTCCTGGCCCGTTCCCACCAGGGTTTGCAAGCAGCTGGGTCTGGGCTGGGGGAACCTGTGACCAGGGAGAAACTGGAAGCTGTGCCTGGAGTGAGGACTGTCACTAGGGTGTAGGACAGCACGGGGTCTGGAATTTTATCTGGGCTGCTGTGGGATTTCCCAGAGAAATCTCCTGCTCCCACTGCACTTCTATTTAAAGTGTTTTGGGGAGAAGAAGGAAGAGAGGATAGAAAGAGACCCCAGGGGTGCCAGGGGCACTGGTACAAGAAAGCCTCTCTGCACAGCCCAGACATGGGCACACAGGACAGGACAGCTTCTCTTCGTGCTCATGTCCCCGGAGAAGGTGGGCTCAGCATAAATACTGCGTTGCAACTACCTGTGTTGCAGGGAGATGTGGATTAGGCTATGGATACAAGCAGAGATGGACTGGAAAGAACCGAGGCCACACGGTGGAACGATGGTACGGAGACTCACACGGTGTCCTGCTCTGCTCAGTGCCGCCCCAAAGCTTATTTCATGAGACGAGGGCGCATCCTCACTCTCCTCCAAACATCGGCCCAGAAGCGCCAAGATGTGCTTTCCACGTGCAACTTAAAAATCCAGACGGTGAGCGTGGAGTGTGAAGACACTTGCATAGAAGAAGCTGCTTCCAAGTCTCTGAGTTTTGAAAAAGAAAATGGGACTAATCATCCCCTGATGGATCTGAAGAAACTGGACTGATATTTTTTTTACCTAAGTTTCTCCTGTCTTCTGGTCTTATGCTAGCCTCTGACATTTTCAAATGTTGTAAACCAGATGAACGAGCGGGTCCGACAGATGTGGACAGAGAGGTGGCAGGTAGCAGAGACACGGATGTGGCATTGAGTCTAGAGGGAGGCAGAGCAGTCACGCAGTCTTGTCTGAGCTCAGGAGGCGCTGGGTCAGCCTGGATGGAAACAGCGTCACGGGTGGTCCTGTTCCCACCGGTGACCCCGGGGTTCCGGTTACACACAGTGGACACATCTCTGGTTACTGCTCAGGAGGGAAATTTACTGGGAGGCTACTGGATAGCTTGCAGAACTGAAGAGGAGGTCTGGGTCTGGCTGTGTGTTGGACCCTGTGCTCCAGGGTGCGGGCACTGAAACCTAGGTGCTGAAATGTGACTTTCGTATCATTTTCATAGGACACAAAAAAAGACTGCAAGTTTTTCCCAGGATCATGAGGACACGAACAGTTCTGAACCTTGGTTTGAGGGCTCCCCTTCATGAAGAATATCAAGTTTAAGAGCATGAATCTTCCGAAGACTGTGCATCCAGCCGTGTCTTCTCAGGCTGTCCATTGAAAAGCAGGAACCGTGGAGGGCAGTAAAACCAATGAACCTCTTTCCTTTATTTAACCTATTGCCCTTGAAAATGCACTATTCATGGTTCGCACGTGACCCAGCCTAGCCACTCAGCCAAATTCCTCCTAGATTAAAGAGGAAGCACTTCAAATAGGCTATCGAGAGAGCTGATGCAGGGTGTGGGCTGTCAGGGCTGACCCACATTCCTGTGGATTTGACCCCCAGGCCCTGGCGGTGATGGAGCAGGCGTTTCTGGTTTCTGACTGTGGGCCGCTGGTTCTGGGCGCGGCCATGCCCTGGAGGCACCTGTCTCCCGCAGAGCGGCCCCAGCTGCCAGAGCTGTGTGGTCCACAAAGTGGGAGCCCCGCTGGGACGGGCAGCTCTGACTCAGGACTTTGGGTGACGCTGGAGACACCCCACTCCCTGTCCCTGTACAGGACACTGTGATCACCCTGTGACCTGTACCAAGGAAGCCACGGCCATGTCTACGTCCAGAAAGCGCCTCTGAACCGCGTCAGGAGTGCACACAGCAACCCTGACTGACCAACTCTGCCCTCCATCAGGACACACAGGCCATGCCCTGCAGGAATGTCAGGTCCCATGCTGCTGGCACCCAGGCCTTTACTGAGGGCCAGGCTGTCCCTGGACACCCTCAGACAAGAGCACTGTTGCTCTTTGAGGGCCAGGAGGAAGAAGGCATGGAGTGCACACACATACCTGCCCCGGCTCAGGCTGAAGGGAGGCTCAGCCGTGCCATGAGCACAGCTGGGCTGGGGCTGAGGAGAGTGTGGATGCCGGAAACAGCAGCTGCAGGGCAATGGGCCCAGGACCTCTGCAGAGGAGGCAGTGAGACCGCGGACAAGGCGGAAGCAGAGAGCAGAGGCTGAGACAGAGGTTCTGGGGCTGAACAGAGGCCACCTCCTCAGGATAGCCAAATTTAGAACCTGCTTGACTGCTGGTTTTGGGTCAAACTCCTCTGTATGCTGCAGAGCAAGAAAGGGTATTTGAGGCAGCACTTAATGGCTCAGAGAGGTTCCTGGTCCTGTCAGGGTCTTAGCACTAGTCCTGTCCTTCAGGTTCCTCCAGGACGTGGCCACCAGGGTGGGGAGAGAGGCACTGGCTCAAGTTCAGCAGCATCTTAGATCCACCTGACATGCTCAGCATGGGAGGCCTAGCGGCTCAGGTGGGACGCAGGGGCTGTGTGGCAGGGTGCAGGGCCTGGGGATTGGGGCCCAGAAACCTGGGGCAAGTCCTTTCCTGCACCTGTTTCCTCCTCTGACAGGAGACAACCCGTGCTCGACAGGCATGAGGTCAGAATCAGATGCGTGGGGTGTGGTCTTGAACACAAGTGTGGATGTCTACAGCACAGAGACGGGGCTGGCAGTCAGCAGTGGCCAGAGCTGCACTGTCCCCAGAGCGAGGGCTGACCCTCGCCCGCCTGGCCACATGCCCATACCCTGCTGGGAGCGGGAGCGGGCCCAGGTCTGGACGTGGGGAGTAAGCAAATTGTGCAATAGAGAGGACACAAACACAAACATAGTTGGATGTTCTCATAGTCATTTAAAACTGAAATTAGGGGAAATTAAGTTAACAGTGCTTTCTTTAACCTCATTGATCCCAGATCCTATCATTTTGAACTGCAATGAATAGACAGGAAACTACTGTTGAGACAGGTTACTTTTTCTCACACTAAGTGTTCTAAAGTGGGTGTATGTATGCTCACAGCGCATCTAGTTTGGGAAGAGACATATCTCAACTCTGTAACAGCCACCTGTGCCTGCCAGCTGTGCTGTGTGACCAAGCCCAGAGTTGGCTATTTGGGGGGACTCTGTGTTTTCAGCGGGGTGCTGCATTATTGAAGCATGGCAGAGCCTTCAGGCAGCCGAGGGTCGTGGTGCTGGGCGTCCTGCCTCGCTTGGTTGTAGTCGCAGTAGCACAGGACCGTGGGCTCTGGCGGGACTGAGAGTCAGTGCTGCAGGAGAGAATCCCACTTTCCTGCAGGGGATCTTCTACTGAGTTGCAGGCAGTACATGAGACAAAGCCCACCCCTGGCATGGCTAGATACAAGCCCCTGATCAGTGCAGAAGAGCCCAGGAAGCAGGAGGGAGGCCGTCAATTTGGGGCAGATAGTGAATATGGGATTTTAAACACTTTCCTCTCCCAAGAACCCAGGTGTGCTCAGCTTTACCTGGAGAATGCGGAGCTCCAGGGCACCCCCTGCAACCTTGAAGGGGTCACTTAATCACTCAGGATTCGAAGCTCCTCATAGAAGACTGGTTGACCCAGAACTAGACTGTCCACTGAGCTCAGTGACTGGAGAGGCGGGGACATTCCAGGTCAGGGCTCCAAATTTTTCTTGTTCTGAGTGTGAGTGACTGGATGGGCAGAGCACCCTGGAGTTGGAAACCTCTCTAGCACTGCCTGCTGTGTTCAGGTTTTCTCTCAAATAACTCCTTGCTCTGTTCGAAGGGAAGAGGATGGACGTAGCTGTTTTAGCTGAATGGGGAGAAGGATCCTGGGAGAGTTGCCATCCGTTCCCAGTACCCAGCTGTCTGGGCATTCTCATTAGCTGGTCAGATCAGCAAGGAGCAGCCTTTGTCCTTCAAGCAAAAGAAGACCCCGTGTTACTCAGGCGCCCAGAATTGCCCAGAGAAGGCTGCGGAGAGGGCTGGTGTCCCTGAGGGACCAGGGCATGTGGCTGCTCTAAGCCTCTGGGCCAAGCAGGAACCAGGCGGTGCCTCCCCCAGGTCCATTCTGCAGGTAGGGGGAAGGCGTGGGGGCCCTCTGCCAGCTGAAAGGGGTACCGCCTTTGCACGCACCAAACAGGAGGTGGGCACCATGAGGGTTGAACCATAGGCCACTGAGGCTGGGCTGGCCACTGGCAACTCCCATCCTCTTGGTGCAGCTGTTAGAGAAAGCAGGCAACATGTCCCTTATCTTCCCATCTCAGGGGTTCCCTTCAACTCCAGTAGGCATTCTGACTCAGCACTGGTGGGCCCCGCTGTCCCCAGACTTGCCATGCTGCTTCTCTTCTCCCTCCCCAGTCCTGTTCCCTCTGCTGACACCCTCCATGCAGCCGGATGCATGACTCCAGGGGAGGCGGAATGAGGGGCGGGTAGATATCCCCGGGACCGTCCACATGGAGGTCTGGCAGACTGGTGCCTCCCATGAGGCACAGGCTCAGGTGGGCAGGTCCCAGCCTGGCTTATTCCCAGACTCATGTCAGGATGAAGTTAAGCCCAGGGGTTGGCCCAGTATATACCCGCAGCTGACACATGGAGCTCACCTGCTAGAGCCTGTGGCTCCAGCCCCAGGAAGGCATGCAGGTGGAGACACGTGGACACACATGGTGCCATCAGACCCCCCTCCACCGAGTCAGAGTCACTGCTCAAGGCTATCTTAGCAGTGCTGCTTGTGAGTCTGGAAACCAGATAGGGTGCAAAATGCACACTTGGTTCAGCCACCCCTGCCCTGAGCGTCCTGACCAGGACAGGAGGCCGTCATTACAGTGTGTGGGCTTCAAGATCCGAGGCCTGGACGCAGCCCGGCCTGGACGCTGCTGGGCCTGGAGAAGGAGGTCGTGCTGTCAGGCCCAGTGGTCTGAAGACAGGGACTGAGGCAGAAGACAGTACCTCCCCGAGTAGGGCGCACATACGCAAGACGTGGACGACACAGTCTCCTGACGGCATCGCACTGAGGAAGCCTCCGGGCCTGCTGGACATTCAGCTGGCACGCTGGGAAAGGCGAGAATGTGGGCCATACTTCCTGCCTGTGAGTTCGGGTGTGAGTGCAGGGAGAGTTTTCACCAAATCCTTCCACACACGACTTCACACCCGAGAGCAAGGTCACAATGCGCAAGTTGCAGGATGACCTGGAGGTTGTGTGCGGCTGTGACACATGGCACCTTGGCTCACAGATGTCAGATGCCGGGGAAGGCCCAGGCATGGAAACTCTGAGCTGGGAATGCGGAATTGGTCTCGACTGCTTCCCCCTCCTGGCATGCTCAGCAAAGTGCCCCCGTCTCACATAACTCGTCCTTGCTTCCTGCAGAATCCACTCTCTCCTGTCATCAGCTGACAGCCCCCATGTCTGTGAATGCTGTCATGCAGGACAGATGGGAGGATCACAGGGGGATGGGAGGGTCACGAGTGGCCCTCAGTACCACGTTTGGGGTCATGGTCCCTAGCACATGGACGCTGGCACCTGAACCGAAGCCAGTAGTTGTTGAGGGAGGGTGGCGTTCCTGCCAGGGTAGGAGCTGGGGGCGGGAGGAGTCTGGCTCCCTCAGATCAGGTCCCTTCGCCAGCTGGCCCAGCCAACAATGGTGTCTGGAAAGCTAGAAGTAACAGCACAGCCTCTGCGTCTGTCTCAGCCCCTGGTCTGTCCACACCGTTGCTCCAGGATGCAATGGGCTGTCCCTTCCTCCCTGGGAAGAGCCACTGGGCGCCCATGGGTGTGCCTCTGGATGAAGTGCCTCAGGGCCAGGGTGGGGCCACACAGCCCCTTTGTGTGTGGTGGCCCCACTCAGTTGAGCAGAGCAGGAGGTGGGGTTCCTGAAGATGGATGGCTACTGGGTGGGACAATATCCAGGTGGGTTATGCCATCGTCGCCACGTGGACCTCACATGTGGCTTTGAGGACCAGTGCTCAGCCATCCAGAGTACCACGATGCTTCTGTTCTCTCAGTAGCACCGAGGGTCTTTATTGAGTGCCTGCTGTGTGCAGGGTTGTGTTCAGTGGGGAATGGGGGAGACAAGGGCCCGGGCCTCCTCCAGGTCCCTCCAGCTCGTCTCCATCCTTCACCAGGCTGGTGGCCACTCTCACGTATCAAAGCAGTTTACTGGGACCAGGTCATTTCGCCTGGCAATCTGGGACTAGCCCAGAAAGACTTGGGGTCATGCAGTAGCATGTGGACATGGCCACCTGTCCAGGAGCTGTGAGCTGTGAGTGGCCACGACTCTGTACCTCCATCTGCTGTGTGGCTGACAAGATGCTACCCCCAGGGAGCAAAAGGAAACTCGAGAGACGACTGTGTGGCTGTGACCTTCCCCCTCCTTCCCGGTGAAGCTGTCCTCTACACCCTCTCTCCCTGTCACTCCCGCATTCAGGGCTGTGCCCTCCACAAGACAGGGGTCAGCACCAGACCCACCAAGGGCCCTGACCCTGTGGACATTCCTGTGGGCACTCCTGCGGGCACTCCTGCAGCCCCCATGAACACTGTTGGGCTGTGCATGCCCTGATCAGACTGACGTGGTGGCTGGATCCCCCTGGTCCCCTGCAGACAAGGAGAGCAGCTGAACAGTGACCTACTGAGGGCTCAGTCAGACGCGTCAGCACCAGGGTCAGACAGAGGTTCTGACCTGGGGCCTATGGACTGCACAAGGCATCTCCTGAGGTCAAAGACCACAGTTTCTGCCCACTGCGATGACCTCACTGGTCTCCAGCATAGCTGACAGTCCTGCCAGAGGGGCCCAGCACCGACAGATGGACTGGGACACGAAGACAGCGGCCAGATCTAGCACTTTTGGAAATACAGTTTATCGGGATGTACGCACAGCTGGCGGCCTTGTGCTGTCTGCCCTGTCTGTGACAGGCACGGTATGAACCACCAGCCACAAATACCCACTGTTGGCTTCCTTAGGGAAAACTCCGCCATGCCCCACCAGGTCAGGCATCCATCGTGCAGATATCTGCAGGAGAAGAGGTACCTATTCCAGGGTGAGATGGGGACCTGTGACGACTTTTCCTGAAGAGGGACTATGTCCATGGGTGCTTGCACATGCCATCCTGGACCAGATCTGGACCCCAAAGACTGCAGGTGCCTGTACTGACCACTCAGTCGCTGTCCTTCTGGAAACAAAGACAGAACTAAGGCTGAAAAATTTAGAGCACAGACCACTGAGCCCCAGTCTAAAGTCTTCAGACCGCAGTTCTGGGACAGAAAGAAAACCAGTAGAGCACCCATTCCAGCCTTATCTTCAGCCTGAAGCTTAACGACCTCAGTAAATTATAAGCTGCTTGGAGGTTCCCACCAGGGACCTCTGACTCACGTCCCCAAGTGCTTTCATCTGCCCGCCTCCTCCGCTGTCCGGGTGCCCTGTGCTATTTGCGAGGAGACAGCGCATGCGGCCCAGGGCGTCTGCTCCTGCCTGCCTGTGTGTGCGGGCTGAGGTCTGTCCTTGAACTCGGCCCACAGCAGGCCCGGTAGGTACGCATCTGCCTTTGTGCAGAGTGACGAAACGATGAGGGGCAGGCTGACTGGAAAAACAGAAGAAATGGTTTTGCTGCCACAGGACTTACTATCCTTAACGTTTCATCTTGCTTCATGCTTTTGGTGTGACTCTGCCAGGGAACTGAGCCAGAGATCAGATCGAGGCTTCAAAGACAGAGGACAGCACGTTTCTTTTGGTTGGCTGACACCTAAAAATGTTTGCCTCAAGGACCCCCAGGAGAAACACAGTTATTCTTTTGTTTTAAAAATGATGGGAAGGCAAGAAAGTAAACAAAACAAAGGGCAATGCAGCCTCTTTCAATACAACCAGGGGGTCTGAGAGTGTGACCACGTGCTCTGCAGTGTGGGCACCCTGGGCAGCAGACCTCTGGGAGCACAGACCTGGGGGGAGGCAGTAGACTCCTGGGAGCCCAGATATAGATGGTTTCTGGAGCACGGACCTGGAGGGAACCCAGGACAGCAGACCCCTAGCGGTATCTCTACTGTGGAGAGGACCATTGATGGAATTGGCATACCTGAGGTCCTTGGAGGGGTGAGGTGATAAGAGGATGGGCAGCCATACAGAGGCTTTGCAGTCAGGGGATCTGCATGTGACCCCAAATCGAGAACAGAGTTCACCTCCCATCTGCCTAAAGATGAGCACTCTGCACCTGTGGAAAAGCCTCAGGGGTCTATGCATAAAAATGTGGTAATTATCTACTGGTACCATGGATAACAATTCCAGAGTGATGAGAGGGATGGAGAAGGCATTCTCGGCTACAGGCCTGGCGGCCACGGCCATGACAATAGCTGAATGAAACATCTGTGTTGCAGATGCAGGTTTTCCAAAGTCCATCTGTCAATGACACAGGCAGGTTGATTCGGTTCACAAATGTTTCTTTCTGCCTTTGCAGAAAGAAAGGGACGCCAAGCAACTAGATGTCCCACTTGTCCACCCTGCTGCTTGGTTCTCCTCTGGGAATGACCACACATCTGAGCTTTCAGAGACCTGACCCATGTGCCTGGGCCTGTGACCCTCTGGGTCACTCACACACCATTGCACGTCAGTGAGCGTGTCCAGGAGCCCTCAGTGCAGAGTTCTGGTGCTGACCCACTGACTGGGCTCCATGAAAGTTTAATTCCACTTTGAAAATTATGGCTTGTGACTCAGCACCGTCAGTGGCTTCCTGGTGCACAAACATCACTTTGCTTGTGTATTGAGGGAGTCTGCTGTGGTTATCCTTTATCCTTGGATGTGCTTCCCTGGGGTGGGCGGCTCTGGGGACGATGTCACTGCTCACTGGGGTCTGCCTCCTGCAGGGCATGGACATGGCGTGGCAGGGCTGTAGGGGCACTTGTTTGCCTGTCAGTCACTTTGAGAAGCCTTCCTGCCCTCCATTCCTGCAGGGTCTGGGAGAGGTGGTCCAGACTCGGGAAGGCAGATGGCTGTTCATGCTGCAGGCACTGACTGAGACAGTTAGGACAAGGACACCAGGTACTGTGTGACCAGGCAAGGAGAGAGGCTCACCCAGGGAAGCAGTAGATTTTTACGGGGGCTCTGCATGCGCCTGGATTCAGCCAGGTCTGAAGTCACTAATCCTGGACTTCTGAATGATGTGGCCTAATCTTTGTGTTCTGTAGTTTGTTTAATGCCTGACTCACCTTGAGTTGGATTTCAGAAACTTGCTGGCAAAAGGAGTCCTGATATATTTGAAATCATTAATTAAAAAAAAATATAGCTCTTGGCATAAATGAGAAAATAAAGCCTACTTTAATACGTATAATTTGGGGGAAAGCTGATGTGTGTATAGACACAGCAGTTGCTACTGTACACCTAATACCTACCTTTCCCTCCTCCTCGTTAATGGGACCTATTAATATTTTTGTTATACTAGCTTTATTGAGATATTTAATTCACATACCATGTACTTCACCCCTTTAAATGTGCATGCAGTGGCGGTGAGTACATTCACTGTCATGTAACCCTCCGTATAACCTACACTCTCGTCATCGCAGCAAGAACGCCCGTGACCATCAGCAGTCTTGGGCTACGTACTACTGCCCCGACTTCTGGTGAGGACTAAGCTCGTCTCTGTCTCTGCAGGACCTCATATGTGGAATCAGTGTGTGGCCTTTGTGGCTGGCTTCTTAATGTCTCCACTGCCAATCCCTGCACAGCATAAAGGAGCACCCCCATTCTCCAGGGGTGAGCGGG
Source organism: Solenodon paradoxus (assembly GCA_004363575.1). NCBI lineage: Eukaryota > Metazoa > Chordata > Mammalia > Eulipotyphla > Solenodontidae > Solenodon > Solenodon paradoxus. Next base: position 306,572 of record RJWH01000990.1, read on the forward strand.
CTCCTCCCGCCTGGGTGCATCATGGTCTGCTTATGCATGCACCCCCACAATGGGAACGTGGGGCCTGGAGAGTGGGGCTCTCAACGAATGCTGGCACTGTGTGCATTTTGTGTGCATGTCTTCATTTCTGGGGTGCATGCCCAGGACTGGAACTGCTGGGTCACGTGCTAATCCTCTACCCGGGGCTGGCCCTGCTGGCTGGTCTTAGTGTGCCTGTCCTGCTCCCCTCCCAGCAGCACTGCAGGCAGCGTCCACCCCCCACAAGCTGCCAGCACATCAGCCAACAGGCACGAAGTCACTCTCGGGGTAGAACCCTACTCCACACAACAACGTAACCTCCAAAATGACTCCCTAAGTGCCCCCTGCTTCACTTCAGGGTGTCCACTGAGCTGTGGGAGAAAGTAGCTGAATGGCCGAGAGAAGGCGAATTAGGGCTATCACTTTGGGCTTTCCATACCTTCTCCACTTTCCTGCCTGGAAGGGCTAGCTCTGAGCGGGCATCTTGGTTCTTGAAGTGGCCAGTGGTCAGACCCACCTGCAGTAGGTGGGGGGAGAGGGCGAAGCATCCTGAATCCCAGCTGGCTTAGAAGCAGTCGCCGCAAAGAGCGGATCGCTTCCTTTACTGGAGAGAGAAATGCATTTCTAACTAGTTTATTCCATGGTGATCTGGATGTTCAGTTACCCTCAGCTGAACTTAATCTTTCCTCCTGCATATGTGTGTACGCACATGTATCTGTTAGCACAGAACATACACACACGTACTGCTAGCTGTTCCACAAACCCAATTACTCCTCCTCCTGGGAACACAGCTAGACCATAGTCCCACATGCTCCCAGTGTGGTCTTGCAAGGGTCGTGGGCTCCACCTGGGCCAGCAGAATGTGGATGGAATCATGTCCACCACCCTGGGCCTGACCCAGTCACATTCTCTGGGAAATCTTCCACTCTCTCCCTGCTATCCACTAAAGGATGCAGACAACTCACAGAAGAGGCCTCCCAGGAGGGCAGGGCCATGAGACGGAACAAGCCTGGGGCTGGGAATGACCACACAGACAGCCACACCAGCACGAGTGAGGAGGCCTCTTAGTGCCAGGTCACTGAGAATTTGGGGTCTGCTTACCTGATACAATTACAGGTGCACACACATTCCTGGTTTCTACAGAATTGAAGAGTTCAGCTAGGGTCACTCCGTGACCAGTGTGCCACTGTCCTAGCAGTGTCCTGGCCACCCCTGGGGCTGCTCAGTGGTAGGGCCACCTGTGCGGGTGGCAGAATTCTCGGGGTTTCATTCCCTCATTGATGAGCACTTTGGACTGGATAAGGTACTTATATTTGTTTTGCATCAGAGCTAGGTATGATTTCATCTGTTTGGCACTTGGGGGCCTAGGGGCTCTCCCTAGGTTAGCACTCGGCCTTTCGTCCTTGGATGTACTCTAGTTCTCTCTGTTCTCCAAGTGATGACAAAGGCTCAGAAAGAATTTATGGAATAAAAGAGAAGTTCCCTTCCAGCTCCAAGGATCTATAATGCTTAAGGTTTCAGAACAGTATCTATCACATAATCACACTCTTCTATACAGTTCACAGTAGATGGTGAGCCAGCTATTCCTATGTGCTAGTTGTTCAGAATTAAGGGAGGTTTTGTTACAGGAACCATGTTCTAAGTGACGGCATGTACTCCAAAGAGACCACAAGGACCCATTATCACCTGTGTGCCTGGTGCTGCACAGCCACCTGTGCGGAGGGGCCGAGAAGCAGGAATGCTCACGAGCAGACAGCAGTCCTCGGTCTCACCAGGATGCAGCCTTGCTCCATGGGAGGAGGCTGGGAGCTGGACTCACAGGGACCTCAAGCCTGGAGGGACCATGTCCCTCCCCACACTTGTTTGCTTCCACACTCTCCTCATCATCTCCAGTTGTAGGTGCTCTGGGAGCTTGAGAGCCCAGTGTTGGGTCCCCTGGAAGCTCCCTCCTGACCAGGGACTGTGACCAGAGGACCCTTCTCCCCTCAGGGAGGTACCTTCCTTGGGGACATGCCTGTCGGTGTCTGTAGACCAGTGTGATGGCACACAACATCCCTCAGTGGGGCTCCTAGTAGACACCCGTGAAGGAAGATGCTTCCCCAGCAAGGTGCAGGGTTCCCCAGCGAGGCAGGCTTCCCTGGTGTGGTCTATAACATGGCGCCTCTGAGACAAAGCCCCTCTGGAGCAAACTGCCCATTCTTTACCCAGTGAGCCTTGCACTCATCCTGAGGCTCAAAATGAACCAGTTGTCTCCCAAGCCAAGGCCAGAGGTATCTCCGGTCCCCAGGCACTGATGCTGGCTGTCAAAGCAAGCGTGGACTGAGAGATCCACCCTTGTGTGGATGAGGACACCTCAGCACCCTGTGGCCCTCACATGTGCTTACTGACCAGGTGCATGGCCTCCCTCAGTCTGAAGCACAGCAGAGGAACCTGGGAAACGGAGGAGAAAAACAAGGCTTGACTTTCCACTTTTTCTAACACTGAGCCCAGAGAGTCCTGAGCACAAGGGCCCACAGAGAGGGAGATAGGTGGGTAGAGGTGGGGGTACCTGGCCTCATCACTAAGGTAGCAAGCCCAGTTGAGGGACAGGACCCTTGGAGGCTGAGTCAGATCCATATGATGCTGAGACCTCCGCTCATCCTCTCTGAAGAGGCTCCTGCTTGAGCAACTACAGGAGAGATGCTGTATGAGCCCAGCTCCACCGATCACTCCTGTCCGATCACTCCTGAAACCCAAGGACATGGTGATGAAACCCGTGGACACAGTGATGGTAGAGGCTCCACTTTGCTGGGCTTGAAGCCACACTTGCCAGAAAGCATGGGGTCAGACTGCAGAAAGACGGGCTCCACAGAGAGGGCAGAGTGGTTGATGTAACAACCCTTGTCCCCAGGAACCCAACTTATGAGCACACATCCTTGAGACAACCAGAGTCTCATCCTGGCTGGGAAACCAGCACTTGTTCTCCAATGCCTGCCCTACTTGGCATCCCCTGCCCACTGTTTTACCTGCTTATGCCTGGGGTGTCTCAACTTCCCCACCTAACCCGACTGCAGGATGCCTCCGTGGGGTGAGTAAAAGCCGGGGGGCTTCCAGGGGCTTCTGGGGGAGTAACAGGGATGCTGCTCAGCACCCACAGGTCCAGCAGACCTGGAGGGGCCAGTAGCACTGAGAGACCTTGTCCTGAAGTGTGTTTAAATCTTTCTGGCTCTCGGTTCCCCTTTCTGTTAAATTCAGCCACTGAGTAACATAGATGTTCTGCCCGTCTGATATTCTAGGAGGGCTGTGTTTTTCAGACCTCCAAGAATTTTGATTCTAAAATTAACCAGGGAGGAGTGGCTCGGCAGCCTGCCCTTTTGCCTGCAGGGGCCGGGATGTCTCGTCTGGGGCCATGCCTGTGTCCCCGGCTGCGGCATCTCGTCACCACCTGTCAGTCCACCCTGGGGGACAGCTCTTCAGGGAAGGCACCTGCCCCCACCCAAGTGAATATGCATGTCCTGTTTCTCAAACCAGTCTGGATTGAAGATAATCTCCCTGTGACACCTGCCCACCCAGTGGACCCAACAGCCCCACAGTTTTGTTGAAAGAATCCCTTTCTAGCCATTATCTGGGCACGTGGGGCCCCGCCTGGCACATCTTACCCAGACAGAGGCAACTGTGCCTGCCCATGAAATGCATAAACTGACTCAAAGATTCAAATTAAGTCCCACCAGAAGGGCCACCACCCTGAGTAAGGTACTCTGTGCAGAGGGCACAGGGCCCTTGGAAAGGGCCAGTTCCAAAGCAGCAGAGCCCTCAGGCCTCAGCAGTCAGAGGTGAGGGCCTCAGAGAAGCAGCAGGGGGAGTGTGGAAGCAATGAGCCCAGTGACCAAACCCTCCTCAGCTCCAGCATTCCCCCCTGGCTGCTCAGAAACCAGGTGTGGAGTTCCTGCCAGAACCCACAGCCAGGTTCCCTCACCAACCTGTCCTGCTTCTTACCTCTGCCTCCAGCCTGGGAGAAGGGTCGCCATCCAGGCAGGACTCCTGACCTGGGACCCAGCCCTGTGCGCCTGGACCAACTGCCGGTCTACTGGCACATCACGTCCCACTTTGGCGGGACGCTCCTTTCCAGACCTCCTGATGGGGACCCGAAGCCCGGTTAAAAGTCGAGAAAAGCTGGAGGACTTTTGTTTTGCCTTTTCCCAGCCTGAACTTCCCTAGTAGGGCATGGAAATTTAACGAAGTCTCCACATGGAAAAACAAAGCAAGACTGAAGGCAGAGCGTTCACGTGACCACGGGGGTCGGACCGTCCAGGGCCTGCCTTCCCGCTGCGCGAGGGGCGGCCTCCGAGCCAGGACCCAGGACGGGGACGGGGCGCGGGTGAGGCCTCCTCCGCCTGGACCCCGCGGCCTGAGAGCGGCGGCGCGCGCGGAGCCTCGGGTCGGAACCGGAGCCGCTGGACCATCCCGGCCCAACTTTGCTGCGAGAACTGTAGACAAAGTCGGGACCGTAAGTGCTGGGGTAGCGGCCCGCACACTTCCGCTCTGCACTCGGCGCGGAGCAGAGAGGCCCGAGAGCTCCTCTGGGCGCCGCCGACCTCCCTGCTCGGCCAGCGCCTCTCGGCCGGTGCCAGGGCTCCCGGAGTGAAACCTGCGGGGGCAGAGGAGCGCGCGGGCCTCGCCCCTGGCAGCGTCCAGTAACCCGGCCTCCCCGCCCGCGCCCGGCCTCCGCCCCGCGCAGGGCGGGCCGTGGTGCGCACGCACTCGCGCAATTACGGCGCAGCAGCCCGGCCCCTCGGGCCTTTTCCGAACGCGGCCGGAGCGCCGGCTCAGTCCGGGGAGCGCGGCCGGCGGCGCGTCGGGCGGCCTCGGACCGACCCGGCCGCACGATGGGCTTCGAGCTGGATCGCTTCGACGGCGACGTGGACCCGGACTTGAAGTGCGCGCTGTGCCAGAAGGTGTTGGAGGACCCGCTGACCACGCCGTGCGGCCACGTCTTCTGCGCCGGCTGCGTACTGCCCTGGGTGGTGCAGGAGGGCAGCTGCCCGGCTCGCTGCCGCGGCCGCCTGTCCGCCAAGGAGCTCAACCACGTCCTGCCGCTCAAGCGCCTCATCCTCAAGCTGGACATTAAGTGCGCGCACGCGGCGCGCGGCTGTGGCCAGGTTGTCCAGCTGCAGCAGTTGCCCGAGCACCTGGAGCGCTGCGACTTCGCGCCCGCGCTCTGCCGCCACCCTGGATGCGGCCAGGCGCTGTTGCGGCGCGACGTGGAGGCGCACATGCGGGACGCCTGCGACGCGCGCCCGGCGGGGCGCTGTCAGGACGGCTGTGGGCTACCCCTGACACACGGCGAGCGGCGCGCGGGCGGTCACTGCTGCGCGCGGGCGCTGCGGGCACACAACGCCGCGCTACAGGCCCGCCTGGGCGCGCTGCACAAGGCGCTCAAAAAGGAGGCGCTGCGCGCGGGCAAGCGCGAGAAGTCGCTGGTGGCGCAGCTGGCCGCGGCTCAGCTGGAGCTGCAGATGACTGCGCTGCGCTACCAGAAGAAGTTCACCGAGTACAGCGCGCGTCTGGACTCGCTCAGCCGCTGCGTGGCTGCGCCGCCCATCGGCAAGGTAGGCGCTCTGCCAGGCCCCGCGCTGGGCCGCAGTTCCCTGGGCCCCGCGAAGCCATGAGCCTCCCTGGAGGCACCCCTGCCTCCCCTTCTTCCACCGACTGCCATGAGCAGGCTGCTGAGTCCCTCTGAGCGTGGAAACTAGAGTCCCCACAGACTAGACACCAGGGTAGAATTTGCGCGGAGTTTGGCTACAGCAGCCTCAGAGTTCCGGAAAAAGGGAAAGGTACCCACACCAGCGTCGGGAATGAAAGGCATGACTCCAGGGTCAGCTGTCGTCAGGGGCCTTGCTGCCCAGACTGGCCAGGTGATCTTGGGGAAGTGCCGTCCCCTCTCTTAACTTGGAAAACAGAGTCTTGAGAGGTGACACAGTTGGGGAATGATAACTGGCATCCTTGGGCATCCAGAGAGGATCCATGGGACCCACAGCCACCACAGAATAAGGAGGGAACCAAAAGAGAGCGGGGGACAAACCGGCTGACCCGGACCCTCCCTTAACCTCTGTGGAACCTCTACAGATGTGACACACTGGATGGGACACCTGTGACGCCCTCTGGGTGTTCATCCCGGGACTCCAGGAAGCACTGAAGGAACAGCACCCAGCGTTAGGCCTGTGCTGGCACCTGCCCCAGCCTTGTGCTGGTGAGCGCTGGCTTCGCCTCCAGGTGCCCCTGTTTCCTTCAATGTAAATAGACTGTTGTCCTTCAGAGAGCTTGAAAGAGTAAACCCTTAACGCCTGAGACTGCGCTATTTTTAGCCTCCCTGACTCTGTGATGAGAACAGGGCCCAGGTGGAGACCCTGGGGCTCCAGGACTGTGAAACATGTAAGCTGTTCTTCTAAACGGTGGTTGTGAGGCCCAGCACAGGCAGTCTTGCCCAGCCACAGCGTTTGGACGACGGGGTGGGTTCAAGCCCACTGACCCCTGGCTCCGCCCAGCTCTGCAGGGGCTCTGAGGTCCCAGGGTGCATGCATGGACTGTGCAGGGTATGTTTTCCTTTTCCATGCCAGCGACCGGCTGGCTGTCTCTGATGGTCTGTTTGATCCCTGGGGTGAAGAAGCAGGCCCAGAGGGGGATGTGTCCACTGCTGGACAGAGCTGGGACACGAGTTCGCTAAGGGTCAGCCTGGGGAGTGACATTTGGGCCCCATGTTGCAGGCTCTCCTTACACAATGTGTGATCATCAGTGCCCTGTCCCCATCCAGAGGGTGCCGGTTGTACTCCCTCCCCTGAGTCTCCTGACCCCAAATGTCTTATTGTCACGTGACTGCAGGGGTGGGGGTGCCTGTGGAGACCGCCGTCTCCCCAATTGCAGAGGCCACATGTTCCACAGCTGCTGCCTCTGCAGCTGCCTCTCCATGTGCGCAGGGTGAGGGGGCATGTGTGTGAGGGGCCCCCGGGCCACGCCCCTGGTCAGCACCAGCCTGCCAGCCCCCGACCCCCGCCACTTGGCCTCAGCAGCTGGCCTTCCCAGGAAGGGCAAATATTTACAGCTGCAGGCTCAGCAGGACACACGGGCCTCTAAGGGCCAGAGTGAGCCTGTGGACAGCAGCACGGCCACCACCACTCGGCCCTGTGGCCTTTGGCAGCCAGGCAGGGTCTAGGGGCTCGAGTTTCTCCTGTTTACGCTCTGTCTGGACTCTGCTGACAAGGAGGCCTCTCTGGTGTCTGTATGCCTTTCATTGTCAGGCTGGCTTTTTACTTTTCTGGCCTTTCTATTTTCTTCTGGGGGCTTTGGGTAAACTCTGAGTCAGCAATGTGACGCTTGAAGCAAAACTCTGCATGTTTTTGAAGGTCCCCTGGGTGCATGGGGAGGGTGATCAGAGGATTAAGCTGGGGACAAGATGGTGCATTGGGGCCTACAGAGAAAGTTTCCTCTGATTGGAGCCCTGCTGGAGTTTGTGCAGCCCTGATGGCCAAGCTGGCTTCCTTGGCCCCTCAGCCTCCCTGCCCAGGTTAAACCTTCAAGGCCATGCTCAGAGCCCTTGTGACTCTGCTTCAGCCAGAAACCCGCCAGCTCGGCTGTTTAAGACCTTGTTTACCTCGGGATGCACTGCTCCCTCTGGCATGTTTATTCTCCTCCGAAAGCAGGAGGACGTTTATTGCCTGGAAACTCTCTTCACAACACTTTTATTTTTTATACGTCCCCTGTTCACATCTGTTGCAAGCTGAAGTAGAAGAGAAACACTCAGAAGATTTTCCACACCAGTTGGACAAGGCCCAGATCTTGTCCCTAAAATGATCTGGCTTTGGACAAGGGTCCTTAGGTCTGGGGTTCTGACCCTGCTGAGCATCCGGTCCCAGTGGGTGGGCACTGGACTCCAGGCATCCTTCCTCTTGTTTGTCTTGCTCAAGACACACACGGGCTGCAGTCCTCCTGGGATAGACACCTGGGTGCTCTCAGTCCTGCAGAGTCTGCCCAGCAGTGCTGAACCTGGGCCGTGTCCACTCCCAGCACGTGGGTCCACACATCAGTCAAGAAACCACTTAGCTGGATCACAATGTGTCTGGAGTGCAGATGCAGACACAGACCCAGATGCTGGCCTCTGTGCTGTTGGGCCTACCCATCGTCCTCTGAATGGCCCTCAGGTGTGTGGGTGACCCAGTGAAGGCCTGCAGTACCCCCAAGAGAGGCCCTGTGCACCCGGAGCCCTGTGGACCGGAGCTGCTGCCCAAGCAGAAGGCCAGCCTAGTTTCTGTCCTGCCCTGAAGGGGAACAGGCGCTGCCACACACTTTTGGTTCTTGTGACGGGAGCACCCAGAGCAAGCCTCCCTGGACTTGGGATCTGTGCTCGGCCACCCACCTCTCCTTCCCTTCTGCTGACCTTGCTTTTGGAGGCTTCACACTATCCCATCAGCTCATCTCGCTCTGGGAACCAGGGCATCCCCCGTCATCACACAGCCAATACTCCGGGCATCTGTCCTGCCTGTGGTACGTCTGATACTGATGAGACAGCCCTGGTGTGGTGGGGGTGCCCATCCTGCACACAGTGCTGAGTAGCATCCCTGCCCCCCTGCCAGATACCTGTCGCACCCTCAGCGCAGTGATCCCAGGTGTCGCCAGACTGTGAAGTTGTCCCCTTGGGACCGAACTGGCCTTGGTCTGATCACTGTCCTCTGTACAACTGTGAGCGCATTCTGCTTGTCCTCACCCAGCCCCAAGGCTCCAGGCGTGTGCGTCTGAAATCCCCTCCCTGAACCTGCTCTCCTCCAGCTTCTTCATAGCCCCATCGCCTGAAGCCCCAGCCTCTTCCCCGCTTGCTGGTCCCAGCTTACCCCTGAGCTCCTCTGTGCAGCGCCTCTGCACCTGCCTGGGTCCTCTGCCAGCCCCCATTGTGACCTGCCCATCCCCACTGTGACCAACCTCATCACCACTTAGGGTTTACTGGGTACCACCTTCTCATTGTCCTTCAGCCCGGCTCCTGCTCTGGGACCCCTGGGTGCCCTCACTCACCTGGCAGTCTGGTCTGGCAGTCATGTGGTACCCTTTTCACAGCTGTAGCTGAACAGTGGAAGAGCTGGCCCTATTGTCTGTCCCAGGAAAGGACTGTGCCTGCCTCTCAGATCTGTGCCCCTGGTACTGTGGGCTCTAGAGTCATGCTTGATCCAGAGTGGGGTCATCCAGCCAGCCCTCGGGTCCTCCCAGATGTTAGTCAGGAGTAAGCGTGTGTTAAAGTAGAATGCGTTTCCTGTGATCCCCAAGTAACAAAATTAAGTCCAGGTTTGGGAGGCATTCTTTTGGTTTGCTGTATGCCCTCAGATCAGATCGTGTGAGGCGTTGGTCCATTTCTGAGCCCTGGAGGTGAGGGCCTGATAGCCACTGTCTCAGGAAGGACAGGTGGCCACACAGCATAGTGTCTCCCTCGGTGTCGTGGGCCTTGCAAAGCTGCAGCACACAGCCCTTTATGGCACGCCCAGTGGCTGTCACAGCATCCTATTTCAGTGGTTTATAAAGAGCGTGAGCACTCACTGTGCAAAGTGCTTCTCAGCTACCTCCAATTTAAGGGTCATGAGTGAGTGATGGCCATGGGGAATGTCATGGAGCTGTGTCTGTAAATGGTTCTTTGTACATTCAGAAGGGCAGTGCTGCTCTGGCGACAGCGTTGACCACAGAACTGGTGCAGAGGGGAGGTACTGACTGAGTGCGAGAGTGCCCCAGTGGGTGGGGCATGCACGGAGCATTCCCGCCCCTCCAGCAGTCCTGTTCTGGAAAGAGGGGCCTGCACAGCCAGGTGCTGGGCGGAGGTGCCGGAGGCTCACCGTAGAGCTGGGGTGCACCCAGCCCCAGACCTGTAGCCCACCTGTGACCAAGATAAGCATTGACTTTCTCCCAGGGCAGCACCCTTGCTATAGGGTCTCTGAGATTCCCAGGGGAAGACTGTCATTGCGCCCTGCTCTGTGGTTAGTGGTGTGGATATCTGAGGTACTTCACTGTGCCACACCTCAGAGGTGGCAACGAGGCCCCAGAGCGAGTCGCCACAGTGTGGCCTGTGCTCCTGAGGGCCGATGTAGCCAGTGCAACCACGTGGATGGCAACCATGTGGGTGGTGGAGACGTGCCCTCTGTGAGTGACCCACCTTTACAGGCCTGGTGTGGTGCCCTGGGTGGGGCAGTACTCACCCACTGGAGGAGACTTAGCAGAACAGGCTAATGGATGGGATCAGGCACTCTGATTTTAAGGAGCATGAAGTGGGAGTGAATGAGCTCCTTCTAGAGTGTTCTGTCGTTTGGCCCCCACGCTGGTAGGCAGCACCGCATAACGACAGGCTCACCTACGTGACTGAGCCCCTGTGCCCATGGGACACAGATGTGTGAGGACACAGATGTGTGAAGACGTGGAGTCTCTTGTGCTGTTCACTGTACCTAGTGGAGAGTGTTCCCAGGGCCACGGTGTCCCTGGACAGTGGGTCTTATGGGGCAGTCTCCAGCAACCACCGTTCCTATGTTTTTCCAAGTGGCTCACAGGCCCACAGTGTCAACGCAGGGAGGTGGCCCCAGAGTTGTGCTCAAAGCTGTCTCAGCACCGTGTCCCTATGTACATGTCTCAGGAAGGGACAATGGACTCCCAGGGAGTGCTCTGCCTGGCAGAGTTGGGATGGACGGGCTGTCAGCACTCATAGGGGCGCTCATCATAGAGCTGGGATTGACCCAGCCCCAGACTGTGAGTCCAGGCCTGTGAATGAGATAAAAACAGGTTTTCCCTCGGGGGGTTGGGGTGTCCTACTGGGGTCTCCAAGATTCATGGGGGGGGGGCAGGAATTACACCTCTTAGTGAGGTCATAGTGCCCGCAGAGATGCAGGAGGAGGGTGTCTGCTGCAGACGTCCTAACCACCCTGCACCATTGGCACCTTCTTGTCACTTATCACAGTCAGAGCTGTTTTCCAGTTGAGGGGTTGTCAGCTGTGTAGGTGAAGCTGAGAGGTGTCGGGTCACCGGCCACACAGCTCAGCACTCAGTGGGGCGCAGCCAGGTCTCTGAGAACCCCAAATGCAGTAATTGGGAAGTGCCATCATCCACGGGAAAGACTCCTCAAAAGGTTCACATTGGCTGTGGCACAATGGCGTGGGGTGCCCCTGTCAGGGTAGCCGGCATCTAGGCTCCTGAGGCCCCATCTTTGGGAGGACAGTGCCAGGATGACGCTGAAAAGGGAACTTTGCCCGTGGAAGTCTGTTCACTTTCTTGGGTGCTCAGCAAACACAGGCACCCTGGATGAGCTGCATTCTGCTGCTTCTCTTGTCTCCATCTCTGGACGATGGCCCTACCACTGGCAGCTTACTTCGTGCTTTGAAAGGAGTGTGGTGCTAGGCGGGGCACCTCTCAGAGGTCACCTCTTCCTCCGAAGTGACATACCTCCACCTGGGTGGACCACTCAGGCCAGAGCTCAGACCTCAGTCTTCACCCCTGCTGGACCAGCATGTCCCTGCCCTCGTGACCGTGCCATCAAGTGCCTCCCCAGGAGACTGCCTGCTCAGCTCACTGTCCCTGAAGGCCTGGCCTCTGGGTCCTGCTGCCCTCATGAGACACATGTTATTGGCTAGAGAAGCTGGCATCCTCATCTCCATCCCACCCAGTGCGTGAGGCCGTCTCCTGGGCCCCGGCCCTCTGGGAAGAGCAGCAGCCTCTGGAGTGGCTCTGGGACAGTGGCCGGGAGATGGTCTCTCCTGAGTCATCACCGTTCACCTCTGTTGTCCACCTTCTACCTAGCCCACCAGCCCGGGCCCTAGAGCCTGGAAACCCCAGCCAGCTGCTCTCCATCACACGACCGTGTTGTGGGGGCTGCCTGTTGCCTCGCTCCCGGGCAGCTCCTCCAGCCTGGGTACCGTTATGTGGCCATCCCACCCTGCTGCCCTGGAGGCCCCATGTCGCTGCTGCCGGAGGAGAGCTGTCTGCAGGGGTTGAGTTTGTGGCAGGGTTAGGGTAGGGTTTGGGAAAAGACAGGTGTCTGGGGAAGTAGCTCCCATGGGGTGTTGGATACGTGAGGAAGAGTCCTTGTTGTCCACTGACATGAGGCCTGACACTCTCAGGCCTGCTTGGAGTGGCCCAGTTGATCTCGGGTCCTCGGCTCAGACACTGACTTGAAGGAAACGTCATCAGCCTATTCTACAGGTGCGGGAACGGGAGCAGCACCCCCACCACGGCCCATTCCTGTTGGGGCATCTGCCCTGATGACGCCTCATGCCCTGACAGATGCTGTGATCCTCACAACTGTGGCCACGTGGTCACAGAACCTCATTCAAAGCTTGAATTAGGCGTCTTGTTGGATGTCTGAGCTCGGTGCTATTTTGGAGACAGGGGTCTGAGGGTGCTGGACATACATGGTTGGGCATCTGGGTTGCGTCTTTGGAGACAGATGGCTCCGCAAACTGTGTGGAGTTTGGTTCTGCCATGGTCTTCTGGATCATACCTGTAATAACATGTTCCTCATGGACACTTCCAGAACATCAACCTCGGAGCCAGCCTGACACGAGGCCCTGTCCCATTCCACACCCGCAGAGCATGATGGAGAAAACTAGGGCCCAGAATTAGTTTAGACCTTGACTTGCCCTGCCAGCTCTGTGATGTGGGACATCTTTCTAAGTCACTCTCCTTCATATGAATTGGAGGTAAAATTGGTCAAATTATTAAATAACCTACAACATAAAGGCTCCATATGGTTTCTGGCACCTAGTAAGCAGCTGATCAATGTTCTCTGGTGTCATTGTTGATGCAGTGTATATGACTTGTTTTTCTTTCACTTTTTAGATGAATGAGTGGTTATCGCAGCATCAATTTCAAACTCATCTTTCCGATGGTGCATTCTTTTTGTGAATCACTCGTGCTTGTTGAACTAGAAACATCTGCATTGGATTAGTGAATCACTGCAGTTTCTATGCTGATTAGTTACGAAAGCCGGAAGCGTGAGATAGGAGGATCGCTTCCTCAAATCCCCTTGTGTTTCTAACTTTTTCACCCCCTCTCAGAGAGCAAAGCAATGATGGATTTACCCAGATTTTTGGTTTCCAAGGCAAAAAGATACAAGCTGTTCAAGTGTGAGAATCGTGTGACCATCTCACACCCTTCAGGTCATCTCTGCATGGCGGCTGTCCCAGCAGCAACATTGTCTGTGGACGGCGCACAGGCCGGGCCGGTTGGAAAGGTCGTAACATTGATCGATGCCGTGTATGGTGCTGCTATTTACTGGAAGTTATAAAAGAAACCAGCACAGAGTTTGTCATAGAGACACTGGTGTTTTTGTTCAATACCGTTGCTTCTAGACTCTTGTATGGGGCACCCAGTTCATTCATAGGAAGGTTTTTGTAATGATGATTTCCTGAGTTTTGGTAATTGATGTTTGCATGTAGTGTCACAGAAAGTGTTTGAATTCTGTTGTATTCTCCCTGCTCACAAGGACAGTGTGGTGACAGAACTCCAGAGTGGAGCTGGAGCACAGAACCTCCTGTGACGCTCTGCTGGGCCAGAGGCAGCCAGCACTGTGTTCTCCTGGCCCTGTGTGTGGGCTCCGGTTGCTGGGCAGACGTCAGGTCCTTCTCCGCTGGCCACACAGCTGTGTCCGGCCACAGACTGGCTTCATTCCCTGGAGAACGCCGAGGGGATGCATGGTCAGGAAGCAGTCGGGCCAGAACAAGTTCCCGTGAAAAGCCACCACCACTGTCCCTCAAAAGGCTGCTGTACTGGGAATCACGCGTGGCTCAAAGACCCTGTGCTGGAGTGACAGTAGGATGGAGCAGAAGTGCGTGTAGCAGCAGATGCCAGTTCTGGCTGGTTCAGATGATGGGTTTTCAGCAGATGGAGTGAGTTGTGTTTATGTGACAGTGTGAGCAGGCACCTCTGTGTCAGGCCCCGTCTATTTTTATGCCTGTCTGTGGACCCAGAGTGTCAGCTGAGGCACCCTGGTACCACTGTCCTTTTTGACCTTGAAGACGGTGCCTGTGTGACACCTGGGCAGCTCGTTTGATTTAGGGGTTCCCGGCACTGTCCCTACACACAGCTCAGACCTGTGGGCACATACGTGGGGGTTGCTTCGTAGGGTGCCGTACTCCCTCCAGTCAGATGCAGAATTTGGTTTCCTCTGTGTTTGCACCCGACTCTTCCCCATGATTCAATATCTGGTGCTGGGGCACCTGCTCCCCAACATGGTTCTTAGGGTCTCTCCTGTCTGAATGGAAATGGTGCTGTGGAGGAAGGGGCCTGAGTATATGCTGCCCAGGCAGTGGGAATGTCACCAGAGGTTTGTCTGGACCCCAGCCCTCCTGTGCCCTCTCAGCAGGCTTTTGACAGAGTCCCAGGTGGGGCCCAGGTTCCTATTGGTAAAATTTGAAGGACAAATCACTTTTGATGACCAGTCCCTGAGTCCACTCAGAAAGTCTGATGTCCTGTTTGAAAATAAAATGCTGACTCGCTTGTCCCCACAGAGCGAGGAAACCAGAAGTCTGACGCTGGTGCTGCACCGGGACTCCGGTTCCCTGGGCTTCAACATCATCGGCGGCCGGCCATGTGTGGTACGTAGGCCTGGTGGGCAGCAGGGGTGTGCAAAGGGGTGGTACCCTCTGCCCTTAGCCTATTATGTCGTCATCAGACAGACTGTACTCCCAGAGTTCCGTCCCTGCTCCAGATCACTGTCCCCAGAGCACCATCCCTGCTGTCAGAGCACAAACCCAGAGCCCTGTCCATGACATGGGCACCCGCTGCTCAGCTGCCTTTGCTGAGCTGTGAGACACTTGGCAGCCCAGGGACACTGCAGAGGCTGAAGCAGGGCCGGGTGGGTCCTGGGGCCTGCATGGCAGGCGTGGCTAGGGCTGAGGGGTGCCGGTAGACTGGGCCCACACTGGGACCTGGGTCAGATTATCCTGGGTAGTTGCAGGGGTGATGTGAGAAGAACTCAACTTCAGCTCCCTTTGTCTTTGGTCAAAGCCGCAGTTTCAAAACGAAGCAAATAAAAGCAGTGTACTGTAAGAAAATGACAGCTTGTAAATCCTGTGTGGTCGCTGAAGTGGTGGTGCTCTGTTCTCTGCCCTGTGGAGTGGAGTCGGGGGCACGGACGTTGGGGTAAAGGGGCACAGCAGGATACCCCGGTGTCACTGCCATCCGGCCTGTCGTCTCGATGGGACTCGGACGAAGCTGTAGACCTCTGTCAAATGCAAACTGTGCCTGTGCTGCTCCTCTTCCATCCTTGCTACCAGAGACTATGCCCCAGCTCTGGGAGAGCTGAGGGGTGCTGGGGCCCCAGGGGTCCAAGCCAGTGACCGAATCAGCACCTCGTTGAGAAGCAAGCTCAGGTGGAATAACAGGCACTGGCTGCGCTCAGGTTTGCCTCTTGAATGTCGCTGCTCGTCCCGCACCCATTGACCTGTTTAGGAAACCATCTCAGTGAACGAGACGCACTGCACCCTTGGGTGTTCCAGATGCTTCCTCAGCAGCAAGAGCCCACAACAGGAGCCCTGCCCTGTATAGGACTGGCCCATATGGCTGCCAGGCGGGAAGGCTCGCGTGTGCCTGGAGTGGCCGGGACCCCGCCAGAGGCGTGGAGAGGGTGGCGCTCTGCAGCTCCCTTGAAAGGACGTTCCTTGGCTCCTGGAGCTCCCTCCTATGTTTATCAAAAATCATGGTTTGGGTTATTATTTTTGTCTTTGAAAAATGGGATTTCGTTTTTGTACATGTTCTCAGCTTACGTCATATTTTTGCAAGAGCTACACGTGTGTCTCCTGGAGGAAAATTTAATTCCATGTGCATCTGTGCACAGCAGTGTATTTAAAACGTGCCCTGATCGCCCGCATAGCACAGTGGAGCCTAAATGTGTTCTGAAGTGTCACCTGGAAGTCAGGCAGGTCACCAAGAACACACTGCACACCAGATGAGCAGCATCACCCTCATCATGGACACATGTGACTTGGGATCCCGTGGCAGTGCTGGATGAGACAGTGCAGGGGCTGTGACATGAGGCCCCTCCCCCACGCACGGGGCCCAGCACTGTGACACCTCGGTGCTCCGTGACAGCTCCTGCATCCCTGAAGACACAGTTCCCTGGCACATGCCCCCTCGGCAGGCCCTGAGCAGACACAGTCCCCTGCCACCCGCTGTCGTTTTAGATGGCCTCAGTAGACAGCTTGAACTTTAAATGTGCTCAGAAGGGAGCCAAACAAATCAAGAATCAAAAGATGGCCTTTAATGAAAGTACGTCATTACCAGACTCAGCTCAGGTCCTCTGAGCTGTGCTTTCTATTCCTTGTACATCCCCTTCCCACACCGTCAAGTCTCAGTCCGCCCACTGGTGCTCTTTGCTCCTGCCATTTCCACTCTGGCTTTACTTGAACTCTCTGGTGTCCCTTAAGAAAATATATTTGGGTACAAAATGGACCAGTACTAGAATCCCATCCCGTGTCTTGCCAACCAAGAAGCAAAGCAGTTACGTCAGAGAAAACAGGCCTCGCTTCATCTGATAGAGTCACGTCTCCTCTTGGGACTCATGCTCGTCCCCCAGTGCTTTGTGGTCCGTTGAGACTCTTCATGTCCCTCCTTGGGAGATACCTGGAGCCTGAAGTGGTGGGCAGACCTCTGTATCATGTACTTTGGGGTTTTTCTCAACAGGACAGTGGGCTTGTGCAGCAGATGGGTCCTGTGTTACAGCTAACCTGTGCCAGGCTGAGCTGCTCAGGCTTGAGACAGTGGGCACTGGAGGCACTCACCTGGCGGTGAAAGTGGGTGAGGGCCCCTGTCCCAGGGACACGTGTGGGAAGCCCACTGTGTCCTGGACTGGGCATTAAAGACCCAGGAGAGAGCAAGGAGGTGTCAGGAATGCATTGACAGCACACTGACCCAGCCTGACACCAGAGTCCAGGGCTCTGGGGGACCATCTCTGTCTGGCAGACATGAATGTCCGGTGAAGCATACTGATCATTTCAGGTGGAGATGCTGATTTCTTTTGAACCGTGACACTGGTCTGCGTACTGCTCCAACGCAACTGCCATGCTTGGGGGACACCAGCCGCTTCAGGGCCTCCGTCCCCCTTTAGGATGTGGAGGGTCTGTGTTCACGGTGTCAGGAGGAAAATGTTTGTTCTCTCATTGTGCCCAAATTTAACAGGTGGAATTTTCACGTGTCTGCATGCAGACATGATTGAACTAAGTAAGCCTCTGCGGCATTGTGGCAAAGAGTTCACCAGGTCACAGATTGGGGAGTTTTTGCCAAGTGTCCTGAACTGACGTTGCAGATGCTTTTGTTTGGAAAATGCATTCCTGTGCTTTTTAACAGTACACCTTCCATTAGTCACTGGATGTGTAATGCCCTGGGGAGACTTCACCCCAGCACTGTTGGAAGGCGGCTTATGAACAGGCTTGAGGGTTTCCTGTGAGCTTCTGATTCTAAGAAAAGGAAGGAGCTCAACCAGAAATTTTGGAGCGGACTTTGAGAGATCTGAAGGATCTGAGGAGAGCGGAAATCTGCATTATTAGGGAGCAGTGGTAATGACCAGCCACTAATGCAAAGACACCTCATTCTGCAATCAGGTCATTAGGCACTGAAAAGCTGGTGAGGGCAGGCGGCGCTGTCAGCAGTGATGGCCGATGTCAAGCCTCCCACCCCAGAAACCGACCCGAGGCAGTCCCTCTCCCACCACAGGTGTGGAGGCTGTCCAGTCACTGGGCCCCTGAAGGGCTCACGGACAGAAGGGCGCACAGACTGGAGTCCTAATGTTCACACCTATGATGAGACGTGTTTGGAGGGTGCATTGCACTGTTCTGGAAAGAAAGCAGTGAGGTGCTCCTTGGGGATCCAGTGTCAATTTTTACCTGATATTGGTGTTCATTTTGCTTTAAAACAAACAGGATGTCTTTGCTGCCACACTTGGACACAGCATCTGTGGCCCTTTGAGGGCGTCAGTTCTGCTTCCCGATGCCTGACCACCTGTGTTCACCCACAGGATAGCCAAGACGGATCGTCCAGCGAAGGGATCTTTGTGTCCAAAGTAGTGGATGGTGGCCCAGCAGCCAAGGACGGTGGTCTGCAGACTCACGACAGGATCATTGAGGTATGTGGGCGCCAGCCAGTGACATCCAGCCCAGAGCCACCGTCTCCCCGCCCTCGTGGGCTGAGACCCACACGGTCGGGCAGAAGGAGGACACTCAACAGTCTGGGACCAGGTGGAAGATTGTTGCCTCCATGCGGAGTTTTTGTTTCTGTTCAGTGTGGAGAAGCCAGATTGAGCAGCGCAGTCAGAGTTTGGCCCTTTGTGTGGCTGCAGGCCTGCTTGGGGCTTGGTGTGAAGGCCTTGGCATGTCTGCCGTGGGGTCAGCATGGGCTCACCCGATGTCGCAGCCCTGCACGCTCTCCTCTTCTGGCCCCTGAGCCCCCTCATGTCTGGGGCTTTCCAGTGGCCAGGCATTTGCAGCTAGCCGCACTCACCCATGGTCCTCCTGCCTGCTGGACCCAGAGCAGCTTGCAGGGTGGGCTTGAGCCCTGCCCAGACCTGGGGCTGCCAGACTGCATGTGCACTGAAGGGGTGGACGTGCTGCGTGTGGGCGCCTGTCACCAGTGTTGATGAAATGACTTTTCTGGTCCTGCGCGTTTGGGTGCTCTTGATGGACGACTCCTGGAGCTAGACTTGTTGTCTTCCACGAGGAGACTTAAATCTGGGATCTGCGGTGCACTGGTGCACCCTGCCAGGAACTAGAGGTGACCGTGACACCATGTCACTAGGTCCACATGTTGTCTCTGTTCCCTGGGTGAATCAGGCCTTTTCAAATCCTGGATGCCTGAGCTCTGGCCTAGAGGGGCCGGGAGTGGATCTTGTACCCACTGGGCTGTGGTGGCAGCTTCTCCAGGGGGAGTGCTCCAGGCAGGAGCGACCCCCCCAAGGATGGTAGCCCCTAAGACAGGAGCAATCACGCTGAAAGCGGGAGCTCCCTAAGAGCAGCCCCTAGCCCTGTGGGGTGCAGGACAGGATGACTCAGGAACGTGCGGTCACGTCTCAAGGCAAGGGGGTCAGGGCTGAGCCACTTCAGGAGAACCCTACATGAAGCAAGAGTTGGATTTTGTTTCTTGATGTCACCAGTTTTGGCACATCCTTGACTTCCTCAGGCTCTTGAACTTGGCACCTCTCAGTCCTGGTTCCAGGGAAGAGCATCCCTAAAGGCTCTGCTCAGCGTGAAGGCTGAGCTGCTCAGGAGCACAAACATGGGCTCTCCATGTTGTTTTCAGAGAGAAAGCATCTTCTGAGACTGTCCTTCAGAAAGATAAGTGCTGCTTCAGACCTGGGCTACAGCTGGTGGCCGGCTCCCACCTGGCTGGTGCGAGTGGGTGAACCAGACCACCGTGGGGAAACTGTGGTTAAAGACAGCTGTGCTTCTGTAGTCACTTTCTTGTCCCCCCAGACCTCATCCTCACCCCCCAAAAGGGGCTCCCCACCTCAAGTTGACTGTTGTCACCTGTGTTCAAGCTGTAAGAAGAGACTAGGATGTCCCATCTCCCCTTCTAGAGGTGACACCACCAGGCCTCCCCATGAGAGTCCCTTCCTGCAAGGCAATCACCTAAGTCCATGGGGACCATTCTGACCAGGGTCAGGTGCTGTGGAATTTGGGGACGTCCTTGCCTTCGGGTGCCCCCAGTACTCCACTGGTGGCCCTGACCCCATTGGGTTTCATGCATGCAGCCCTGGCTCCGTCGAGTGACAGGTGTAGATGGAACAGGTGAGCCCTGTGGGCAAATTTTGCTGTATTGAAGCACCCAGCAGAGCTGGAGAGAACGACTGTGTCCCTTAGACACATGTCCCCCAGCATCACATGAGTGACTACTTCTCAGCCCTTGGCTTGAGGTCTGGAGTGCTTGCTGAAATGTCATCAGTGAATTTAAAATGTTGATAAAGATTGTTTAAAGTGTCTCCACATTAATTTGGTTTGGGTTTTGGAGAAAAGTGATTCTGTTAGCTAGACAACTTTGTATTACATTTTTCATTTCCTCGCAGGATAAGGGGCCTCCACACCCCTGTAGCTCTGAGAGGCCCTCTCGCTGCTCGGCTGGTCTGGGTGGTGTGCGGGGAGTGCAGAGCCAGAGCGATCACCCCAAGTGGTGAAGGGCCTATAGTTGTTAGTCTCCCGAGAAGTCAAGCCCATTGTGTCCTTTAGTTGTCAGATTATTGCCTCGGTGACACACCCCTGATGGGAGCCTGGGGAAGCAGGCCTTGCTCAGAGTCCTGTTGGCTGCACGCAGGTGGGTGAGGAGACCAGGATGAGACCAGCCCACTCCCTGCAAGGTGCCACCAGAGCCCCTGCTGCCCGTAAATGGTGCAGAGGGGCCGAGGCCAGGACTAGAGGAGTGGGGCGCGTGTGCTGAGCTGCAGCATGGAGCGGGGCTATGCCGTCTCCTGAGGGACCTACCTTAGGTGCTGTTTGCAGTGACCGCACTGTCATTTGGAAGCACTGACTTGTGTTTGAAAACATGTTCTAGAAGACAGAGCCACACTTCTCTGCTAGTAGGAGGTGACTTTCTCTGGTGCTGTGTCCTGGGGCGCCCCTGACCAGACTTCTTGTCCATGAGAACTCCGACTGCTGTGCAGCTAGGCCCCACTCCCTCAGCTTCCTCTCTGTGAGCAGATGTCAGGCTTGCCTGCCACAGCAAAGGGCCAACTAGTTGGGGTCAGTGTCATTAGCCAGCCCGTGGGAACCTGCTGGGTTCTGCATGGAACCTGGGCCTGGGGGTGACCCCTTCCGATGCCTGGGTCCGAGTCTGTGTCTGTGTGTTTGCTAGCAGGGCAGCTGGTGGGGTCCCCTCTGCTGTACCCATGGTGCCTGTGGAAGGGCTGAGCTGGCCAGCAAGGATGAGGCCACGATCAGCATGCTGGGAGAGCACTTGGTGCGTCAGTTTGTTGCCGACTCAGAAATAGATTTTCAAGTCATGTGACCAACTCCTAAGAGCGATACTGCCAAGGAGATTCAACCTTGGGAACCTAAAAGGCAGATGACAGATGTCACAAGGTCTTGGGGACATTTGATGCTTTGAAAACACCTCCTGCAGACAGGTGGAACCCACCAGCTGTCCACAGGGGACAGCAGCAGCTTAAAATAGCATCCCTGCGGGCAGGGGGAGGAGCAGTCCCCTTTGTTTGGAAGCAGGTACACGGATGTGCTGGAGAGGTCACCAGGGAGCTCTAGGTTTGCTTTTGTTTTTTTCTTAAAGAAGATAAATGACATAAGCTTTGATGTACTATATTGGATTTTATAAACTATGCTTTAAAAAACCCACATTGAAGAACTCTGACCTTCCCATTTTAAGTAAATGCTTTCTCTTTCATCGTGTTTAGTGGCAAAGGGCAGGAAACCCTGCAGCCCCACACTCCACGCTTGAGAAGGCCGACCCCACAGCCCACCTCTCTGCCCCACGTGCCATCTCTGGGGCCCATTTCCAGCACAGAGTCGGCACAGCTGCATTCTGAAAGGCCCTGCCCCGCTGTGCTAAGAGGGACATTTTATCTTCTTCTAGGGAAGTTGAGCCACGGGTTTGACATGGAATTTCCAAACACGTTCCAGGAAATTCTGGGAAGCTGTTCCCTTGCCACAGCTGCTTAATTAAAACAGTGGCTGTGAAGCATTCAATCCAGAGGGCTGCCTGGAGAGGTGGGCAGGATGCTAAGGCGTGAGCAGGATTCTCCGCTGGCCACAGTGCCAAGGGCAGGAGTAGGGTGGCGTGAAAAACTGGTTGAGTGACAGAGGCTTGCCTTTTCCGTGTCTGTCTAGCCAGTGTTTGAGGAATGTGGTCTGGGCTGAGAATACTTCAATGTCCTCATAAAATTAGCATCCAGCTACAAACATTGTCACGGTCATTTAGTGAAGAAATCAGGTAGGAATTTCTTCCTCGCTCTTTCCTGATCTGTTTTCTAAGAACATTTGCTGACAGCACTTTAAAACTGAAGTTCCCAAGCTTTCGAATACGATGACTAGTGTGGCGTGGCTGTCTTGATTTTCCCTTTCCACGTCAGCAGGGAAGTACACTAGCTTGTTTAGCATTCATGCTCCTTGTTTATTCATTAGCCTGTTTAATCTTGAAATGTCTTTTCTGTAGGTGGGGCATCCTGGGCTCATACTAAGCGTTTATTTGGAAAGTGTTATTTTATTAAAGATTTCAAAATAAGGTAAAACAAAAACAGCGTAGCGTCCTTCTCCTTGTGGGATGTTGGTGCTGCAGTTCCTTCATATGGACATCTTCACAGATACCTGTTCTCTGTGACCGAGCTGGAAAGCGTAGAGCTGAAGCAGCAAGTCACTACGTTCAGAGAGGGGATGCTGAACGCAGTTAATGTAGCATTTTCCTATCTTGATACCCAACCAAGAGCCCAAGGATTCAGGACAGAAAGCTCTGCCATCCTGTGTCTATTTAGAGAAATGTCAAGGGCTTTTTTGTTTAAGGCGTCCCACAAGTCATACAAGATTCCAAACCAAAATAACTTGAGTCAGAGTAAATGTGAGAGAACATTAAGAAAATAGACCACAAACACTAGGCTGTTTCGTTAGTAATAATTGTTGTGTTTGTACTAAATCACTTTCCATTTCTTACACACACACAGCATTCAATGGAGGATGCACTCAAGAAAAAATTAATGACTTCTGCTAGAAACGCAGCCGTTTTTGTAATTAAGCAAAACCTGTTTTTATGCTCAAGTTCAGCCCCCACTGGCAAGGGTCTGTCGCACCCCATTTCCTGGGCCAGGGGCTGCCTGTGGAGGCCCAGATTCAGGATCTGCAGGGGCTGGGTGGCTCTGTCTGCAGCGGTCATCTTGCCCACCCATCCACTGCCTGTATGGGCATCGGCCTTGTCGGAGAGAATAGCCTTGAGATGTGGGACCCCAAGTCTTGCCCATTCGGAGGGCCAGGGCAGAGCCCAGAGTGCAGGCACAGAAGCAGGAGGCCTGGACCTTCATTTAGGAAAGGGCCCACCATGTGGCAATGGGAGAGGAGTGTTTCCTCGTGGCCTCAGGCCCCACATGCATTTCCCAGGAGCAGAGTCTTGGGCGCCCATGCTACTAGGAGATGGGTCCTGAGCTGCCCCTGCCAGCCCCTCCATTCAGGTTTCTCCTTCCTTTGGTGGAGTGCTGCTGTGAGCCAGGTGCCGGGGGTGGGAGCTCTCAGACAGGAGCCCCTGCAGAGTGCATGCTGTGGAGCATGTTCCCTTGTTCGCTGTGCCCTAGTGCCTCCAGTGCCCCAGAGTGAGGTGCTTTATTGGTGGGCCATAGCCACACCCTGGGAGCAAAACCTCTGAAAGCTCCCAGTCATAGCACCAAGTGTCCATGTTGTGACGCAGAGCTGACTTTTTTCCAGTCTCAGCCCTTGACAGCCTCATGCAGGCCACTTATCTTCTCTAGGCCTTCATTTCTCCTCTGCAGACTGAGGAGCTGGGATATGTCTGGAGGTTGGGAGACCTTCTACGCACTCAACTGCATCACGACCTCCTCTGGAGGGTTTCCTAGGCTGAGCCGGCACAGGTGTGGGCGGTGTGTCTTCTTTCACACCCGCACACTTGCCGGTGCGTCACAGCACAGGCCTCGCCCAGCCCCTGTGTGCCCATATGCCCACGGCCATGCCCAGCCTTCGTGGGGGACCCGACATCACAACACTGTGTGTGTGTGCTGCGTGTTTCTTTTCAGCAGGGATTGCAGAGCGAGGTGGGGAGAACAGGGTTGGCACACATGGTGAACCTGTGGGTGAAGGCTGGTTCCCAGATCTTGTTTGAATACCCAGCGCACGCTCTCCATGGAGCATTTTTCTGCACATGCCATTGTCCAGATGGTGATTGCTTGTAGCGACACAACCACCGAAGCAATAGAAATTTTAACATGAAACCCTCCTCGTCTTCGAGACACCATCCTGCATGGCCCTCTGCTAGAGGAAGTGGAAACAGGTGCTCACGTGCCATCTTCGTGTCTCTCACGTACTTAGATCATTGACATCATGCAGATGGAGCCTGCCAGACTTACTCGCCAACTTTTCCTACCTAACACTGCAACGCACGTGCCCCAGACACATATGGACAAAACTCACCTGATCCTGTAGGTGCCTCATGGGCATGACCCCCACGTCATCAGTGATACCCACCTCACACATGGCTCATTGCTTTCCTCCTTGGGTCCTGCGCACACTGCTCTAATGATGCTCATGTCCTGGGCTCCGGCTCCAAGTTGTCGAATGTGTGCTGTACATTCATAGACATCTTGAAATTTTAAATTCCACAATGAGCAGATGCTCCCTTGCAATAAAACATCAAAATTTAGCACCAATAGAGTTGTGGATCTCACACTCACATCCACGGGTACATTTGCACATTTCCAGGCTAGCATCGAAAGACATGCCTCCCTAAAGCGGGGCCACCACTGACTAGGGCAAAGCCACATAAATGCGCTCTGCACACATTGACATGCACCCCACACTCACACTGGCATGCACACACACAGGCACACACCCCCATATGCACATCTCTGCACATACACACACATGACGGGCACACACACACCTTCACGCACATGCACGCAAACATGCTGGCACACAGACACAAGCACAGAAATGGGCTCATGTGCGTGAACACTCATACACAGTTCTTTTTATGAAGAATCCTGGAGTCACCTTGTTTATATTTTTCAAGGTCTGCTCTGTATAGACAAGGATGCTAGAACCATTAAAATGTATTCTTGGATGAACCCTAACCCCAGAAAGGGCATTTTATTGAGACAAAAGCTGTTGCAGGTCACTCCTTTGTGTTCTGGGGAGGTGCTGACTGGATGCACAGAAGTGGCTGTCTTGCATTTCAGAGTTGGTTTGAGGTACATTGTTGTGAAGTAAGATGTCATTCTGGAAAAATAATGTCCTCAACAAACCCCAGTCATTCATGGACCATCAGCAAATCACTCAGATGGAAGCAAGGTGGAGGAAGAGCTTCCAGGGGCACCACTGGGGTCAAGAAGCTGCTCCCGGGAGCCACGCTGGGGACCCCAGCTCCCCTCTGTCCATCCAGCTCCATGCACAGGAGCCTGTCTGCAATGTAAGCCCTCATGACAGGCAGGCAGTGTCAGTCCTGACCTTCCATCCAGTGCAGCGCACGGCAGCTGTGCCAGGGTCTGGAGGTGAGGTCTGTGTGCTGGGCCACGCCTGTGCCACGTGACTTGTGAATCTCAGATGTGCGGACATGTGAGAAAGATGAAGCCTCAGCACTGAAATTCCCTGTTAACTCACTAAGTCATAACGTACTGTGCTGACTGTTTTGATGTCGTTTGCCACCCTTGGAGCAGGGATACCTTACTGCAGCCACAAAGAGCTGAGAGAGTCCCCTGGGACTTGGGAGGGTAGGTTGAGCAGGGACAGATGCTGGCTGACAAGGGACATGGATCCGTGTCGTTCAGCTGTGTGGCCTTGGTTCTCTGTCTCAACTCTTGTGAGTGTGCCTGTGTGTCTGACACAGTGCCTGTGTCACTGACTGCTGTCACTGGAGCCGTGCTGGGCAGGTCTTTGGGTCCCATCCATGGTCGCAGGGCCAAGTCAAATGGCTCCAAGCCTTGTGGTGCTTTTGCCAGGTGATTTGTACTGGGCGACTTTGCTTTGCACCTGACATCGGTCACCCTGTGACATTCCAGGGTGGCTTTATTGGGGCCTGCAAACCCCTCTGCGTGGGCAGGCTGTACCTGGATAGCTGGGCACCGGAGGGCCTGGTGGCAGGAGGGATCACACATCCCTGCTGGAACACGCTTCAGACTTTGCTGTGCAGGCCAGCAGCGTCATTCGCGTGCATTTGGGGGCCTTACGCAGTCTCCTCCACAGGCTGCTCCAGTGCAGGACAGGCGCCGTGTGCAGCTACAAGTCTTGCTGCCCCAGGGAAGGACATGGGGGCAAGAACCAGCAGTGGCTCTGTCCAAGGAAACTATGAAATCTTGGCCTGGCTGGGGGCCAGACATCCCCTCTGGCTGCACACCCCCTGTGGGCCCTGCACATGCCTGCACCCCAGCGTCACTTGCTGCTCCTCTGGACCCCTCGAGTGATGCTTATTACACAGGGTTTCCATGCACCCAAGCAGGTCCGTGTGGGATAAAGCACAGCTCTGATGTTTGGTGTGTCTCCTGTCTTCTCTGGGCGGTGTCCCCAGGAGCCAGTCTTCAGCGTGGTCCCTCTGCTCGGCCACTGACTCAGGAAGACTTGAGCTTCTCCTTGCCCCCACACCTGCCCACAGACAGCTGCCCACTCACCTGAAGTCATCCCTCAAACTGCTGAGTGAGCAGTGCAGCATGGTTTTGCCAGGACACCCAGCTGGCCCAGGGCTGTGGGCCCCCGCTGGCAGGTAGCTGGAAGCCACGCTCGGTGCCACTGGGCAGGCACCTGAGAAGGGAAGCTGTGGGGACAGAAGTTCCCAAGGATGAGGCAGCTCCTGGTGCTGGTGACCCTGCCCCTATACTGAATCCTCACCATCGCTCTGGTTGCCAAGCAGCACAGCCAGTCACAGACGAGGAAACTGAGGCACAGGGCTGAGAGCTGGACGTGGCACCCAGCGCAAGGTGTTTGGACACAGAGCCCTTTTCTCATGATGCAGAGGATGCTGGAGGAGAAGAGTGCCCTGCCCTGCACTCTGGACACGTGCGTGCATCCTGCGACCCAGAGCAGGAGTCCCAGGGAGGCCCGTGGGCTGGAGGGGACATTGGCACACACCGTTCTGTGCCCTCTGAGGTGGTGAGAGCACACCTCATTCCTCCTGCTGGTCAGACAAGCGAGCAGTGGGCAGGAGGAGGACCTGGTCAGCTGCAGCGTGGCCCAGCCGTGCTGCTCTTGAGGTCCTGCGTTCCTCCCTGAGAGGCAGTGACTGCCCTGCACAGTGGCCGCTCGGACCCCAGCGGTACTCTGTCCACATGTCCTGGCATCGCTCAGCCACAGACTGGTCCCTGGCCCTTGGAAGGCTCCGTGCTCATAGGCGGGCCAGTGGCGCCGCTACGCTCAATCGAGGCCCCACTTTCTCTCCCTGAGCCGCCGCCTATGTGCACTCGTCGGGGTCTAGGGGGGTCCCCGCTACCAAACTGCTGGGAAACCCACAGTGGCCAGGAAGTGCTTGGCCCTCCCTCAGGTGCGGCCCTGGGTGGGCCATGCAGAGCGGGGTTGCTGGGGAGCCTGCACGCTGACATGTTGACTGAATGGGTCTGAGGCATAGTCGGAGCCCCAAGTGGGCACCTGGGGTTCTCTTTGGAGCAAATGAGTCTCATGCTTTTCACAGAGGCTTATTAATAAGCAGGTGCATTACCATCTGTGGGCTCTTCACCTCTCAGCGAAAGAGGAGGATGTCACTTTCCAGCTCCTGACCCCCAGTCGGCCTGGGGGCACACCATTGTGGGGGCCTGGGATGTGGCTTCCAGGGGACAGTGCTGCCCTGTGACCCTGAGGCCTCTGTCACCTGTCTCCTTCCTGATGCCCTTCTTGGCTTTTGTCTGGCACCTTGTAAATAAGTGTGTCATCATTTCTCCTGCATGAGTGTGTCTCCACTGGACTGTCCAGCTGGGGAGCCCCCCACATGCTGCCCAGCCCTGTGGGGCTGATGGCTAGTGGACAGCAGGTAGGAGACAGGCCCCAGACATCCAGCCTGCATGCCATGCAGAGTCCCTGGGAGCGCTGAGCGGCTGGGCAGCGCTTGCTCTGGGGGTGTTCTGTATTATTTCATTGTTACATTATTTTTTTTGTCCGCATTACTGTGTGCATGTCAGGATGCTGAATTCGAACCTTGTCAGCTTATAATCCATGGTCTTTGAATCAGGAGCGGTGTTGGACTCACTGTGCTTGGGTAGATTTGGTAAAATCCATTAACTGGCTGTGACT
This sequence comes from Solenodon paradoxus, assembly GCA_004363575.1. NCBI lineage: Eukaryota > Metazoa > Chordata > Mammalia > Eulipotyphla > Solenodontidae > Solenodon > Solenodon paradoxus. The sequence goes on from RJWH01000990.1 coordinate 334,495, forward strand.
GAGCTACTGTCTGAATTAGTGCTCAGTCACATTCAGTGGCCAGCATAGAAGATCCATCCAAGCAGCTCAGAGTGTTGTGAGCTGCGGGCATGGTTCACACCCCACAAGTTAGTGGCTCAGGGACATGGTCAAGGACACAGCCCCCTCTTGCTCGTCCTCTCCCGGCAGGTCGGTGTGACTTGGGTCACAGTGACAGCCGCAGGCCCTGGCATCACCCCCACTCAGAGGCCAGTGTGGGGTCTGCACATGTTCGCAGACTGAGCAGCCGCTAGGACGGGTGTCCTGGACATGATGGCACAGACTTGGGAGTCCTCCACACCTCCACAGGTGCCTGGGTGTCAGGTAGGGAGGCTTTCACAGACGGGCATGTGTCCGTGCTTGGATGACGCGCTCCCGCGTGGCTGGGTTTCCTCGGGATATTGTGGCAGGCACCACACTGTCACTGGGGGGCATGCTGAGCCCTCTGCGGGGTCCGCTCCCTCGGGCCACCTTGACCATCTCGGTCAGTGGTAGTCCTGCGCAGGTGGGAAGTGTAAACCAGGAAGGAAGTGCAAGTCTGACTGCGGCTGCAAAAACCGGACCGCGCTCCTCTGTCCCTCAGGGTCCGTGGGTGGTGGACGGGCGGGCGGGCCTCTGTCTGGGCCTGGGAGGGTGGTGTGCACCCTCATCCGTCCCTGATGTGCTGACACTGGGTGTGGGGCCCCCAGTGCCAGATTTCCCTGAAGTGGGCACGGAGTTCACTTTCCTCAGGTATCCCGACATCAAACCCTGCCCTGCAGAGAGGATGTGGGAAATGTTGAAGCAGGAGGGCTGCGGGTTCCTGAGCACAGACGGCTTCCGTTGGGCACTGTGGGATGTGTCTTCAACAGACACTGTGCCGGTTGACGTCCTCTCCCCAGACAGCATCCAGGGACATTGCCTATCCCTCTGCCCAGCTGTCCGTGCTCTGGGGGTGGGGGGCCTGCACTGTGGTTGGAGGCCTTCACCCCTGACCCTTCAGTGGCTCTGGAAGCTCCTTGGCCCGAGGACAGGTGGCATTGCGTACGTCTAGCAATCAGCGGATCCCCGAAGCCTTCTGTTCTATGAACTCCGAGTACAGTGGTGGCCAGGCTTGTGATGAAGACAATAAACACCCTGAAGCAGCGGCGCCTGGCAGGTGGCACACACTTCTCTGCATGGGACACAGTGAGGCCTTGGCACATCCCTGCTCTGCAATGAGTCAGTCCAGGGTGGGCCAGTCCCTCCACAAGCAGAACAGGATGCCCAGCCCTGCTGTTTGCAGAGTCCCTGCCGTGGGGGCCGCCGCCCTGAAAGCTGGCCCACGCTGACACAGGGCACGGTGAGGCAGGTGGGACTGGAGTGGCCCTTCGGCCCAGCCAGGACCCCGGAAGGTGAACTTGCTGGAACTGCAGCAGCGGATAGGCAGGACAGGCTCATTCCTGGGGCTGGTAGCAGACCCAGATGCTAGGAAAGGTGGCTGGGACTCAGGTAGCAAAGGAGCCACCGCCCCACTGTGATGGCTGCTCGGCAGGATGGTGCCTGGGGCAGCATCTTGGGGTGGTGGCGGGGATCGGCACGTAGCGGCACAGCAGCGCTGGAAATGACAACTGGCCAGGTACGACCGGAGCCGGCATGAGTGTGCAGCCTGCTCTTGGTACAGAACTGGGAATGGAGGCACAGCGGGAAACAGCAACTCACTGCCAGTCACCCAGCCTGCCAGAAGAGCCACGTGTGAGTGCCGGTGACTGTGACGCCTTCATCACTTGAGAAAGACCCTCAGGAGTCCCTTGGTTGTCTATAGCCCTGAGTGACAAGGCCACCGTGGAAGTGGATTCACTTTCTGATCAGCCAGGTGGGGCAGCAGCAGCTTTCCTTCGTCTGAAACGTGGTTCTCCAAGCCCCCTTCCATTGCAAGGCCCTGGCTCCCTCTTCAGTGCTGCTTTTGATTTATCCAGCTCCTCCGCCTTTTTCTTTAGCAGAAAACAGTTTGGCGTGTTGCAGCCACAGTTACAGAAACCACCAGACAGGCTGGGCGTGTTTCCATTCCTGAGAGCCGGAGATGTCGGGCCACGAGCCTCAGCAGAGAGACGCTTTGTTCTCAAGGTGGGCGTGACCGGAAGGCATCTCAGAACCTTTCTTGGTAGGGAATTTTCTTACTGTCCTCTAAAATTAGAATTGGAGAAAGCGAAGAAAGTGCAAAAAGCGGGCCACTTGCAGTCCCGTTTGGTTCTGATTTGGAAAATCCTCTGCGCATTCATATGCGCTCCACTCTGAGTCCCAGGGGCCATGCTGCAGGTGAGCCTGGATGGTGAGTGTCCCCGACAGTGTGACGATGGCGTGGAGGCTGGTGCAGTCAGAGGGCCGGGGCACGGTTCTCCAGAGACCCCTGAGGTCTGGGCATTGATTGTTGAGTCCCAGGGAACCGGCCTTTTGTGCTGACTTTCAAAGGGACTCTGGACACATCTGTTTTCAGTCTAGTGAAGCCCCTGATGGGTCCTGGGGTACATGTTTTTGGGGGTGCCTGTCTCTCCGCATAGGCTGCCCGCGTCTGCACACTCAAGTTCCCTCTTCAACGGCGCCTGGCTGTTGGAAGATTGCTGTGACTGTTTTTCTGTTAACCGATTTTACTGAGGGTCAGTCTGTTCTCTTGCTGTGACCTGAGACCAGGACCCGGCCTCTGCGACAGTGAGTGCTCTGCGGACCACTCAGCAGCGTTTGTGCAGTCGTGAATCCCACGGACAGCTCCCCGGATCGGGCGAGGACCCAGCTGCCACTCAGGGAGGCCCAGTCGCTCTGCGAGCAGGATTGCTGGTCCTGTCGCAGGAAGAGTGAGGATCAGGGACTCTGTCAGCCTCCCCGTTGGGGAGAAGACACAGGATGTGCTGTGCAGGGTCTGGTTTCAGCCATGTCTACACCACAGTGTCATGTTTCTGCCCAGCTAGGGGCGTCTGCACGTCAGGGGGCCCCAGAAGTTCTGGTCCTGCTGGGATTGCTGCAGTTTTCTGGGCAAAAAGGCATTTGCTCTGGTCCCACAGTGACTGGGCAGGAATATGGGGTGGAGACACTGGCGGACGTAGGTGGACCCTGGGCCACACACAGTTTAGAGATGTGGGAACAATCGACTATGCGCAGACATTGCTTTCTTCGGTCAGAAGTGACACCCAGCCCACGGTGAGGGGGTCCTGGAAGTCAGCTCTAGACCCCTTGGGACAGTCCTGTCACAGTAATAGAATGGTCCCCTGAGCTGTTTAGAGAATTGTCTTCCTCTGTTTTCTCTGAAAAATGTTACTTAGACCTACAGACAGGCATGAGTCATCCCGCTGTGCTTCCTGCGCAGCTGGCCCCAGTGAAGTGATAGTACTGAGGAGTGTGGTGTTTGGAAGCACATCTGACAACGAGGCCAATGGCCCTGCAGACACACACCCCCTGATCCATGGCCTGCTGGGACCCAAGCCCCAGTGGCTTCAGAGGGTCTCTCTGCCAAGGTCATTTCCCAGTTTGGAGGAGAGGGAAGACACAGTCCAGGGCTTTTCAGAGGCAGTAGGCACTCCCAGGGAATAGAGGATATTTCCAGTCATGGAGCAAACGTGTCTCGTGCCTTCAGACAGCTGTCTAATAGCTTCCAGTCCGCCCAGGTGGATACCATGCAGGTCCTTTCTGGAGCGTCAGTCTCACAGTCTGCGTGGAAATGGGACTTGAGCCTGTTCTCCTGCACACATGTGGGAGGTGAGGGCAGCACTCAACTCAGGCACAGGCTGCCCCACCCACAGTCCAGCACCCACTATTCTCAGTCTGTCACCTGTCAAATGGGGGCATTAACATTGCGAGGTGGCCCTGGCCATGCTTATCGTGGAAAGTGAGTACCCTAGCACAGCCCCTGCACATGAAGGCTAGCAATCTGCTCCCAGAGGTCTCCAAGGAAAGCCTTTGGGGTCTGAGGAGCAGGTGGAAGGTCTTTGGAGAGCAGGTGGCATGGGACACAGTGCAGAGGGAGTGTCCTCACCACCGGCCAGGTAGATCGCAGGAAGGTGGACTCCTCCTCACTAGGGTTTGTAAGTGAACAGCGACCCTCATCCTTGGGGTATGAAGATTGGTCCTGAGGAAGAACTAAGATAACCATGGGCATTTTCTGGCTGTCTCAGTGTCTGAAACTACCAGCCCAGCCTTGCTGGTCTCCACTCACACCTTGTCCATCTGCTCACCTTAGTGTTAGTCCATATTTTTACTGACATTTGCTCTTTAAGTGTGAATTTATTTCAAAAGAAAACAGTCTTTTCCTTATACACATGGGACTGTTGCAGGCAACACAAGAAGGTAGGCACAGTGTGTGGGACTGCACCTGCGTCTGGACCATTTTACTTGTGAAGGTGAGCTGCTCCGCCACCAGCCTGGCCTGGGGACCCTCGTAAGTCTGGGGCTTGCTGGGTCCTGAGTCAGTACGAGGGGAGGTGATCACTTAGTGCCGCGTGGAGCCCTTTGTTAGCCATGCTCATGGGGCCCACACGCCCCTCTGACCCAATCGCAGCGTTGGAAGTAGAGCATGTTCACATGTGGCAGGGATGCTGGGGAACTGTGTTCTGAGAAAGGCAGATCTGAGGACCCATTCCCAGCACTGCTGGAGAGCCTCACGTCCTGTCCCTGTGATGTCACCGAGTGGACTCGGGCATCCCTGTTCTGATCCTGTGATGTCACCGAGTGGAGTGGACTCAGGCATCCCTGTCCTGTCCTGTCCCTGTGATGTCACAGAGTGGACTTGGGGTCCGACCTGGAGTGTTGGTGATTTGCCAGGCAGGGCACCCAGTAATGGAAGCTGTGCCCTTCTGTCTCATAGGTGTCATGTGTGTACCTGGGATCGGGACTGTTGACTAATGATGGAGTAGGCAGGGGAGTGACCCTGTCCAGGAACTGTAAACTCATCATGGGTCGTTGAAGTCAGGCTGCCCTCCTGTGGTCTGAGTTGGTGGTGTGGAGGACTCTAGTGCATGGGGGTGCTGGGGAGGCAGTGTGGTGTGGGAACTCCTCCTGCCCTCTACTCCGGGCAGACCTCGAGGAGTCTTGTGCGCTGTGCCCTGTGTTGTGTTTGGATCGAGGGATGCTCTGGGGGGAGCTATTATATGTTAAGAAAATGTAACTTTAGAAATGATATTTTTGAATCATTGTGCAGTGATACTTTTACTAGGAACCATCACACTGCAGAAAAAGTAAGATGTAAATGATAACACTTAGTTGTCTGCCTGCAGCTCAGAGGTGCTCCTGGTGCGGGGGCATCCAATAGCCCTCCCAGCATGACTGCCCTCAGCTGAACCCCCAGATGAGCGCCCCCAGCACGAGTGCCCCAGGATAAGACCCCCCAGGAAGAGCCCTCCCAGCATGAGCTCTCCCAGACGCACCTCCCCAGATATGTGCCCCCCACCCCCAAACACGAGCCAGCCAAGAACTTTCTTTCATTATTTAAAAACAGTTGGCCTCTTAGAGAGGACTCTCTGTGGAAGCAGCTTCTGTACTTCTTCTGAGTCCTAAGGACAACACAGGCGCCTGTGAGAGTCAAGCATTTTCACGTTGCAGGATCCACAGCAAGGCTGGAAGACTGTGGACTCAAGCCTCTGCTCCCCAAAGCGCTCACTCCGGTGCTTAGAAAAGTGCTGACACTGAACCAGCTCACTTACTTGGTGCCTTTTCTTTCTCTTACTTCCCTCTCCTTGCATGTAAGTCTCCAGTTGAACTAAATGTGTTTAATGTTCTGACCTTCACTGATTAGAGTCAATAAAGTAATTTGAAAGATGGTTGAGAACCTCATTAAATTACCTGCCTTTTTGAATCATTAGGACATTAACCTCCCATCTCTTCGAATATTCTTTAGAAATAGCAAGTTAATCATTAGACGTAAAATCTGACATTATATAGAAAAATGGATGAAAACCGTCAGTAAAGAGTGAATTGATTGAAAACGCTGAGGTGCATTCCAGGCTTGTAGCCACTTTTACAGATCGCCACTAGTCTGAGCACGTGGATTTTAATGTGAGGCCTTGGACTTTAAAGGCACCGTTATCAGCCGAGGTAGGAGCAACGGTTCTGTTTCCCTGCAGCAGGAGGGACTGAGGACCTAGCGTGAGAGCCAGCATCTTGACTTGTGTGATCGGGGTCCAAGCAGAGATAACTCCCATTTTACTAACTTGAAGCAGCTGTTGTCTTTAATATGGTGCTTTTCCGCCGGAAATGGAAACAAGTTCCCAGAAAATAAAGAATACGCCTGTTGTTTCTTTTTGAAAGCAGCTGGCTTCCCATGGCCGAGCTGCTCTCTGCGGCCCCAGCTGGTGCAGTCCGGGGGCCGGCACTGGCCAGCCTGACTCCTGCCTGAGACGTCCTGCTGAACTGGTTCGGAGGCCACCTTCAGCCCCGCACCATCATCCTCCGAGCCTGCTTCCAGCACTGCATCCTCCAGCACAGTCTGAAGACTCCCCTCTCCATTGGTCCATGACTGTCCCCAGCCCGGGCACCACCCCTGGCCCGCAGTGCACACTCACGCAGGGAGAAATGACCTCAGCAGGTGGTTTCTCTTCCTTTAGTGTGATGCCTGAAGTCTCTCCATGAAAGTATATATGTTCTGATAGCTGTTTTGGGGGATAGAGTGTCATTCACCAAGAGAAAAAGGACAACATTACAGCATTCTTTGTTAGATGTGTTATATCTCATATATGTGTACATGTTAAAGTCTAAAACCACTTTTGGCAAAATCTTGCCTTTATTCAAAGTTTCTCCCTTTTTTAGAGGAAAGCTGCAAGCAGGAATGAAGATGAGTGGAGGCAGGCAGGCAGGAAGAGAGAGGTGGAAGCGTTTATTTTATTTACCATTCATCATGGTTAAGCCCCAGTTTGGGAGGGGAACCTGGTCCCTGGGATGTCTGTGGACTATGCCTGGCCACTGCTCCACCGAAGTGCACCCAAAGTTTTTTCTCAAATTAAAAGCATTTGTGGATCATGAGCAGCTGTTCTCATGGCATCTGAGATCCCCGTGTGACCATCTTTTCTGAGGCCTCCTCTGTGCATGTCCAGTGGAATCCGTCTGCATCTGGTGATGATGAGGACTTGGAGTGCAGGCGGGCGGGCAGGCGGGCGGGGAGGAGGCAAAGCTCGATGCTGCCCTGTGTTTAAGCCTTTTCCTCTTACACATCTCAAGTGGTGGAGGCTTTAATTCAGAAACAGAACAGGGTGGCCGCTAGCCCTGTACCCCTCTCAGGGTCCAGAACTTGGGTCTCTTCGGCTTCCCTTCCCTGTCGGGAGGTTCGGGGGGGGACTCTGGGACACAGTGGGCCTGGACTCCGTCAGCAGGGAGTCCACAGAGACCCTCCTTTTCACCAGGAAGGTGGGCATGGAGAGAACAGCTTCTGCAGAGCGTCCAAGGGAAAGTTGTGGTTTCTTAGGAAAATGGAGCTGTTTCTAGAAGCTGCAGATCCCTGTGAGTTGGGTTCTCCTGTGCCTTGTGGGTCATCCAGCCCTGCCTCTCCAGTCCATTGCAGCTGCTTTGTTTGCTGTTCTGACACAGGGTGTCCTTCTGATAGCTCCTGCGGGCCAGACCTCGGTTCTCCTTGGGGCCTGGTGACATGGCTGTGTCGCAGTAACACATGCTGTCCCAGGGGAGGGTGGCCCCACAGTGTGTCCTAAACCCATCCATGATTTGGCAGAATCACCTTCCAGAAAGAAGCATGGTTACTGGCTCCAATTTGAGAAATAGTCACACTTTGGCCTAAAGTTCTGTTTGCTTCCGAAAGGCAAAAACAGGCACATTTGAGTTTTCTGTCCCCTCTGCAACCTCCCTGCTCTGTCTGGTGATCCGGCAGGAGAGAGCAGCCAGGCTGTTGGAGCGTCCCCTGGCCTGCACAGACCCGGGCTTGGCCTCACGAGTGCTGGGCCTACGAAGAGCATCTGTCTAAAAAGCGCCCCATGCAGGGCTGTGAAGACCATTCCACAGAGCGGTGGCCGAGCTGAGGGTGTGGGAGGAGCAGTGTCTGCTCACGGCCTGTCACTGGCACAGTAGGACACGGATGCTGCAACGCAGACCCTCTGTTGCCTCCTTCAGGTCCGAGGGCCGTCCAGTTGAGAGGCACAGACCAGTCAGACCTTTAAGCTGCCGCGTGCTCCCCGTGGGTGTACTCGAGGTGGTGACAAGCGGTGCCACGGCTCACACGCACATGAACATTGGTGATGGTGACGACAGGGGCAAAGAGACACGTGGAGGCCACTTGCTGCACCCTTGTTCGTCTCACTGGGGCTGGTCATCCTCCCAGCAGTCCCGTTGTATATCTGAGTAAAATGAGACAGACGTTTTATCTTGTGATCTAGGTAACAGGTGTAAGTGGCATAGATGAAAGTGAACCCAGGTGGAACTTCACAGGTGCACTTACCTGTGAAAGTGCACCTTCCTCCTGGTCCTCCTGCTCAGGGGCCAGCGTCATCAGACTCATCCTTGGTTCTCTGTTCTCCATCCCAGGGGCACGTGGAAGCCTGTCCTGGTGACACCGTGTTTCTGAACTCTGCATTCTAGCTGCAGAGCAACCTTTTCACAAGTCAGGGTTTCCTGCTTGCCGGCCCATCCTTCTTGTCCCTGCATCCAGCTGTCCCATGGTTTGGGTCAGGCACTCAGAAGTAGCGAGGGGGCACCAGACCCCACCTCCTGGCAGGGCCTATGGCATCACCAGCCTTGTCCACCATCTCCAGTGACCTGAGGGGAGACAGCCTGGCTCTGTTGGTGAGGGTCAGAAGAGGCTGTGTGAGAGAGGCCTGCGGGATCTGTCCCTTGCCACCTTCAGGGCTTTCTCTGTGTCTCTGATTTTAGAATTAAGGAAATAATTGCATACATTTCAAGTACAGTGCGGATCGGCGCGTCACAGATTTGCTGACATGCTCACCCGGGTAGGTCCCAAGTGCCCCATCTCTGACAGGTACACACATTTCCTTCTCATATGGAAGCGGCAGAATTAAACCTAATGTGAACACTGGCAATGCCACAACTTTGGAAAAGAAGCCAAAACTTTTGTGTAGTTTATGGTTCTGGGTCATATTTTGGCAACATGGATCCAGAAGGTTGCGTGTGCTTTTTTGCCAGCTGCCTTCTCTGCAGCATTACTCTCACTGGGCGTCAGATTCCAGATCTGCAGAGGTGTGGCGGTGTGGGGGGGGGCGGGGTTGGGGGGTTGGGGTCTTGTTCCTGTGAGCCCGTATTGGCAGCCCCATCTGTTGCATTGCCCCTGAGCTTCTGAGGGAAATGACACTCGTATTTCTGACTTGTGTGTGTGCAGCTCATTGAAACATGGTTTGTAAGGCCTCTCTGTCCAAGAAACATTTGGAGCCTTTGATGAGACTTTCCCCACCACCCTCTGAAAGTCTGCACATGCAGCCACAGCAGACACCCTGAGCCTGCCCGGGACTCCAGGGGCAGCTGGGCCCAGGTGTGGAGCGGCGGTCCCCTCACCCGCTAGACACTCTCTGATGCTCTTGCCAGGGTTTCCTTGGACCCCCAGGAACAGAAAGCCACCCTCCGGCTAGCAGCTCCCGGCTCTGTGGGTGGCGATGGCACCCATACCTGCCAGCCAGGCTTCAGGGCAGCATGCCGCCATTCAGCAGCATTTTCAGTGTTGAGTTCTTCTTTGTCAAGGGAAGCCCGCTGATATAAGGGGAAATCTACTGCCTTAAGTCTCCAAGGTTTTCATTAAAAACAGGAACAAGTGAGCCTCCCATTCCAGAGCTTGGCCAGCGAGCCTCCCCAGAGAGGAGGAGGGCTGTGGGCGCTGGACGGGAGCCAGGGCCCCAGCCTGGCTGGAGGAGGGGCCTGGACGCCCTCACCCAGGCTCCCCACTGCTGAGCTGGAGGCACTTGGGGGTGAGCATGCCCTTCACGTGGAGGCAGCATCACAGGCCCCCAGGGAGACCTGAGGGACAGTTGGGTCAAGTGCTTGCTAAGCTTCAATATGAAGACGTTCTGTTAAATGTTGAGTGTGTGTGTACCATTCTCAGCGGAATTTTAAAAATCCACAACAGCAACTGTGAAATGTTTTAGGCGAGATGGAAGAGTCTTGAGTCTTGAAACCTGAGCTTGCTCTGAAATCCTGAGTCCATGCCGAAGCCGTTTCCTCACTGGAGGCTGCAGCCCCAAATGCTGGGCTCACTTTTCAAAGCGAGACGCCAACCCCTCCAGGACCCCAGCATGGACAGCTGACAGTCCGCACTCTGGCCTTCCAGGGACCCCAGCGTCCCTGAGGACCCCAGCTGGGCAGGTGGTTCCTCGGCATGGCCTCCAGCCATCCGCAGCGGGAGCTCTGTCCTGTCCAAGTGAAGTCCTTCTGCCCCGGAGGCCTGTCCAGGAGAATTCATCAGCGGGGTGCCTGCCACGGCCTCTTCCCTGCTGGGAAAGTGTCCTGGAGAGGCTTGGGTCACACGGGCAGAGCCAGGCGGAACCGGGTCTCCCTGTCCACTTGGACCCTGCCAGCTGCGGCAGAGTGGCCACGCGTTCTCAGAACCCACACTGAAGTCTGAGGCTGGAGGGAAAGTGAGTCGTAGGAAGTTGAACAAGCCCTCTGAGATTAGGAGGGTGCTGCTGCCTCTGAGTGGTTTCTGGTTGAGGACACCTGAGGCCTCAGGCCCCGATGGAACTTGTTCTGCTGTAGGTCTTGGGCGGGTGGCAGTCCCAAAGTTCTGTCCTGGCACAGGTTCTTCCCTTTGTGCCTGGCGTGTCCCCAGTGCATCATAAACAGAAAAGGTGTAGCATTTCCTGGGCCCTTGGGTGCCATCAAGCGGTCTGAACTCCATCCATTTATGGTTTAAAGCGTGTCATTATGCTCGATGCTCGGAATGGTTAGAGCAGTAGCCCATAGGTTTCCAGCACCGCTGCGCTTCTCCAAAGCGTGTCTTCAACTCTGACCCGTAGATAGGACCCTTCTGGAGAAGGAGCCTCCATTGTCCTCACGTCTTGAGGTGCTCATGAAGGGCTGAGGGCATGGGCTGCATGTGTGTCCCCGCCTGTCACAGGTGGGGTGCCGTGCTCTCAGTAAAGCTGCAGAGACCTTGGCTCTGCTGTGAATGCTGACGTCGTAGGAATGTAAGGAAACGAACAGGATCTCTTAAGCGCCTGTTTTCTTGCAGTTTTCCTCTGATTTGTTATTTGCGCGTGTCCGTGTTCAGGGTGGGGACTGGGATGGAAGGGTGCAGCAGGGCCGTCATATCAGACCCCAGGCTCTGAAACCTGGAGGAATGCACACAAGTCAGAGGCTGGGCTCATGCCTGCTCAGAAGATGTTTGTTATTAACGTTAACTCCAACCTGTGTTTCCTTCCTTCTTAAAATAAGATCAGCACCTGCTTGATGTCACTTTTCTTACACTCTTTTTAATGCCAAGGCATGTCACGGACTCGGGCTTTTAGGAAAACCCCACCCAGTGGAGTTTGAGGGTATCAGCAGAGGGAGCTCAGTGGACAGACTGGGTGGCAGGAATAGTGTTTGTTGTTCTTCAAAGTGAATTTCAGCATTTGCAGTTCAGACATAAAGGTTGGCTCCTTGAGTAAAAGAGCAAGTTTTCCACTTGTAGACCCGTCTCCACCTTTGAGCTCCATGGGCCCACAGGGACCCCCTCATTCCCTGCAGAGCTTGTGGTGCCATGAGTGGACCTGCAGCCTGGCCACATGACCTGGGCTCTGAGGAGGTGACAGCAGGGTCTTGTAAACCAGGACATGCCACTGAACACAGAGCCAGCCTGAGCCTTCACAATTTCTCTACAGTCCTCTTCCTTCTTAAAGGCGTCTGTGCCCCAAGCTGTGCATGTCTTCTTGGACACAGGTGAAACATGAGGGGCCTGGCCATTTTCCAGGCAGCTCCGGCTCCAGAGCAGACGGTGCTAGGGTCCTGGGTTCCTGCCGTTCAGTTGGTGACCGTCATCTACCCGCCGTGCAGATTAGTCTCCCTATGAGCATCGTCAGCAAGGCCATATTAGGATGCCCATATCTGAGCTTTGATTCATAGGTGACTGGTTCAGAATTTCGTAAATCTGGAGGCATCAGCTCTGTGGCCCACAGGCTCTGTGTGCTTGGCAGGTTCAGGCCAGGCTGCCCACCCTCTGCCGTCTGCTCATCCAGATGTGATAGGGGTCTGCTGGTTTCTCTTCTCTGCTTTGCTGTTCTCTGTCCAGTTATTTGTTAAGACCGTCGAAGTGTCATGTGTATTTCCCTCAAGTGAAGATCTGAAACCAGTGCCAGCTTCTCTCCAGAAAATGGCAGCTTATTTTTATTTCTATTAGTCTTCCCCAAAGCTGTAGTTTCTGACGGCATCTCTCTTCAGTAGCTCAGAGTCGAGAATATTTCCAAAGGTTTTGGAAAATTACTCACATAGGATGCAGATATACCGCTCTGCAGAAAGTGCATCCAGCAGCAGATGTTTTCTGTGTTTACAAAAGGTAGCGGGTGAAATAAACACGAATGGGCCTCTACTTGTGCCCCACCGTGCCCTCGCTGGCTCAACGGTCACCCAGGCAGAACACCGCCTGTCTGAAGTGGCTCCGTGACTCCCGGTGAGGACCAGTGTGCTGCAGACGCTGGAGGGATGTGGGCAGTCCCGGCTGTCAGCCACAAAGACGGCCCCTTTCGGGGTCGGTGGGCACTTCCAACACAATGCGGGAAGAAACCCTGGTGGGTGGGCAGGCAGGCGGATCCAGGCCTGGACTGGACATGGGCGTTATTTCCACCGCCAAACCATTAACTCCGAGTTCCTTTACCTGTCTGCCTTTTTTCCCTCGTGTGTAAAGACAGGATGATTCTAGCATGCGGCTCACAGACCTGGGTGATTAATGTGTGTAGCAGTTTAGACCCAGATAACCTAACCTCACCATCGTTATAGCTAAACGGAGCAAGTTTGAATGCGAGGCTATGGGAGATTATATTTTATTCTTCATTGCCTCCATTTTTTACCAGTTTTTACAATGAACATGTGAGACTTTGCAAGTCAGATGGAAAATATTTTTAAAATCGAGTCTCTTAGGGTTTTAAAAATACACCAAGGTGCTCCATACTTGGAGCAGGGAAAGCACACGGTGTGTTTCCATGAGGCAGGCAACATTTCTTGCTGACATTCCATTTAAATTCTGCCATAACCTCCATACATGGAATTAAAACTTCCCCACACTTTCCCAGAAACCTTGGTTTCTCGAGAAGTTCCATGTACTCCTGTCGCCTTTATCACCAGTGACGGTAAAGCCCGTTGGAACAGTTGGGTGAAGACACACCTCAATCAGTAATTGAATTAGTTGTCATTTTCAGAAAATGGCGTTTGTATCTCCAAAGTCTAACTTTTGCTAGGTTGTAGTTTTTGGTCATTTATTATAATTTTGTGCTTTCTTATAACATACCACATATACCCATATAAAAGGCAATTCCTTCATTTCCCTAAAGAGAAAACTAAGAAATAAATTGCCTTGGTTTGTTTTGGAAGGGAGCACCTCAGTGTATCAACTTTGATGAATGCAGATGAAATCGTCAAGGTCAGTATACATTTTTCAGCAGTACTGTACATATTTCAGAAAAACAAAGTTAAAGCAATAATTTTTTTAAAAAAAAGACGAAATTATAAATACTGTTATTTTTTAGCTATCTAATTTAATTTGATTGAAGGAGCATTGTATCATCACCTAAGTTTCAGGTGTCCGTCACTGGAATCATCATGTCCGTCACGGTGAGTTCACCACCAGAGTCCAGTTCTCCCTTCACCTCATAACTGACTCCTTTCCCCCAATTCACCCAACGCCCTTCCCGGCTGTAACTACTGATCTGATTTCATTGCCAGAAAGTCTATTTTTGTTCGCTTCATCGTTGGGTTTCTTCCCTACCTTGTTTGTCATTAGAACATTCTACGACACAAGTCTATTGAAACTCCACCTGCATATTTGAACCAGTATCCTTGTCATTTTATGAAAGTGGCCTCGTTCATCCAGCGGTATCTTCCTGTCTGTTGTCAGGGTCATGGCCATGTCAGCGCGTGTCACAGGAGAATCTAGAGCCCATTCTCCCGTACATCTGGGCACAGTGATCTGTGCAGCTAACCGCTTGTTCAAATTAAACCTTTGAAAGACGGAGGCCACTGCCTCTGACACCAGGAGTCCATAGATGTGCCCTCAGGAAGAAGTGGCAGATCTCTGTTGACCCTCCTTCCTTGTCCTGGACATTCACTGCTGGGCACGAAACCATCTCCACACCTGTGCTGAGACAGCCCGTCCTCCAGGGCCATCGGTCTGGGGTTAAGTGGGCTGGGCCCCGTGTGGCTGGCTCACTCCCGAGGGGCTGCTTCACTCCCCGGTGTCCTCACCAGGGGCCCAGCCGACTTCTAGAGAACGATTCAGAGCATCACGGGGTGGAGCTTGAACCCATGTCCAGGAGGCACCCCCAGAGGCACCAGTGTCCCTCGGTCGGCGGGCAGTTAGCTGCCAGCCCAGATTCTCAGCGAGCAGATAGAGTCTACCTCATGGCAAGGGACTGCCTGGGATCTGGGAGCATTTTAACCATCCTGGCCTCATTTTCACTGGGCTCCGGCGGGCTCTGTTGCTCACTCATGTCTCTCAACCCAAGAGTTTCAAGTAAACGTAGCTTTCCCGAACAGTGGTTATGGTTCACAGCTGCATAATGAAGAGAGGGACCTGCTTGGGGACCTAGTGGTGAGGGGGTCCTCTTTGCCAGGAGTCGCCAACCTCTGTCACATCTTGGTGCCGATGTGGAGTCAGGGAGCCACTCCAGGAAACTGCATGTATTATCAGGATTGGTCAGTGGAGGTGTCCAGAGCAGCCATGACTGGTGGCCAGTGTTTGTGGCAGAGACAGTGACACACTGTGGCCCCATGACCCTCTCTGAGGTTATGAGAGTGGCTCCAGATGACAGATCTCAGTGTCACTGTGACCCACTGGGCTCCACAAGGTCAGACCCAGGGAAAAACTCATGTTCCGTGTGGGATGTGGCTGCAAGCCCTGGTGTTACTACAGGCAGACACCCGGGAGGACGGGCTTGCTGCCCCAGCACCGTTAGGTGCCGGAGTGCAGGGAGCGGCATCTCGGACTTGTTTCCCAGGGAATAGACAGGCAGACACTCGTGGTGCCTGTGTTGGCTCCACTTGGTCCCAGGTCCCTCAGAAGGACATTGTCTTTTTCAAAAGTGTCACTGGGTCCAAACAGGCAAGTTCTCCTCAGGCAGCCAGCAGTTTCACAGCAGGTGCGTATGCCCTGTGCGTGGAGTGTGTGGTGGGAGGAAATACAGTCTCTGCCTTCCATCTAGAATGGCGGGGTCTCTGACTTCTGGGAGGACCCTGAAGAACCTGCAGTCAGAGCTTCAGATGAAGGTGACAGTGTGCCTGCGTGCAGAGCTACAGGCCGCGGGCATGCATCTCCATGCACCCCCACTTCAGAGCATGCGTGGGGTCTGGTGACTATGCCCATGGGGGTCTTTGGGGCATTAGGGGACCCCCTGGCCCAGAGGACCAGTTAGAACAGAAACGATGCTGATGTGGGACACAACTGAAGGGGTGAAGATCTCTCTAAGCTGACGGGGTTTCGTTGCTGGAAGGAACCCATCCTGCCGGTCTGTGCCTGTATCTTGCACCACTGGCCTGTGGAGCTGTGGTGGTGGCGGGTCCCATGGTCCCCTCGAAGAGGCCACCGTAGGTCACTCTCCAGACCCAGTGCTCCTTCCAGAAGATGGAAAGCTGGGACCATCACCTGCAGGGGCTGGTGCCAAGCATGACCTTTTGGAGTCCCCAGCCCCCCATCTCTGCACCTGGGGAATGTGTGAGCATCTGCCAGGACAGCCACCTGCCCCTCTGGTTCTGTTGGTCAGAGATGTCCTGTGACTACATCTGCTGCTGGGGAGGATCAGCAGGGGACAGGGAGGGGACTTGGAGTGTGGAGGGAGCACTCGGGGAAGGGGTGTGGCCTGAGCTTGGGGACAAAGGAGGGCCACCCAGATGACTGTGGCAGGGGAGGCCATTGGGGGTCCTGGGCGGAGCCCTGACAGGTCTCGTGCCAGATTCTTGGGACCCTCCTGAGCTTCCAGGCCCCGTGTTCCCTCATCCTGCCTAGCAGAGCTACCCACTCCTGTCCTCTCTGATTCTGTCCCCTCCAATTCTGCCCCTTCTTGTCTGATACAGTAGCCGCTGAGTGAGGAAGACATGTCCCTTGTGCACCGTGCCTGCACGGGCCAGTGAGGCAGATAGGGGTGAAGACGGGGCTCCTTCCAGCCCCTGAATAAACCCCACTGACTTGAAGAAATCTCTCTCAGAGTAGGTTCTCTGTGTCAGGGTTAGAGGAGCTGGCGCCTGTGAGGGAACACAGGCCTCAGGCATCATCTGAGACAGTGTCAGCCCTGTCTGCAGAACTTGCTGCTGGGCCCGTGTGGCCCCTCCTACCCTGTTTCAAAGGTGAGGTGGCAGGACCATTCCTTGGGTCATTTGTAGTGAAGTTGGTGTCAAAGAATCACTGGCACATTTCGTGACACAGGTTAAGGAGCTGGCTGATCTTGCCATCTGCTCCCCCTGGGCACAGGATGTGCCAGGGGAAGAGCCCGTCCTCTGGGAGCGCACCCTCCAAGCCCTCTGCTCATGTGGGCACCACACTTGGTCATAGGTGCCGACTGTGACCCAAGGGGCACACTGCCTGAGGCCCGTGGTACCAGGGACAGACCCATGGACAGGACCACAGACAGACTGGTGGACAGGACCAGGAGCAGGACCATGGGTGCCAGGCAGGAGCTAGGCGGAACTGTCACCCTCCTACCGTGCATTGTCACGTGGTAGTGAATAGACGCCATCCCTAAGCCAACTCTGTGTTCTTTTCCCTCCACCTTTGCTTTATGGTCTAGCCTATTGCAGACCTCCTGTGGGCCAGACTATGGCCAGGACGTGTCAGTTGGCCATGGTCATGGCTTCAGCATGAGGTGATGTCATCGTGCGTCCCCACATGTCACCACCTCTTGCAGACGTGCGCCAGCACATATGACTGGGCTGGTCCATAGGATAACTCTGCTGTGTGCTTGTGGTCGGTAGCGTCATCCTATGCAGTGGCCTTGGAGACCCCAGACTGCCTTTGTCAGGACAGGGATGGGACTCCCTCAGGAGAGACATGCCTGCTCTCCGCCACCCGCAGCAGGGTGACGTGGGCAAGCATGGCATCTCTGACCCAGGCTGGGCAGCAGACAGTCCCTGTGGATCAACCTTGAGCCACCATGTTCTGAGCGGCGGTCTCAGTGCCACAGTGTCCCCACAGGATCCCTGTAATGTGCAGCCTAGCAGGATGGCTCCCAAGTGGCTCCAGGGTCCAAGTCCTGCCCTGGCTTCTGAGCTGAGTGGTTCTCATTCAGCCTGGCCTCCCAACACGCAGCCGGGAGTGTCCTGCCACCGTCTGAGAGGTAAAGTGATAAATGAACACAGGAAAGGTGAGCGTGACTCCTGCAGAGTCACAAACAAGTGTGGAGACTGTCTGTGCAGAGGTGGGCAGAAGGGACTGGCTCCTCGGTGGCCTCTCTTGAATGGGTAGGGGTGCCGCCACCTCACAGTGGATTCACCTTAGCAGAATAAATGGGGTGCACTATTCCTCCCCTGATTCAGCTCACTGCTGTGCACCGATGTTGGGGTGTGCGGGGACAGAGCAAGCAGGAGCCCTCTGTGAGGTACTCGGGTCGTGACGCGACCCGGTGCCCTGTCCTCCTTCCTTACGTGCTGATGTCTTACCCCGCAGACTTCTTGGAGTGACTTCCAGACATTGAATGGCAGAGTGAGCCAGAGCCCCAGGCACGAGCAGTTGGTCAAGCTCTCTGGAACAGTGGTGGGAGCCTCCTGGAAAGGCGAAGCGGGAGGTGCACCTAGGGCCGCCCTGGCTTCCTCCTAGACCCAGACCCACTTCCGGCCAGGCCGGGCGACTGTCCCAGACAGGAGTGGCTGTGTGGCTGGCTGTGTGGCCCAGAGGCCACGCCTGTCGCATAGCAGGGGTCTAGCCCGGGGTAACAGACAACTTTCTGGAAGTAAAAACCAGCCTTTCAACTTCATAACTTGCCAGATCAAGGTTTCTCTTTTTTTTTCTTGTATTGGCAGTTGGAAATAGGTCATCAACTGACATCCATTTAAAATCTGTATTTGTGCAGCTTCATGAACAATCCGGGGTTTGTTCTGGAAAACGGTCTGAGTGAGTGGGTGGAGGTGGCATCACAACTGCTCTGTTGTCCCACAAAGTGCAGGCAAATAAAACCCGCGGTGGACCTGCACGGATCGTGGATTCCCTTCTGCGTTTTGCCGAAATGAAGGCCTGCAGGCTGCGGGCACCCACATTAGTGCTGTCGCTGCGGCTGGGTGCTGGGTGCAGCAGCGGGCATCTGTGAGCACTTCACCTCCAGCGTCGTGCAGACCCTGTTTCCTCTTTGATGCTGAAATGGAAGATTAATATTAGCATCTTCAGTGGGAAACCCATAGACATAGGAGGGTTCCCCAAAGAAAGACATCTGCATTTTTCTGCTTCGACTTTTAAGTTGCTGCTGATCTTTAGGGGTGCTTTTTTTTTATTCATGCAAGTGCAGGTGGCGCCTGGGTTTCTGACCTCTGGCTGGAGGCGCATGGACCAGCCCATCCCCCAAAATCTGCAGCCTGGTCGCTAGTGTTTTATCAATTCTTAGACATGTGCTCAGAGCCAGCAATCCCAGAACAATAGGCCTGGGAGAGCCGGCCCAGAAAATAGGGTCCCCTCCCCAGGCTGCCCCCGCCCCCACCAGCCCAAGTCCACAGGGCTCCTGCAGTCGCCCTGCGTGGAGCCCGCCTCCTGCCATGCCCTGCCGGCTCCCCAGGCTGTGTGTGGCCAGGGTGCAGATGCCAGGCCGAGCAGCTGGAGACAGCGGGAGCTTTGATAGCATGGTCAGCCTTGCTTTGAAGGGCATGGGGTGTGGGCAGCAAGTCCAGCCCTACCACACCACGAGCCGCGTCTTACTGTGTCCAGGCCACCGTGGTGAAAAGCGTAGCCGTGGCATCAGTAGAAAAGGACTTACTCATCACAGAGCAGTGGGAAAGAGGCAGGGTGCAGTGGTTCCCACAGACAAAACACATGGCTCATCATCACCCTTGAACAGGTGAGGTGACAAAACTCTTGTGCAGCAGACACGTTTGCAGGTCCCTGACTTCCTTCCAGGTGACAGAAATTTCCGCTGGCATGCCTGGGTTCCAGAGCCATCACTGCTGCGGTGCACAGAGATGAGTATAAACCAAAGATTCCCAAAGAAATGGGTTCGAGACTTCCGGCTCAATTCACACAAATGCAAGCGAACCTTGGGTCCATGTGACCCTCACCACCACTTAAGAGGTTTTGTTCTGCTTGGAACAAGTTTGTCTTTGGAGCAGATTGTTTCTTATGTTTGACTTCGCTTGCCGTAATGGGCACATCAGGACTTTGACAAGATGCTTTACAAGGTAGTTCTGATACTACCCTGTTGTCTCGTTCAGGGAGCAAGAATCACCTTGGTTCACCTATGTTTTCACACACAATGAGCGTGTCAGTGACCACCCCCAGGGGTGCCATCACTGGGGGTTGAGGGAACTGGCGCCCAAGTTGGGTGCTGTGTGCTGGGTCCTAGGTCCTCTGTAAGCGCTCGCTTTGACCTCCAGGTCTCGGTGAGGAAGGTACCCATCTGTGCTGTCACTGAGCCAGACCTCTGGGCCAGCACTTGCTCACTGCCCTCAGCCAGGTGACATCATTGATCGGGACTGGGTGGTTGGGCCCTGTGGGGCCAAACCCGGGTTCTGAGAGCTGTCCCCTGTCATCAGTTGGGGGTCAGGCAAAGTGGGGTGGTACATGGTAGCTAAGACTGTTCACACTGTGCCATCACATGGCCACTGGCTCCACGCTCCCTGGGGATAGTTACTTTTGGTTATTTCCACAGTGGTGGGGGCGCCCTTGCTCTAGGCGCCCAAGGCAGAGGCAGCCTCATGCCTTGGGCTGGGCTCTGGTCCGGCCACCTCTCCTCGTCAGGACAGACCACATCTGAGTGCTGAGCTCTGCGTGGTGGCCTCAGCCGTGTGTCAGTGCCCCCTCTGCCCTGTGCCCTGTGGTGGAACCCCCTGCCTGCGACCCTGTGTCCCCGTGTCCCCGCTGCCCTCACACACAGTGGGTGGGGTGGATCTCCGAGGAGGCTGTAGTCCCAGATAACAGTGACCTCCCACAGCTCCTCCTCCAAAGGACTTGCTGACTCCCGTCCCCAGCACCCGCCTCCACCACCACCCATGTTTCTGGATCCTCCTTCCACACCTCCCACCAGAGCCCCTCCCTTAACTAGAGCCCTCCTGCTGGCCAGGCCCTACCCAGAGCACTGAGTCCCTGGAGAAAGGGCAAGAAGAGGCCATTGGAAGACACTTGGAGGACAGGGACAGGGAGGCTGAGGGGCTGGTGAGATAAAATGGATGGATGGCCCCTCTGAGACCTCAGAGGCGTCAGCAGGGGGCAGAGACATGAGGCGCCAACCCCAGGCGGCTGCGTGCTGGGGCTCCAGGGAATAGTTGCTCAGCTGACCTGGCCACGTGGCTGTCAGCGAGCCTGGGAGCTGATGCTGATGGGGGTTCTGTCTGCCCAGGGGTCTGAGGCGAGGAGCCTGCTTTCAAAGGCCAGGGTTGGTCCCTCTTTCTCTAGGTGTGGGCAAAACTGCGAGGAGACGCTCTGGCTTCTGCCTCCAGTACCTCTGTGGTTGGTTATGTCTTGGTGCCTGGGACCCGGGTGCATGGCCCCCTGCTGGGAACGCCTCTGAAAAGGAGTTGTTGGGGCCTGAGCTCTGGGCCAGGAAGCCTGAAGGGTGGCTCGGTGTAGAATTCCTGGTGCTGAGCGCCACCCTGCTCAGGACCTTGTGGTGCTGCTCCTCCAGATCCTGCCACAGGAGGCATCTGATGCCACCAAGTCAGCTCACCCGAAGGGTACCAGCTGCTTCCCAGATGTGAGCTGGGATTATGCGCACTTAGATTTGCTGCTTGGTGATTGCATTGGCCCCTTGCTGCTTGTGATAAGTCAAAGGTCATTACCCTGGAGCTTGCCAGGGAAGCGTGTAGACTTCTGCTCAGTAGCTCTGTACATCCCTTCTGTTAGAGAAGGTCGCTCTTCCATCAAAGCAGCAAGAGCAGACCCAGCTGTCTTCACTTTACCGGGAGGGCTGCTCTCCAGGCCGGGGTGCAGGTGGTCACAGGCCGGGCTCCCCCTCAAATGTGCTGGGCTGTGTGCTCACCACCAGCCTGGATTCTTGTCCCCTCTGCTGCAGGTAGTGACGTGTCCTGCAAATGAGATTTGTAAGGACTGGTGTGGAATATCTGCAGGAGAGAGTTCATATCAAAGAAGGAGAACAAGCGCCTGTGTCTACACGACTTCAGTTCCCTTTCGTGTTGTCCCAGTGAGACTGTCTCTTAGTCTCGGATTCTTTCATGCAGACACAGCCTTGACTGTCCAAAGGGTTGAGGGATCTTGACTGGTCTGCCTCTGCAGTATTCCTTGACTATTTCAAAAGTATTCCCCCAAATACCAGATTACGGTGCCTGGTGTGCGGGGGGACCTGGAAGGGTGTGGGACCCCCTGTTACCCAGTGAAGGAGTAACATTGCAGGAATGATCATTCCTAGTGCGTTCCCCTGTCCTGACTCCAGGCCCACGTCCTTCTGCAGGTCATCCTGGGTGCTCTCCCCAGTCCTGGGGTCAGGTGCTGGTCCCTGGCCTTGCCTGAGTCCTGGTGTCTAACCACCCCTCGCCAAGGGCACCAGCCGGAGCCACGAGGGCTGTGCGACCCGGGCTGAGCTGACCTGACACCCTCCATCCTATGGGTTATGCCACCAGAATTCACTTCTTTGAAGATTGGTGAGCCATATTCTTTCATAGCATTCCTTTGTGTCCCTCAGGGAGCATTTCTCTTCAGAGAATGAACACACATTTCAGCTCCTGGTATTGGGAGATGTGTGGGCATGCACATCTTATATGCAGATGCTGGATGACGCAGCTGTGGCTGAGAGTTTCGAGAGTCGTGTAACTCGTTCTAGGCTTCCTGGGGTGGTGGTCTGTTGTGTCCTCTCTAAATAACGGTAATTGCTTTTCTCATTCAAATATCTCTTGCCTTTTCCTCCTTTTCCTTGTCATGCTTCGTTGTCTAGAACATCTCATTCTAGCCTAAGAATCTATATTTTCGGCACATGTTGAGGTCTGAGTGAATTCTTAGTTACCAGTCATGTTGCAGAGGGCAGTTCCTATCTTGTCAATAAACTTAAAAACTGCAGTCTGATACTAGTGATTCATTCTGGAGGCAAACACCAAAGAGCACATCTTTGATAAAGTGAAATATTTCTCCAAACAATAAGGAAAATTATTACAGCTCCATTTACCAAATTCTTCCTAGATGTTAGATGAAGAGATTGAAAGACACAGTTTTATTTGATTCTTAGAATAACCTTCTGAGAAAAGTCTTCTACTCATGCCCATTTTCTTGCCAAGGAGACTGAGGCTTAGAGAGTGACTAACACGTGACCTTCTCAGCCCACAGCTTCTACCAGTCAGACATGTGGATGTTCACACCCATGTTGAGTTAAAATGCCTTGTTTCCATGTCAGTGATTGGAAAATCTAAAAGTTAAATTAAAAGGAACTCTTCTTGTGAGAAAGGTCACATTCTGAAGGCCATCTCCTGCAGCCCCTCTGTTGGTCAGCAGACTCACCCTGGAAAGCGCCAGCCAGGGTTTCTCTTGCAATGACGCCACAGTCCTGATGGAACAGGAAAACTGACCTTGACCATGTAGAATAAAGACATCTGTGTCTGCTGAAACGGTAAACACAGACATTTCAATTCTGTTTAATTCCATGTATCCCTCCCAAATGTTTTCCAACCATTTAAACCTCACATGCCTTGCAAAACAGCCCAAGAATCAGAATTGGCTCACAGGCTCAAGTTGGTCATCCTATCTGTGCATGGCTCTGACCTTTGATTGATAAAAGAGGAGCACGTTCAGCAGAGTCATTATTATTTTTTTTTAAGTGGAGGTAACTTTGATTCTTAAAGCAACATAAAATGCAGATTCACCACACCCACCACCAAATTACCAAAAGTCCTCCATCACTGTCCCTAGACCCACCACCACTTGACCCCACCCCACCCTCTTCCCCGCTGGCAGCCTCAGTTCTGTTGTCAGAATCCCATGGTTGGTTTTTGTTTCATTTGTTCGTTTGCTGTGTTTCTTTACATCCCAGCTGACTGAGATCACCCAGTATTTGTCTTTCTCCTTCTGACTTATCAGCATAATTCCCTCTAGCTCCATCCATGTTTTCACAGATGGCAAGATTTTATCTTTGTTTTTTTGTTTTTCTTTACAGGTGAGGTGTATTCCATTGTGTGTTTATTCCATCTTCTTTATCCATCCATCTGATGGCGGGCACTTGGGTAGTGTCCAATTCTTGGCTATTGTAAGCAATGATGCCATAAACACAGGGGTACATATATCTCTATGAATTAGTGTTTTTGTGTTAACTGCCTAGAAGTAGGATGAGCGCTCCATAAGGAATTTCCATTCTCAACTTTTTGAGGAATCTCCATACTACTTTACATAAAGGTTGCACCAGTGAGCACTCCTACTGGGTGTGTAAAGGGGTTCCCTTTTCTCCATGTCCTCCCAGCACTTACCATTTCTAATCCTTTGGGCAGTAGCCATTGTCACAGGTGAGGTGCTGTCTCAGTGCTGTTTTGAGCAAGCAGGAGCATGTTTCCCTGTGTCTGTTGGCCATCTGTAGGTGATCTTTGGAGAAGTGCCTGTTCCTACCTTCTACCTATTTTTTGATTGAGTTGTTTTTCTGTTAATTGAGTTTTATAAGTTCTTTACATATTTTAAGTATTAAGCCCTTGTCAGATATATGATGTGTAAATATCTTCTCCCAGTTAGGAGGGTACCTTTTTGTTTTGGTGATAGATTCTTTTGCTGTGTATGAGCATTTCAGTTTGATGTAGTCCCATTTTTTTTTCCATTTCTTTGTTGTTGTTTTTGTATCTCTTACCACTGGATTTGAGTCCCCAAAGATGTCTGTCTCTTAAGACCACTGTCTTGGAACATAGTCCCATGTTTTTATCATTATTTTATGATTTTCAGAATTACATCCAAGTCTCTAAATCAATTTTGAATGGATTTTTCTTTATGCAATTAGTGGTCTAGATTCACTCTTTTGCTTGTGACCATCCAGTTTTCGCAACACAGTTGAAAAGACATAGTTCTCCATCCTATGCTCTTGACTCCTTTGTCATAAATTAACTGATGATATGTTTGTGTCTATTTCTGGTGATTCATTTCTATTCCACTGATCTGTGTCTCTGTTTTTATTCCAGTACCATGCTGTTTTAATCACTGTCACTTTATAGTATAGCTCAATATCTGAGAATGTGATACTGCCATTTTTTTTTCATGATTACTTTGAGCTATTGAGGGTCTGGTGTTATTCCATACAAATTTAAATTTTGTTTGTTTTATTTCCTTAAAAAATGCCAGTGAAATGTTGATGGGGATTGCGTTAAACCTATACATTGCTTTAGGTAAGATGGTCATTTTAACAATGTTATTTCTTCCTAGCCATTAGCATGGAATAACTTGCCATCTCTTTGTATCTTCTATGTCTTTTTAGAAAGTCTTATAGTTTTCATTATAGAGGTCTTTTACTTCCTTTCTTAAGTATATTCCAAGCTATTTAATTATTTTTGTTCCTTTTGCAAATGGGATGGTTTTATTTATTTCATTCTTCTGTCGCATGGCTTTCATATAAAAATGCAATGGATTTTTGTATATTAATCTTGTAATCTGCCATTTAACTCTTTAGTTTATTCTAGTAGTCTCTTGCTGGTTTTTAGGAATTTCTATGGATATTTTCATGTCATCTGCAAAAATTGGTAGTTTTACTTCTTTCCAATTTAGAGTCCTTTTACTTCTTTTTCTTGCCTCATTTCTCCATCTAGAACCTACAGTATGATGCTAGATAGCAGTGGTGAGAGTGGACAGCCTTGTCTCAGTCTGATCTTCAAGACACGCTTTCAGTTTTTGTCACTGAGCATGATGTTGGCAGTTGCTTTGTCACATATGGCCTTTATTATGTTAAGGTATTTCCTTCTACCCCAGTTTTATGTAGAGTTGTTTTTTTTTTTTTTTTTTAATTGAAAATGGGTGCTGAATCCTATCAAATGTTCTCTCTGCATCTGTGGTATGATCATACGATTTTTCCTTGCTTTTGTTAATGTTGTATATTATATGAAGAGATTTGCAGATAGTGCACCAGCCTCACATCCCTGGGATAAGTCCCACTTGGTCATGTTGGATGGACCTTTTGATGCATGTTAGATTCGGTTTGCTGGTATTTTTTTGAGTATTTTTGCATGCATGTTCAGAGATAATGGTCTGTAATTTTCTTTCTTGGTGATATTTCTGTCAGTTCTTGGTACCAGTGTGATACCAAAAAAATGTGTTTGGAAGTGTTCCCTGTTCTTCAATTCTTTGAAGTGTTTGAGAAAGAGTAGTTATTAATTCTTCTCTGAATGTTTGGGGAATCTCACTAATAAAACCATCTGGTCCAAGGCTTTTATTTGGGGGGAGACATGATGATTTCTTCAGATTCCTTGCTTATGATAGGTTTGTTCAGGTTTTCCATTTCTTCCTAATTCAGTCTTGGTAGGCTTTAAAAATCTGTCCCTGACCTTTAGTGTCGGGTAAAGCAAGGGCCCCCAGAGTCACAGGCATGAGTAGTGAGGTCCAAGGAGAGACTCAAGAGGTACGGGCCTAGGCCACTGGCAGACCAACAGAAACTACTGCTGAAAGGGATTTGGGTATCTCCTGAGATCTTGGGATCTTGTCACAGCAAAGCACATCCCTCTGTGAAGCCCCTCAGTGACATAGCCACCCTGGGGCCCGGAGGTGGAGCTATAGAAAATAGCAGGCAAGTGTGCAAGGATGTTTAGCAGCAGACCCAGGGAGTGCAAAGCTGATGTATCGATGGAGTCTCAGGTGATCCTTAGAGGGCTAGAGAGTGGCAAGTTTCTTCAGGAAACTGCACAGCTGTCAGCACTGGGGTGCAGACCTGCCTGTCAGTCTTTGAAAGCCTAGAGAACTGTAACTGTGAGCTTGGACAGTTGGTACCACAAATGTCCCCACCTAAGGGTTTGGGTCAGCACTTAAGCATCCTGCAGGCAGATCTGTGTGTACATTACCTGTCCCTCTACGCTTTGTCCTGTCCTCTGCTCCCCAGAGTCTAGTGGTTCTCCAAGGAAAAGCTCCCCACAAGGTTGTATGTGTTTGTGGTCAGTCCCCTGGGCAGGTGGCACACATGGGCAGGCCTTCAGTCAGTGGTATGGTCAGGCTCTTCCACTGGCAGTGCATCCAGGCGCCCTGGTGCCACAGTGGTGATGCTCAGTGGGTGGGGCCTGTACCTGGACAGGTGAGTTTTCCTGCCGGGATGCTCTGCTGGGCACAAGCTGTTGGCTGGGTTCCCTTCCTCCTTCCTCTGAATCTGAGATTAGCTATGGAGACAATTGGCTTCCATCATGGTGCTCAGGAAAATAGGAGGTGGCTGGAACTGGCTCTCAGTTGCCCTCCTGCCTAACACAGTGGTGTCTTCAAATCCAAATCTGGTCTTATCAGTTCTCTGCTCCAGACTTCGCTGTGTGTGTCCCACTTCTCTAAAGACTGCTAGCAGATTGTGAAGGTTCTTCACTATGCCATCCTAACAGGCCTTGTCCTCATAACACCTGCATGAATAGTGCCTCTCACTTGTGCAGTGCACAGCTTGTGCAACCGTACATGGCAGCTCTGATTCACAGGGTCCAGCAACATCTAGCTTTGAACTCTTGTCCCACTATATTTTATACCTCTCTATGAGCACCCACCCCAGAATTTCTGGTTCAGTAGGTGTGGGCCAGACCTGGAAATCTGCATTTCTGTCTAGTTCCCTGGGGTACCAACCTGAGGACCAGTGGTGTAGACAGAGCTCCACATATAGTAAAAATTTGTTCTGTGGTAACCCTTGACAGAGGACTTGCAGGATGTGCTTGGCGTGGCTCCTGCACCAGTCTTATAGGAGCTGCAGTTTCTCCATCCCATCAAAATCAGTGTCCCAGTGAATGTGTAGAGCAGTGCACGTGGTTGCTTGAGCACAGGCTCTGGAGAGGTCAGGGGCATCAGACCTACCTGAGGCCACTTGACCCTCATCTCTGCCCCAGGCCCCTGCTGCCTGATGTCTATCCCTGTTAGCCCTGCATTTACTGCTGAGACCCTGCTCCTCACCATAAACGGCTAGGACGGACACGTGGAACCTGCCCAGTCTTCATCGGCATACTTGTTCCTGGCATACTTGCTCACCACTCGGCACCCAGCATGCGATCCAGTGTTCTGGGTGGGTTTGGCCGGGGAGTTCCTTGGGGCAGCAGAGGGAGGAGGGAAAGGGGGGCTTCTGCTGCCATGGGGCTGCCCCTGCCATCTCAGGATGCCCCGTGGGCTGCTGGCACAGCCCCACATTGGTCCACTTGGCTCCCAGCACCCACATTGCCAGGCAGCCTGATTTAAGGATGTCCTCTCTTCCCTTCTGACACGTAGACATAGTTCACTTGTTAAATTTGTCTTGGATGTTTGACTGTGTGACATCTGCACAGCAAACTCTAGCATCGTCACTCCTCTAAGCACACAGATCAGAGGATGAGAGCCATTCGCATGGGTGTGCAGCTTTCCTCACCAGCATCCCTGTGCCACCTCTGTCCCCTGAATAGCATGTCCCCAGGCCCCTGTGCACATCTCTGCCCATTGCATGTTCTGCCCCTGGTGTGCCAGCTCCTGGCCTCACTAGGCCAACCCATGCAGGGTCGTGTGGCCGTCTGACACACACGCACTGGCCTCCCCTTCGGCACATCACAGCATGTCAGAGACACTGTTTAAGGCCGAGAGATGCTCCCTGTCTGTGGGCACCATGTTTTGGTGTCCACTCATCTCAGGCGGATGCTGGCCGCTCCCTCCATCTCCTGGCCACTGTGAAGTGGCTGATCTGGGGGTGCAGGTCCCTGGATCCACTCCGGTTCTTCTGTGTCTGGACCCAGAGTGGGCGTGCAGCCGTGGGGTGATCCCACTTCACTCTGAGGACACACCCACTGTGCCCTTTCATCTCTGTTCGATCCGGTGTGTGCTTTGACCTGGAATGCCAACTGTCCCTCTATGTCTGTCCCTCATCACAGAAACTCACCTCATTGGTGTGCGGGAGGCCGGCTGCTTGTCTTATCTTACCCATTTGCGATGTCAGGCTTCTGGTCCAGGAACGTATTAGCAGGCACCTTGCGTGGGCCGCACACCACCTTGCTGGGGAAACGCGAAGCATGTTCAGAGAAGAGCGCATTGCAGTCATGGGTCGTCTGCTGACTCCTGTGTGTCACGGGCACCATGTCCTCAGCTTCCTCTGCCCCGAACAGCACTGTCCGCAGCCCATCTGAGCCCTGGGCTTCTCTTGCATCTATAAGATGACCTTTGGGGTGTTGATGTTTATCTCATATCTGCCCGTCTGCAGTGTATTATGTGGTTAAGAGTTGAGAACACTTTTCATGAAGGAGGAGCGCTTGGACATTCCTTGGTCAATTATAAACTTAGAAATTGTGATTTGCTTGAAGCTGTGTGACTTCACAGAAATGTAGTCAAGAGGTGAACCGTTTTGCATCACAGCGTTACCCTGACCAGCTCTTCTGGAGCCCCAGCTCTTAGCTCATAGCTTCCTCCGAGGGGCTCCCATGTCAGCAGACCAGGCAGCCAGGCGCGTCCCTGCCCACATGCGCGCTCGCTCACGGTGAAGTACACGTAGGGGAAGAGGACTCTGCAAAGTGCAGCCCTGGCCACGTGTGGATGGGGCGTGTGTGGACACGAGTTGGCAAAGCCTCGGTGGAGCTCAGACCCTGTGGCTTTGGCAATATCTATTAAAATGGAGATGTGCGTTCTGTCTGGCTCATAAATTCCATCATTAGGCATCGACACTGTGGCTATAATCACATAAGAATACGCCAAGATCTGTGGGCAGCACAGCAGGGTGCTGCTTAGAGCATTATGTAATGGAAACCTCCACCCAGCAAGGCACCTCTCCTCCCAGACCAGAAAGCACTAGTTAAGTGAAGGGCCCTGCACCTCTCTCTGGACCCCAGGGGGCAGGAGGGGAAGGAGGGCTGCGGGTTTTCTGAGTAAAGCGGAAGTGCTGTGTCTACATCCGTAAGCTGTCTAATCCTGGCATGTTCTTTGATCTAGAAGGACACACAAGAAACTGTTAAAGGGTGAAACTTTGGGGACCACTCTTTCAAGGGATGTGGCTAAACTCTGGATGGCATTCTTGTTTTTTATGCTGGAACTTTCCATGCCTTACATTTATTTTTAAAATCAAAAATGGATTGAACATCCATTGGAAAATAGTTCCAGTGCTTATAAAGGAGTCGATTTTAGCGGTAAGTTTTGATTTATTCTATGCAATACAGTTGTCCAGAGTTCTTCTTTTGGAAGAGAAAAATGCAGTTACCCATTTGGGGGCTGAGGGCTGTTTTCCATAGTAGACTGATATGTGCCGGGCTCTGCTGTCTTGTGGAATCTGATTTTTGAAAGTCAAAGCAGAATGTACATCACCTCATGGCAGCCTTTGGGGTGGGAGGGAAGCACCTTTAGTTCTGAGCTTTAAGCAGGGCTGGTGTTTGATGGTAAGTGGCCCAGGCACTGGCAAGGAGAGGCCACGCAGCCTTTTGACTGCTTAGCCCCTTGGTGTCAGACCTAGTGTGCCTGGGGTGAGTGCTCCTTTGAGGGATTGGTTTCCATGTAGGGAACCTGTGTGTTCAGATTAGATTTTAAAATGCATCTCTAACAATGTCATCAAAGTCCTTCTTCCCATCCTGCTAATACAGATCTCGGGCCACAAGCTGGAACCAATGCACTTGTTCTTTGGCCAAAGACAAGAAGCTGCTCCTGTTCTTCAGGCCTCCCTACCCAGGCACAGGGAGAGGGGCTGAGGGGACAGGGAGGGAGGGATGATGGTTGTATCTCAGGTCTCAGACTTCTGGCAGAGGACTGGGAGGGTCTCCTGGCACCAGGATTCCGCTTCCATCCAGTCCTGATTTGGTTGGAACCTGAGCTGTGGTGGTGCTGAGGGGTGGGACTCAGTGTGTCCCCCTTCCTGACCTTGGTCTCCTCTTGGCCTCCATATAGTCTAGCCCAGACTGTCTGGCTGTGAATTCCGTTGTCCTCTGTAAGAGGGGCCAGGGAGGCAGCTCTGGTGATTCCTAAAGACAAGCACAGCTGAGCCACATGTCAGCTTTGGTTTAACCATTTCGGGAAACAGCCAGGCACCAGGGACACTTCCGCTGCCCCCTCCCTTTGTAATCCAGCAGAGCTTCGCCTCTGTAGATGACATTATGAATGTAGCCCCTTTTACAGAGCTACTAAGGGTTAAATGAGATGAGGGAAATGAAAGGCCATTGGACCACAGCCACCAGCCTTAGCTCTGCAGTTCTGCAGTTCTGCCAGTGGATGGTGCTTGCTGGTGACAGCTCACTCTTCTGGGCTACAGAACCCGCGCAGATCAACCCTGGAAAACAGGTCAGAGAATCAGATCTGTTGGCTGCATGCCTCAGTTGAGCTGTAAAACACAGCCATGAAGACCTGCTGGTGGCAGTTCCTTGATCAGATATTTAGGGGAATCAGGAACATAAGTGTATTGGTGTCTGCATGAGCCTCGTAGCCCAACCCAAGAGCAGAAGATTTGCCAGATGGATTCTGAGGAAACCCACAAGCGCCACGCCTCTCTCCTGCATGCCAGCCCCAACCTGCTTTGTCATCCTTTTTGCCTCAGTCTTGCAGGTCACGTGTCACAGTGTCACGCGTGCACACATGGGCATCACAGCATCGGCTGTGCTGTGCTCAGCCACCTGTGCTTTCTCAGCTGCCCAGGGACAGAGCCTCTAGTGGCCTCAGACCTTCCAGTACATTCCTTACAACTTGAACTCAAGGGACCCAAGTGTCACCCTGGAAAACTAGCTTCTCAGTCTTTATTCATTGTGTTTTCATCCAGGTCAAAACAGTGTCTCTGCCCCTGAAAACTCCCAGTTCTGTGTTTTCTTGCTTATCCCAACCAAAGGTGGCCTGATTTGCATTGCTAATCACCCTCTGAAATGCTTTGTTCCCTTAAATTGGATGAATGGACTCAGTGGCTCCTCTGTATTTGCCTAAGGCAGCCTGACACTTGAGAATATGGATTGGCCTCTGTGAAAGAACCTACTAGACTAGGTTTGTGCAGAGAAACAAGTAGAATTCTTCTGTTCAGCCCTTTATTTTAAATAGAATCTCATCAGGTTGTCTAAACCTTGTAGGCATCTATTTTTAATCATAGCAAAAATGAGCTCATTTAAGAACAACAAACCCAACTAGTTGTCAATTACCATTCAGCTGAGGGTCAGAGTTTTTCATTTCCTGGACATCAGTGCTATTTTGATGGCACTTTCAATTCAAGGTTCAGGGGCCCTAGAATCTACAGCGCTTCTCTTGTCTTGGTTGGGGCCTGCGTGTCAGACACCAGGTTCCAGCAGGAAAAGTGAAAGTCCTCTGCAGGAGGTCCTGCAGACAAGAAGGAAGCAGGCCTCCCGGGATGTTCGCAGGCCAGGCTGGATCCCCTGGGTCCTGCACTCTCTCAGAGCAGGTTCAGGCGTTAATGATTGATCTGCTGAGTGGTGGTTTGTCATTCGCTGTGACTTTACCTTTTATGGTTCCAGAGCTTTCCACAAGTCTCACTGTGACCCAGATCCTCACTGGGCAACACCGTGGTCTCCGAGTTGGACTGAGCGAGCAGCATGAGGTCCCAGCTGCCAAGAGCCCACAGATCTCTTGGGGCCTTTAGTCCCATTCCTTTTGGAAACCCTGGATTCTCCTCTTCGTTGTCCACATTGCTTTGGCTTCGGCGGTGCTGAGGTAGAGGGGCATGCCAGCAGCAGGCAGGCCAACTCCAATGGCCCTTCACCCTCCTGGGCCTGGAGGACCCTGGAGGACCCTGGGTGACCCAGCAGCGCCTGCCCTGCAAGGTTCAGGCAGCAGCGTCTCCTGGGAGAGGATGCCTGGGCTCCAGCCTCTGTGTTCTCACTGTGATCACATATGTGCTGAGGCGAAGGAATGCAGCGATATCGGTGGTCACAGAAGAAAATCCGAGGAAGAACTTAAAGATATGGGGAGGATAGCTTTTAAAAAATCAGATTTTCAGGATGTAAGCTGAACTCGTTTTCATCTTAGTGTCTAAGAAGAGCTTTTTAAAACAGTTAAAGAACGCCGCATGTTCAAGTAAGCATGTGGGTGCAGACCTCCTTGAGCAGGGGTAGGGGAAGGGGGGAGGCGTTGATGACCAGCTCTGTGAGCCAGAGGCTCCCACAACAGGGCAGTCTCGTATGGGGCAGTGGGCCAGATCGGGACACGAGGGTTTGATGTATATTCAAACTGAGTGATTTTGTTTAGAAAGCAGCATGCCTTGGCGTTATATGTGGGGGCACTGTACCCCATGTGACACCGCCTCTGAGACTGTCCCTGCTCTGTCCCCAGGGCTGACACAGGCAGGGAAAGAGTGGCACCTGAGTCAAGGCTGAGGACTGGCTGAGAGGATTTAACAAAACCAGCACTGACGAGGATTTCAGTAACCCATATCCCCTGGCCACTGTGAGTGGGGCTGCAGGTCCCTTCTCCCACCCCTGGCTCTGTGATCACTGGCAGAGACAGTTTCCTTTGGGTTAGAGAAAGCAGCTTTGTCTTCTTCGTTGCACTTCCCATTTGGTTGGCTTTTTCCTGAGACTTGAGAGATACCAATAACAATCTTATTTAATAAACCAATGATTTAATCAAGGTTATTTATATTCCATGACAAAAATCTGATACACCCCACAGACTTCCTTCACAAAACCAGTCATGGAAAATTTGACTTTGGCTGACCTGTCAACAGGTCTGTCCAGTAGAATGTTTGTTCTGACCCGGTTCATAGATGTCCTGCCCTGTTTCAGGAATTTTGGAACAATGTCATTCTTCCATGTCCTGGTCCACCCACAGTAGAAGCTGATGTGGTGAGGGAGGCACCGAGTCCCATGCTCCGCGCCCGGCGAAGGAAGGCTGGGTATCAGAAGGGCCTCTCCGGTGGGCATTTTGTATCAGAGTGCCCAGATGTTACTAGAAAGCTGTGTCTGGGGGTGTGTCTTAGTTCTTAGTTAGCAGAGCTAACTCACCTCTTCAGCACTGAGCTCCCTGCCTGGGGTAAGGACCCCAGAGAAGGCAGGAGCTGCTGTACATCAGAAGCTTCTAGATGTCATTGTAAGGAGCCAGGAGCATGTGGACAGCTCTGCTGTCCTGTCAGAGTGGTGTTTTTCAGTGTTTCACATGCTGGGGAGACTTCCCTGGGAAGTCAACTGTGTGTCCTCCTACACATCAGCTGGAACTTAGGTCACCAGTTGGTATCTGAGAGATTGCAATCACGTCGCACCCTGGTGTCATGTGTGGACTCGGACTCAGACCTGCTTTGTGCAGTGGCCGCCTGGGAACAAGCAGGATGGGAAGAGTGGTGTTGCTTCCAGGAGCTGTTGAGTCAGCGCGTTATTTCATTCCTGGAGAACGAAGTCAGGAGATGGAGTCATCCGACAGATGTCGGCTCCGCAACCAGCGCCTTCATGCCTGGCGGGCGTCCGGCTGCCCTGCTGCCCGAGAAATCGCAGAGATGTCGGCTCCAGAAGAACAAGGTTGTGTGTGGCCTCGAAGGGCTGAGCCCAGTGACAGCCCTCCTCTTCCATAGCCTGCTGGTCACCAATGAAAGCAAGGCTATTCTCCTGCGTGTCCAGAGAACCCGCCTTTCTTCAGCCCCGTTAGCAGCTGATTCAGTTCCTGTAAATGTGTGTCATTTGTTTGTCACACACTCGCTGACCCACCATCTCCTGTGTTGGGCCGCGCAGCTGTGTTTGGTGAGCATGAGGGCATCGGGGTCCTGGGAGAACAGTGCGGCGTCCCCAGAAGACACATGCCAGGTGTGAATCAGCAAAACTGACGTCCAGCCTGGGCTGGTGGGCAATGCTGGGCTGCGGCGCACCATGCCTCTCTGTTGGTCACAGGGTAGGTCTCTGCTCTCCCAGCCACATCTCAGACACTGAGGCCATCTACACAGCCGGAAGCATGTCAGTGCGTCCCACCCGCCCCTACAACCGCCCCGCCTTCTGGCTGCAGGTGGAGCAGACCCTGATGGAGGTCCACATGTCCAAGGAAGCTGGGCATGGAGGTTCGATTCAGCCTGTGGTCCCTTTCTCCCCAAAGGGCTCTAAGTCCTTTCCAGTTCCCGGGGATATGCTGGCTGCACAGACGACCTGCTCAGGCTCAGCGACCTGCATTGTGATTTGGAAACACAGGTTCTGTCACTTTAGACTTGGTGAAGCGCAGCAGGGAGGCACAGTAGCGGTGCCCCTGTGATTGACAGCACCGAAGTGGGCTTCAGAGCAGGGTTTCTTGGCCCTCGGGAGGCGCAGCAGCGGTTGATCTTTGGAATCCGCAGCAAGGAAAAAGGGATTCCTTTTAAGTAAGGGGATGCTCTTTCTTGACGCCTAGCACTTAAGCAAGGGCGTCATTGTTCCTGGCGGTTTGAAACAAAGCATATGGCATGTGAGGGTGGGACGTGGTCACGCAGGCTGAGCTTTCACCACCAGCCACAGGGAGGAGCCCCTCAGATCCGTGCCTCCGGAGCCCTCCTGGCTCCGGCACATCCTGGTCCACTGTCTCATTTGCTTGTTAAAGCAGCGCCAGTAGAAAAGAGCGTTTTCTGAAGGAACTATTAAAATAAGCTTGGATTTAGGCTGCACAGCTATTGAATGTTCGTTTTCTTTAAAAGAAAAACAACTGAGTTTTCCAAAGTTCCTTATGATGACATTTTATGTTTATAATGTGAAAAGTTTTAAAGTTGAGATCAGGAAAACACTGAGATAGAATTGTGTGAAATGACACAACAGTGGTATAGTTCTTTCTGACCGCATCTCTGGTCTTGGTCATGCAAAACCACCCTGTGCTTTGAGCCCCTCTCTTTGATGAAGAGGGACACATTGATTTTCTCTTTGTGTGTTGTGAAAGCATCGCCTCGCTATGCCAGACGGTGGCGCTCTGACACCTCTCTCTGCCTCCTCCTGTCACCCGAGAGCCCAGAATCCTGAGGAAGCTTCTCCACCAGGCCCTGGGTGCCGGGGTGGCGCCGGGACCTGGTGGGAGGATTGGCCCCTGGCCCGGACGTGCCACATGCACCCTCTGCTGCTTCTCTTTGCTGTGGCTGCAGGTGGTCACTTCTGCCAGAGGCGCCTGATCAAACAGCCCGGCTGTGGGAACATGCAGACATGCGAGCATTCTAAGTGGGATTTGTGAGCCCTGAAGGAAGCCGACTGACTTGCTGGTGGCCTCGACTTTGAGAAAGCTAATTATCCTCTCTTCCTCTGCGCAGATCCATTTGACGAGAGCCCTTATGGGAAGCAGCCTAGATAGTAAAGAGCACCCTTATGGAAAAGGAATCTTCTCTATAAAAACCTATTATTTTGCTGCAGCCAACTTGTAATTTTGACGGAAAACATAATAATTACCTCAGACAAAGGGTTTCACACTTAACTCTGCCCCAGCCGCCTGCACAGGGAGGGGGTGTGTGGCTCCTGGTCCTCCTCATGGCCAGTGTTGCTTTGTCCCTGTTAAGAGCACAGCTGAGGAGAGGGGCACATTGAGCCTGAGGGAGGGAAACCATCTAAGACTGCTTTCTGATGGCTCGTTTGGAATTCAGATGAAAGCATCACCCACCTTGTTCCCACCAGCTATGCAGCCAGATTTAACAGGGCTGCCTTTAGACCCAGAGAAGTGAGACTGAGTCCCCGCTTCCTCCAGTGCTGTGTTTATGCTGGTGACAGACCCAGAGGAGACACTTTCGGATGGGTCACTGCTGGAAGAGAGTTGGAGCTAGCGGTAGAGAGGACAGTAGGGTCTTCTCTGTAGTGAAGCACAGTGATGTGGCCCAGGGGACTCTGGAGGCAAACACCTGAGGCGGTCCCCTGTCTGGGAGCTAGTTCCCATAGAAGCTGGGAACAAAGAACAGGGATGTGTGATTTGAGTCAGGACCCAAGTGGAGGCCTTCACCTCTGAAATCCTGTCCCAGCTGAGGACAGAAGGCCTTGGACAGATCTTTCAGCTTGGAGGGAGAGGCACGATCCTGTCAGGGGCCGTGTGGAGAGATGCCCCGGTGTTTGCAGACCCATGGAAACCAGGCTGCTGCAGTTTCGTGTTTAGATTTCAATTTAGTCAGGTTCATGAGGTCATAGCAGAATTCCAGAAGAGCTTATCATCCTAACCTGTTTAAATAGTTCCAAAGATGACAAGATTTCTGCATTACCTACCTGGGTTCGGTAGGAAAGATGGGGGTAGGTGGCTCCTCAGGGAATGCATGACACCATGCTTGCTCTTGAGAAACACAGGGTAGAGAGGGCCAAACCAAACAAGAAAACAGGAGGGAAAAACAGCTCAGCTCAACGGGAGGGTGAGGAGAGGCTGACAAGGGCAAGTCGCTGGCCAAGGGCCGTGAGAAGCAGAGATCTCTTTAGAAAGGGTGGCTGTGTTGGACAAAGGTGGAATGTTCTGGGAGATTATGTAGGTGCTGAGAATGGCCCAGCCAGGCGGGTGGCACCAAAATGAAGGGACCCCTTAAGAACGTCCTCGTGGCGGGGAGCCTGCCGTGGGAGACTCCTGCCATCAGCTGCAAGGCTTGAGACTAGGCAGTGTGGCCTGGCTCCCTGGCACACATGGGGAGTGGCCAGAGTGAAGCCAAAAGACCAAGGTCAGGCTCAGTACAGACATTCACTACCTAAAAGCCAGGCCCTCCCTGTCACCCCTTCCTGCGGGGTGTGGGTTCCAAACGCAGAAGGTATTCTCGGACAGAGGGACAGCACAGCCACGGTGGGTATCATGGTCTCGTGGCCTTCCACGTGGCTGGCCCTGGGGCCTACCCATGCCATATCACGTGACTAAGGGGAGGAAAGAAGGGTGACCTCAGACGTCCCAGCAAGTGGAGCCCAGATGTGTGCAGGCAGCCCTGTTGAAGCTTCTCCCAGGCCTGGAGGGTAGTGGCCCCATGGATGCAAACAGTGTGGCAGCCTGCAGCCCTGTCCCATCCCGCAGCCCTGTCTCCACCCACAGCCCGAAGCCCACAGCACCAGCTCCAAGGAGGGGTCAGGGTGGGTGGTGCAGGGCCCAAGAGGCAGAGCCACCCGAGCCCCTCTGCAGGTGTGGACAAGAGCCCAGGGAAGGGCCAGCACTGAGCCCAGGAGGGAGCAGGGCCCATCGTGTGCAGTCCCAGCTCGGGGAGTCCCAGCTCAGCCTTCACGCTGGGTGGGGCCCTTGGCTCCCTGGGAAGCACAAGGTCCGATGGAGAGCCGGCTGCACAGGGACTGGGGACCTGGCCCTGCCCACATGTAGAAGGGAGTGCTGGCCGTGGGGCAGCTGCTTGAGGCAGGGGAGCTACCACCTGGTGTCAGGTTGGTTTGTCTTGTTATGTCTGATCGTGAAGGGAAACTGTTGTAAGCTCGCATGTCCTCTGACACATGGCCTCAGTGTCCTAGTGTCCTTCAACCAGAGCTGCAGGGTCCCCGTGCTGCCAGGGTCTTGTTCCAAGTGTCACCCTGACCCTACCAGCCGGCCTTCTCCTCAGGGTTCAGATGGCCATCGGGGACGAACCCTGACAAGGGAGAATGCCGTTGAGGTGAAGAAGGGTTTTCGGGCTAGGGGCAGGGCTCAGTGACTTATCACGTCTGGAAATGAGGGTGAAGGGTGGGCTTCATGTGTCTGTCATACAGAGGCAGGCAGCAGGGTCCCTGGCCACCCCTTCTGTGGTACCTGCCGAAGCAGCAGGCCTCCTGGAGTACAGGTGGGATGTGGCATCCCGTGGCTCTGATGCTGACATGACTGCTCCAGACCCACTGACCTTTCTCCTTTCTGTTTGAAAAAAAAAAGCATTTCACACCTAGTCACACAGTAGGTCTTCCTTACTCACCATCCATGGCCAGGCCCACCCCCGCTCACACACTAGGTCTTCACTGTGCCGTCCGTTGTGGGCATTCAGGCCGGTTCCACATCTTGTTTCTTGTGACTCATGCTGCAGTAGAAAAGGGGCACGTCTTTTCATGTTGGAATTGTTCATATCTTTGGACAGAAACCTAGAAGTTGTCTGCTGGGTCATACAGTAGTAGTTCTGCTTTTAATTTTTTGAGGAATCACCATATTGTCTTCCACAGTAGCCAACCTGCCTCCCACCTGTCATGTACGAGAGTTTCTCTCCACACCCTCATCAGTGCTCGCTGTTTCTTGTCTTTGATACAGGCCACTCTGAGTGTGTGGTGGACTCACTGTGGGTTTGGCACGCATTTCTGTAACGACAAGCGAAGAAGAGTGCTTCCCGCACCTGTTGGCCATCTGCTCATCCTCGTGGAGCGGTGTTGAGTTCCCGGCCCACCTCGGGTGGGTCGTCTGCCTTTCTGTTGTGGTTGACCGAGCACCTCAGCTCTCCTCGACGTCAGCGCTATCGGTGTGTGATGAGCGCCCTCGCACTCAGCAGTGACTTCTTGCCCTCCTGGCAGTTCCTTTCTCTGTGCCCAAACCTCTCGTTCGATATAATCCCAGCTGTTCCTTCCCTCTTCTATTCCTCTGGGCCCTGGTGTTTTGTCCCCAAAGTCAGCTCTCCAAACAATGCCATGACTTGTATGACATGTCATCTATGTATTTTGTAGCTGCCAGTTTCATGTGCAGGTCTCTAAAGCCGGGTATTTGATCAAGCAAAAGGTCTCTGTCTTAATGTGGCAGCCTTCCTGGAAGCACACATCTTGCAAAGCAAAGAAAGTCATACATTTATAGAAAGTGGAGAAAGAGCAGCTTTGGTTTGTACTGCCGTTCTGTGCACTGTGTGTTTGTTAGTGGAACCCCGATAGCTCAGCTCATTGCACATAGCTGCTACCTGCCCGAGAGCGAGGGTGAGCTCTGCGGGACCTGCTGTGTGCAGGGGCCTGCTCCTGGGCGGTCGCTGCGCCCTGCTAGTGACGAAGCATCACCAGTGCCCATCAACAGCAGATTGGAGTTACAGATGATGGGTCAAGTATGTACGCACGCACAGGGAAGCTCGCACATGCACTGTTGAGAGGAAAGGGGAGTAACAAAGACTACATCAAGTTTGAGAGTGTTGTTGGAAACACAGACCAAACGCCATAGCTCCCTACTTAACGACCGTGGGGACCCATCAGACAGACAACAAATGTGTCCTCTGGAAGAGGGCGAGATGGCCAGAGGGATCTTGTTTCTATTGGGCATGCTGTAAATATTTACAAGCATGGTATAGTTCTGGGTTCCTTCTGCAATTAACAGCTCTGTGTGGGCTTCTTCAGCACCTCCTTTTGGAACGTGGTTGATTATCTTTTGTTTTGTATTACTGGATTTTTGTCTGGTGTTCTTGAAAGGGAAACTCTATCTTCCATGCTGCGTACATTAAGGGGCCAGAAATCACATTCACTTTTTAAAAGGACAGGCATGCTCTTTAGGCATTGTCCTTGGGCATGGACTACTCAGGAGGAGTTTGGAGAAATATCTACACTTCTATGGGGCCTGCAGTCAGTGATGGGTTTGCATGTGGACAGAGGTGGTGCTGAGGACCACTCAGGTCATCCCAGCAGTGAGTGAGGCCTGCCGGGCACCCACAGGATGTGGGAGCCCAGCCAGGGTTGTCCATGTGGGGCGCCTGTATCCTTCCCTCCCTTAGAAGCTGTTTCAGACGGACCTTCTATTCAGAAGATGCTGAGGGACCAGGCAAGAAACAACACTAGGCATCTGTCTGCGGGGCTGCTGCCAGCTGAGAACCACTGGGGCTTCTCCTTAGGACGTGTCTCGGGGGACACTGTTCCATATCCTCTGTGTGTGTGTGTGTGACCCTGCCGTCCCTCTTCCCACCAGCCTGACCACCACCCTCCCCAGCAGAGATGTGACTGCCTGACAGCTCCCACCATCCTCCAGCTGCGAGTGTGCAAGGCAAGGCCTTCGGTAATAGCTCAAAAATTCACTTACAGAAATTGGACAGAGTGAGTCAGGGCAATCATTGCCAGGCATGTTGCTAATTACTCGACAGAGATGCTACAAGGCTGCCTTTTGTTGTAATTACAGTTTTCCATCACCCTTGCCTGGACTGCTAATTTTTCCAAATTTCCTTCTGAGCATCACAAGTGGAGGCGGATAAGTTAACACACATCATGTTACCTGCCAGTTCCCCTGAAATGGACTTAACTTGTTTAATTGTCATCCTTTGCACGCTAGCGGCCTTTCTCTGGATGCTCGCATTAAAAACCCATTTTTCTTGGCCTTAGAGTTTCAGTGAACAAGTCCTGCTACTGGGAGTGTGGGCTTACGAGCCTTCCTCAGGAAGTAGCTGGAGGATGAGCCCACCACCCATCCTAAAACTGGAGCATGGCTCCCTGCGATGCCGTGAAGCTGTGTTTGACTGTGAAGCACTGGACACTCAATCGCTAGACCGCAACAGGCGATCACTCCCTCCTGACGCTGAGAAAGAGCAGCATGGCCACCTACCAGGCACTGGTCACCCACTCCCCTGGCCTGGAGCCTCCGTTGTGTGACCTTCCATGGGGACAGTGAGGCCCAGGCATGTCTGCAGCTCCTCGGGCACTGTTCAGTGCGAGGCTCATCCATAATCTAGTCATGGTCCCAGTGGCGTCTCTTGTGTGCTGACCAGCCCCTGGATGCGGACATGTTTTCTCCTCTAACTGACCACCTCTGCTCTGGACTGTGAAATGAGGGTGCATGTTTGCTCCTTCTCAAGTGCCTAGAGTCTCACATATGACTTAAGTCAGAACTGTAGTAGCGGTGTCCTCAGCCCATGCTGACCTGAAAAATCTCAGGGACCGAGGAGGCTGGAGGGCGGTGCTTGCTGGGACTGACAGGGCAGAGTAGGTGCCCTGAGGAGTGTGTCTGGGGGAACCGCCCCCGTGCAGCCCCCTCAGATGGTGCGTCGCTTCAATGGGTCCTGCCCGCCCTGCTGAGGCCCCAGCCAACTGTGGGTGCCACTGTGGGTGTTGCTGTGGGTGCTGGCCCCTGGCCTGGAACTCTAGGGTCCTGATCAAGCCTGCTTAGGGGATCCCAGAATGAACAAATGTTCCCCGTTCATTCTGCGGGTGCTTAAACACAGAGTTGGAGACCACCGGAGGTTTGTAGCAGCACGCCCTGGACTTCGGCCCCACTGGTTCAGTAGGAAGAGTGTCCCTCTAAGAAACCCACCTCTTAGGAAGAGCTGAGACCTCCGTGGCCTCTCGCCCCTGCATCCAGGCTCTGCCCTCTTCCCTGGCTGCCTTCCTCTGGTTGATCTGGGGCCCATGTCCTGTGTTGTAAATCAGAATGTACTTTCTCCTAGAGATAGAGCTGTAGGAATAATGACCCAGCCAGCAGTGTAGTCAGACAATTGCCCTCGAGAGAAACCAGCATCGCTGATGAAGCTGGTGTGTTTCTGTGTTTTGTGAGCATCAATGGGCAGCTTGCCCGCAGCAGGTGGGGCTGCTTCCTGTCTCCAGCTCCCTGTCACCTCAATCAACCCGCCCCGCTGCCCGGCCGGCACACCCACCTTGGGTGGATGTCGGACCATCTTTGTGGAGGGGTCTGCTCTTCCTCTCTGGGTCTGTGATCCCTCTGGGATGAGGAGAGGTGGGAGAACATCTCTGCCAACCCGTTCACATTGATGAGCACTGCGCCCAGACACTAGGACATTTTTGTTCCATTTCTCCCAGGTGGAAACTGTGAGGAGGCAGTTTGCTGCTGCAGACTTTGTGCCACGCACCAGCTCTTTTTCTGCAGGATGCAGAGTCTTGTCACTGGACCTGGGTTACTGGTAATGAATTGTGCTCTCTCCCTAAGAGCTGCGATTCCAGCAGGAGGGAAGGCCAGCCTTGTGGAGGAGCTAGCCGTGGGGACATGGAGGCCTTGGGACAGAGGATCAGTCCCAGCCCCTACAGGGCTGTCCCGTGGGCCTTTCCAGGTCACTTTTGAAGCCTCATTCCCGGCACCCTGAAGGAGCCCACTCCCAGGGTGGCTGCAGGAGAGGAATGTGGCAGAGCCGGACCGACCGTCAGGCCCGGTACCTCCAGCTGAGTTTGGGAAGGCCTTGGGGGACATGCTGCTTGTCCTGGGGTGGTGGGCTGCGGCGAGAGGGGTGCCCACCTTTGGACGAAGCACCCTGTCCACGGCGCCCTCTGTGCTGCGCCTGAGGCTGCCTGCCACCGGCCTGCCGGCCACGGGTTTCACTGGGCGGCCTCAGGCCCAGGACTTGGGGCCAGTGGCTCTGGTTAGGAGTCCCAGTGGCCAGGGGCAGGCGGGGCTGTCTGGTGAGGGAGATGGAGAGTGATCGTAGTCAGCCCTGGCCAGGGGCCTTCCCGAAGCATGCTGGTTGAACTTCCCCATAATTGGATCGCCCCCAATAACATCACAGCACAAACACCAGCGCTTATTAGACAGCTGGTGCCACCGTCTGTGCTGGAAAGGGAGGCCCGGGGACCAGACTGTCCCTGCCCCTTATCTCCTTGCCCTCCCGTCACCCAGCCTGTCCCTCTGGCTTTGCCAAATCACATCAGGCACCAAGTCCAGAGCAGCAACCCACACGTCAGCCGGTCCGTGAGGTCCCAGGATGGAAAACTGTCCAGTGTCCCCCCGCAGTGAGCCAGGAGCTTGAGCAGCGGGTCTGGCACCGTGGGAGTAGGCTGCCACCTGCAGTCACTGCTGCTCTGGGAGGGGAGCCGGGCCTGTGTCATGGCATCCTCACAGAGCACGGAAGCATCTCGGCCGAGGGGATGCCCTGGGCGAAGTGGTACCTGCGGGGACCTGGAGGCCTGGTGTCCTCACCCTGGCTGGGCCCAGTGGTGGAGAGACAGGAGGGCTTGCAGGGACCCCTGCTGGAGCCACTCTGATGGGCGAGCTGTGCTCATTGCCTGGGTGAGGGTCCACACTGTACCTGGCACCTCCTGCCTTTTCTTGCCTGAGACATGCTGATCTATGCCTTTACCCCGCTGTCCGTCCATCCATCCAGTGTAGCTCCCTTTCCATGCCCAGCACATGCTCCCTATGGGAACAAATCATCTTGGGGCAGCTCTACGAGTGAACCACCACCCTGCGCAGGCGCCTTTTGTCACTCCAGCTGCGGCAGTGAGCTGATACTCGTGTATCAGGCTTAGTGCCTACCCCAACTTTTCTGTGGGTGCATTTGCTATGATACCTCATTAATGCATTTTTTGGCTTTTCTCTCAGAACTGCATTTGACACTTTCCCAAGAATGTTTATTTCTCCATTTATAACTTTGAGATTATTTTACGAGATGGATTTTATGGAACCAAAAATAATGGGGGTGGGGAGTGGGGGAGTAGGAGCTGTGGATTGTGATTGCTCCAGGAGGGCTTCTTTACTCATTTGCAGGAGACGAGCCAGCGTGGGGGTAAGGGGCGTAGATGGCTCCCAGAGCAAGCAGAGTCGATGTTTAGAGTTTTCCTTAAACACCTGCCCTGAGCGCCTGGGCTGGGGCTGAGCCCAGTGGGGTTTGTCTCAGGGTCCTTTCCTTTCAGTTAAAATAGTAGAAAGTGGAGCCTCCGACCCCATCAGGACTTGTTGCATGCATGCGCCCCTCTTTCTGCACCCCTCCCCACCAGGTGTGCTCAAGCTGAGGGTGTCACAGGCAGTGTCAGCCCAGAGAGCCGGGGGCTCCTGTCACATTGGCCCAGGCTGAAAAGAACTGGACACATCACATGCCCCCACCCAGTTCCCTCCATACCATTTGTCTCCGGGCATCATTACCTCGGCGACCCCAAGGCAAAGGACCCTGTGATGAGGCGCCAAAGGCTGCAACGTGCCGTCCATCCGCTCACCTCACCTCTCACTCCTCCACCACCTCTCCCTCCTCCGTGGCCTCTGCCTGGGGAGTCCCTGTCCCCTGCGCTCCGCACTTGCGAGGTGCACTCACCACACATGAGGTCTGCAGTGCAGGACAGAGTGGCTTGCGTGAGGTAAGGTCCGTGTTTGCTACACTGTCCCACCTGAAATGAAGGTGGACAGGAGAGGTGACCTTGCTCTGGATTGCAGGGCTAGGGCAGGGGTGGCGAGTCCAGCTGCTCCACAGATTGAATGAGCGATTGGATAGCCATGGGCTCTGGAAGACTATGTGTCATGTGATCTCCCTGAGGGTCAGACCAGTGGCCGTCGCCTCCCCTTCCATCAAGCAAGTCCTGTCACCCAGACATTTCCCCTTAAGACTGCAGGCTAGAGAGGCTGCCCTGCTCCCCAATGCACAGGAGGCCATGGGAGCAGTAGTGACGGGTTTTCCCACTAAAAGGGTCCAGTGCAGAAGGAGAAGCCTGCCTGGAGAGCCAGTCAGGGAGGCGCAGGATATGGGCACTGGACTAGATGCT
The DNA here is from genome assembly GCA_004363575.1 of Solenodon paradoxus. Classification (NCBI taxonomy): domain Eukaryota; kingdom Metazoa; phylum Chordata; class Mammalia; order Eulipotyphla; family Solenodontidae; genus Solenodon; species Solenodon paradoxus. The sequence goes on from RJWH01000990.1 coordinate 379,033, forward strand.
TTGGGCCCCCAACTCTGAGGCTGGAGAGTCTTCACCTGACCCCTTAAGCTCAGCAGCTTCAGACAACCAGCTATATCGAGCCAGTTTCTGGACAGGCATCTGTCTGAGGTGCTCTGGCTGGGGCCTCTAGGCTGGGTGCTCACAGGCCGTGACCTCTGAAGCTTGGTGGTGCCTGACATCTCTGCGTCCCCAAGAGTAGATGGCCCTGAGGAAGGATAGTGTCCTAGGCAAGCCTCAGTGTCCCCATCCCCAACCCTAGTTGTGACATTAGTGCTTCTGCTGAATTCTGCCAGCCCCTGCCCTGGGTCAGCCTTGGGTCAGCCCTGGGGCATCCTAGTGGCCGGGCTGTTAGCACAACCATAGAGTCACTCCATTTCTTCTCTGGCTTCAGGTTTACCATTGGGACCTCGGGTTCGCACAACCCTGACGGACAGCCCTTTCCCACGATAGCCTCTGTGGTATTTAGTCGGCTGCAGTCCCAGCTCGCTGCCCTATTTGTTCTTTGCCACCATCAGTCCTCACATCTCCTTGAGTTTGTACTCCTTCTTGGCTACTCAAAACTGGACCCGATGTCCAGGTCTCGGTTGGGCGTGGTACTGACGCCGTGTAGAGCCCTGCATCTGGGCCTGCCAGCTGTCTCTGCAGGAGGCCTTGGGCGAATAAGTGACAGTGAGGACAGGGACAAACTGCCTGGAGAAGGGGCAGGGTGGACACCGGGCCGCTGCTTCAACGTGCAGACGCTCATGGGCCTCCCCTTCGCGTGTGTCATCACACTTCTGCTCTCAGAGGGGTTCCTGTCTCCCCTCAGTTTTCAGCAGTGACCCACTGTCCATGGGAAGAGCAAGGGTGCAGCAGGGCCTGCGTGTCTGGTTGGGTCTCAGTGCTTTTTTCTCAAGATAGTCAGCATTCGGTACCGTGCTGCTACCGCCCTGCTGGGCCGCCTGCGTCCATCAAGCTGGTGCTTTCGACAGCTTACTTGCCTCCCAGCTTTCTGATGACACCAGCTACCCGTGATTTGTTTTTCTCAGCTGTGATGTAATCATTAGCTGCAGTAATGAAGATTGAAGGTTTAATAATGGGAAGTGTTACAAATTCCGATTGAATCACTCCTAAGTTGATTAGTGGCTTTCCCCAAAGCCCGGTCGGTGTGCTCAGCCCAGGCTGAGAAGCGGCACTCTGCAGCAGCAGTAATTGAGTTACTGGGTTTACTCATCTTCCAAATGAGGTTTGCATCGTCTCGGCCATATGCGTTGCAGGCCAGAAAAGGGTCATTAGATGCTCCAGACCCAGGGCATGGATGGGTGACCGTAGTTAGGACGGCAGCACAGAGGTCAGTCAATTAAAGGGCACCAGGGCACGTTGTCCATAGCCTCCCACTCAGAGGGGACAGTGTTGCCACCCCCAAGGCCTACTTAAGAGTTCAAAGATTCTGTGAGTAAATGTCTGCACTCAGCCTCAGGCTATTTAGCCCCTGACAAATGGCCCTGGTGAGCCTGCAGGCAGAGCAAGAGCACAGCGCTGCAGGAGCCCCACCCCACCCGCTCTAAACGCCAGGAAGGAGGAGCTGCGCCCACTCCGTTCTGCTCACAGCTTCTCGAATGCGCTTCCCCAGGCACCAGTGTCCCATTCAGAGGCAGGACTTAGGCTCCGCCTGCCCTCAGAAGGGACACATTTCAGTCACTACAGATTCTAAGTTTAAAATTTGCAAAACAGAATCTAAACCTCATTTCTGGGCCAGTTTGGAAGTGTTTCGCCAGATACTTCCACCGAAGTTTAATTTTCAGGATGATGAAGGAGAAAAGAAAGAGTAACAGATACCACTACCCTGCAAAGCACCAGCCCGGATGGATTGGCTGGGGGACGCTTGCAGGCTGGGTGCCCACCCCTCAGGGGTAGTGGCGACCTCTCCAGCCTGTCTGTCTGCTCACTCATCCCATTGTCGAGATGCACTGGGTCCCTTCCAGACTTCTCCTCAGGGCCACCTGCCTAGCTCCCGTGGATGAGGCACCTCTCTGTTCTCAGGTCCTAACTGCGGCTCCCTTGCCAGAGGGTCAGTGTGAGCACATGAGTGGCCCTAGGACCCGTTGTGACACCAGATCTGTGACTTTCCATTCACAGACAGCTGTCTCTTCTTACATTAGTTCATGGTTAGTGAAGTGAGAGACATAATTAAAATGCAAAATGCACCTTTCTGATGATCCACACTGTGAATCTTCTGTGTTCACCATTTTGTTGCTTCCCAACCAGCCACAGCTGGTGCCAGTGCGCTTCTCAGGGGCTCCGGGCTTTGCCACTGGGGCATCTGGGACAGTCTGGGGAGGCGAGCGCTGCCGGTCCCACTGTGCACAGGCTGCAGGTAGGCAGTCCCGCGGAGTAGGCTGCTCAGGACGGTGCTGGGCTGCTGGGCTAACATGCTGCTGCTGCCGCCATCCATCCTATGAAGAAAACCCAAGCAGCACCGCCAGTGTTCGTGAAGCTGTGAAAGCAAACGCGCACCGCGCAACACTTGATGGGTGTGTGCCTGTGTCCCGAGGTGGAGCATGCCAGGCTGTGAGCACAGAGGGGCCCGAAGAGCCCAGGGTGACACAGAGCCCACAGAGGAAAGCCAGCCCAAAGCACGTGAGCCCCTGGAGGATCGGGTCCCAGGGTACCAGATGGCGCCTGGAAGCGCCCTGAGGCCAGGACTGCAGTTCTGATCATTTACGTCCAAGCACTGAGCCTGAATGCCCTTGAGAAGGAAGACACCAGTGGTGACAACTGCCAGTGGGTCACAGAGGAATTCATCATCCCAATACCACCTCTGACCCTGCAGCACTCCCTATAGGCGTCATGGACCTGAGAAGCAGGACCCTCTGTGGCTGCGCTCATCCAAGCCCGGGCCACTCTCCCTAGAAACAGCAAGGATGCTGCTGGGGTCAGTGCAGGCGGAGGGCAGGGACAGAGTTGTGCCAGGACGGCCTGGAGCCTCCTGGGCCTGGGAGCACCTGCGAGAGCCTGAGCAGAGGCCTGCCCTCCTCCCACAGCCCAGTTCAAAACAGTAGCGTGACACTGGGTCTGACTGGGCACTGACCCCCATGAAGCAATACTCCAACTGCCTCCCTGGAGAAACCATGTCCGCAGCTGGACAGAGGGACGTCCCTGCCCCCAGACCATGGCTGTGGACAGTAAATGGGTATAACAGCAGACCCAGGGCTGTTCATGGGGACACATAGTTTTCCCTCGTATCTCCCCAGCTCACACCAGTGAGAAAGAAATGAAGGGTCACCATAGTCAAGAGGCTGGGAAATGCTCCTGTTCTTTCTCAAAGCCTGTGAACATGCCTGTCTGATGCGTTACGTGCTGGAACGTTCTTTCTGCCCTCTCTTTAAAACACAATCCAGAGAAACCATCAGAGGTGTATGTTTTTACTGAGAACTCTGAGGAAGGTTATGTTAGTGCAGTCAGACCCTCCCGAAGCTCCTTGTGGAGCAGTGTGTTGAGGGGGGTGAAGACACGGCCCCACCTGCCCTGTGCCAGCGCAGACTTGGGGTGAGCCCTGCCCGAGGCCCTGTCGTTGGAGTCCCCACAGGCCCCGGTTCCAGGTGAGTGTCTTGTTGTTTTCGTCACAGCTCTGAGACATCCTTTCCATGTCTCATGTTTGCGGTTAATTGGCTCTTTCTTGTGATCAGTCACTCTCATTCCCTCAGCGAACTCCAGGGGCCTTGGGGTCCTCTTACCCCAGCGCCGGTCATGTCCAGCGCTGCCTGCTGCTGGGGAGGCAAGCACTCTCGTTGGTCAGTTCAGAGAGACCATATGTCAGATTTGTAAAATCTTGTTAACTGTGTTTTCTTTGCGAGAGAACGACTCTCTCGGAGGGAAGTGGAGCCCCAATTACAGCGGCCCCTGCTGTGAGCTTGCCGTGTCCACCAGGCCAGCGCAGGGCCCGGCCCACTCCTTTCTTGCCTGACACAGCTTTCCAGCAAAGCGTAATTAGCTTGACTGACAAGCAGGGAAATACAGTCTTCAGTGCTTGTTTTGATTCTAAGGCCTTCTTGTTTGGGAGACTTACTCTAAAGCCACACTGCATTTCAGTCGATGGAAGGGTCAGAACTTGCTTAGCACGTTGAGTGTGTTTCTAGAGGGGAGTGAGTGAACTGACCCTGGGACCACAGCAGCGGGGCCTCTGGGACGGTAGCTGTCAAACACCGACCCGCGAACCCGTGGTGGCAGGGCTCACACATTGGTAAGCCGACTCCTTGGGGGAGAAATCGGGCCTTTCACTACGTTTTTCGTTTTGTCACAACAGAGATTGCAGAAGGAGATGGCTTGTCCAACACTAAACACAATAATGCCACTGTGTCCGTGACTTTGCCCCAGACCATGGCGTGGGCTGTCCTTCCATCCCTGAGCCTTGGTGGTTGTCCTCAAAATATTAAAAAGGCATATTTTTACTGGGGTTTAATTTTCCAAATTCCATCTCCAGTCTGCAGGAGGGTGAGAGACCATGTGGAAAGGCTGCACGAGAGGGGGCTTGGTGAGAGGTGATGGAGGAGAAGACGCGTTCACACGGAGCGGGGTTCAAACGCAGTTCCCAGAAACAGGCACAAGGTTGCAGATGTGCTGCAGGGACATCTGTCCCCAACCTGCTCGGCCCTCAGGAGTGGCTGCTCCAGCCTGGCTGTCACTCACAGGGAGCAGGCTCACAGCTGGAACTTGGGGTCAGGGATCCAATCTGAGAAGGGTCTGGGCTCCAAGTCCGCAGACCCTCTCCAGAACCATAAACCCTCTAACGACAGATGTCGTGTGTGGGGCTTCCAAGTCATGAGGGCCATGAGTGGTGGGGGCCGTGAATAAGCAGCCCCTGGACTGCTTCGTCATATCAGGGACAAAGCCCCTGGACCCTGAATAACCAGGCCGGCCCCAAAGGCTGTGTTTCCAAACGTGTCCCTCTTGTCGGAGCATGAGGCCAGGCCTGAGGGTCATGCAGGTAGCCCTGGGGAGCAGAGGTGCTAGTGTGTCCCCACCTCTTTCTTCTCCTCCCCAGAACGCTCAGGGACAAACCAGGCTGTCCCCAGTGTCCTGGAGGCTGGTCAGGCGGGTGCTGACCAGAGCAGAGATCGGTCCTCTGGTTCTCTTCGTGTCCTTGGAAAAGTGACCCGTCATGTGCAGGTACTTAGCGCAAGCTCACCTGTGTTTTCACCAGTGGGCACGAGCCTGAGCTGTGACCCTCTGCTGAGGGCCAGTGAGAGCCCATAGTGCAGCATCGGTGTGAGAGGGGCCAGTGGCCCTTCTTCACCAGAGAACTTCAGTAAACCTGGGTGTCGGAGAAAAATTAAATGGAAACACAATTCAGAAATATCTACACCGAGGCCTGGAACCCGATCGCAGGGAGTCCCCACCTCACAAGGCAGACAAAGCAGGAGACACAGAGGCTTGGAGATGCTGCCCTGGAGTCGGACTGGGGCTCAGTCACAGAATGGGGATGGTGGGGGACACCGGCACCGCCCGGCCCTCCTGCGTTCTCATCTTGTCTGTGAAACGAGCCCCCGAGAAGCTGAGCCCTGCAAGTGGAGGGCCCACTATGGTGACAGCCTTTCAGGAGAGGACAAGGACTCCACCTGGAAGCCTGGTGGAGCCAGAGGCAGGCACTAGGCCGGCACGGGGGTCCTGCTCCCCACGTCCCAGCGAACATACTGGGTGATGTCTTCACCAAGCCCCTTCTCCGCTCCCCGCCTGCTCTCCTCTGCTGCCGCTGCCCTGTCTTCCTCACGGCCTTGTCACAGCAAACCTGCTTCAGAGCGTCACATGCAACGGTTTTCAGCACCGAGATTCCCACTTCAGCCCTGCTGTTCAAGGCAGCCATCCTCAGAGTCAACACAGTCACAGCATGGAAGCCGGGTCCTTTATCACATTGTCCAGCCTGTCTGTCCCTCACCTGGCTGGGAGCAGGGGCTGGTCAGTGTCGGGAGTAGCGGGACTGGAATGCTGGTCTGCAGACACCCTCCAGCCCTCCGCACGTGCATCGAGCCCACGGAAGGCATGCTCGCCCTTCTCTGGCTCGCGCCTGTACGTGAGGGCGTCGTCTTGCGTGTGTGTTCTGCCTACCAGTGACATGTCCCCCAGAGAAAAGGTGGACATCGGCTTCAAATTGCGAATACGACCACTTATTTAACATGTTACCTGTGCGTACTATGTTTTTTAAGCAGCAGGCGTTATTTTGTTGGCCTGTGTGAGATCTTTCTTCAGCCATGAATGTAAACCTCGGTTGCACTTAGAACAAAGTTGCCTGTTCACTCAGGATGGTGTTAGGAAGACTGCTCTGATATCAGGTGGATGAATACACTTTCCAACTCTGGGCAGGTCTCACCTCCTGACTCTGTGGGGTGTCGCTGTGGCACCCAGGGAGCAGTGCATGCACATCACACACGTTCACACATAGATGCACATGTGTATGCACAAATATGCATGCACGCGCATGATTTTCTTCCTCCTAGACACTCAGAAAGTCAGCATTTACACCAAGGCAGAACGGTGTCCTGGGTCTTTACTGGAATACAATCCAAGAAAGCAAGGGCTGTCTCCCACCCACCTCTCCTGTGTTTCACGCATTTCTCCGCGCTGCTGGCTGTTTTAGGAGGAATGGTCGGATCCCTGCAGGGTCTGTGCGCCCTCTGCTGGTTGTTACTAATAACTCCACCCCGCAGCTGTGGTCCTCAGCGCTCTTCTGCGCAGGCACGTGAACTTAGACCCACATCAAACGTCTTCAGGAGGATAGTGAAGAAAGTGACTTGTTTGAAAATGCTTGAAAGTCCTAAGGGCAGCATTAAGCTTTCATTTGCCTCTTGCTGGAGAAGCACAGTCCATCCTTGTGGACACTTCACGTCTGTCCAGGACGTGGGAACAGACTCATCCTCTGTCAGTTCCTTCCCAGGCCGTGGGAATGAGGCTCCACCATCCCCCATCATGTCCCTCCCAGGACGTGGGAACAGGCTCATGTCCTTGAGAGGGGATGTGTCGTGGTATCTGTTTGGCAGGTGAGGACCTAGAAGCCAGGCCACGTGTCTGCAGCCGAGTTGCCTCCAGCATGAGAATGCCCATCTCTGTGGGTGGCAGCGTGTGCTTGCCGTCTGGGCTTCTTGATCAGAAAGGTCTTTCTTCCCATGTGTGAGTGTGTCTCCTCCTCACCTCTTCCCTGCAGCCTGCAAGGAGCGCGGGATTAGGGCCAGCACCAGGGTGGAGTCTGGCCTGGCACTCACGCCCCTCTGTCCACGCTGAACAGCCCGGCAGGTGTAGCAAGCTCTGCTTATGGTCAGGATGACAAGAGTGGCCCCTGGTCACTGCGTGGTGATTCCTTCTCCAATAGGAAAACAGCCACTTTCCCAATTATAAAAACAAACTCCCGTGAGAGCTGGCCCATGACTCCCCGTGAGACAGGCTGGCAGAGTCATGTCCTCTGGACGAAAGGGCTCAAGAGGAGCATGTAGCTGGATGTCTCCTGGAGGAGCCACCATCAGTGAAATTCAGCTCGACCCCTGGAGTGAAAAGTGAATCCAACCAAAATATATCAACAAACCTTCCTTTATAATAACATAGAGACTTCAGACAGACTGCTCTGCAGCACGCAGGGTTGAGAGACATTTAAGTACATGTCTTCCAACATCCTGTGGGCTAAGCTCCTAATTCATGCACTTCTGTCTCCACCAGTTCTGTGTAAACAGTGCCACGCTGTCCCGTGGTTCTGGAGCTTCTCTGCCTCCTCAGCACCATGTTCCAGCATTGCCAGGCGGTAATTGTTGATCCTCGTTCACTCACGATCAGTATTATTCTTGGCCTCCTCAGTCCTCAGCATTTGTAGACACCGCCGCACCCAGCATGGGGACGGCTCTGAGGCAGGGCACAGTGACAAACTGCACAGTCACAGACCAGGCGGAGGTGGGGTTGACAAGAGCTGTGCTCCTGCCTCCTGGACCGGCCCCCTCAGCCCCTCTCCTTGGCCTCCCGCAGGAGAGCTCGTGTGGGGCCTGGCCCTGCTCTGCAAAGCAGTCCCTGCTAACGGGCCTGGGGAAGGGTCGCTGCTCAGGGACGTGGGAGAAGGCTGAGGCGGGGCTGGAGGGTGGGAGCCGCTGCCCCCAGGCATGCTGGGAGCCATCTCCCGTCCTCCACTCCTGAGAGCCACGCTCGTGGACGGCTCCCACACCCGACGTTCATGGGTAGACTGCTGAGATGCACCTGCCTGTGTCCTGCCCAGGGCGCTGCGTGTGTTCAACGCTGGTGTAAAAGCCGGGACCTGTGCCTGTCCTGGACCTGTACGTTGCACAGACACTGAAATATCCGAACTTCTTCCTTATACAGCGTGGGCCACATTGGCTTTCGTCTTCAGCTGTGCTGGACATGTATCCCGGCTGTCTATATCGCTGCCCTGAGCCCTGGGAGGGGCCTGTCACTACTGGATGGTGTCATAGGCCTGATGACCACGGAAGGGAGAGGGTCTCAGTGAGTGCTCCCAGTGACAGTGCCTTTCATAAGCCTGGGCGGGCTGAGCCCTTGGATTTTCCAGAATCACGTTGTTTGTCCCACATGTGAGATTGGAGCTTCACTTCAGAGAAACGTAGCAGGGTTTCAAACTGTGTTTCTTCGTTTATTGACTTTATAGACTCTGCAGTGTGTGAAAGTACATGCAGATTTCTGAGTGCTTGAACCGAGGACAGCATTGTGTCTGCAGAAATGTGTTCTCACAAAGGAAGCGGAGGTGGGGCCACTTATGTGGACAGTTCTGGAGTGGACAGGACTCACTGACTTCCCCCTTGTCTTCTCACGTCCCTGTGCCGTGTCTTCTCCTCTTCCACCTCGGTGTCCATCCCTTCTGACGTCCTGCTCACGGCACGCAGGCCAGAGCTGACACGCTGAGGGTGGCAGCGGCCTTCAGGGACCACGGCCGTGCCTGAGGCCTCCTTGGCCGCTCGCACTGTGCATGCCTGTGGTTACCGCCTGAAGAGCTGGGCCAGTCTGCGGTCAGCACCTTTCAGTAAAGTCACCTGGTTTATAGAGACTCAGAACTTGAGACCAAAGGAGCTCAGTGCCCAGAGCACAGGGGGTGTGGGCAGTGAGGGCCTCTCAGAACCAGGCTCCCAAATCCCCTGTGACTCCTAGGTGCCACAGGGCTCTGCGCTCAGTAGGGTCGAGCGAAGCAGAGCTGAGTGCGTTTCCTCGTGAAGGGAAGTGTCCCTGGCTGTGGCGGAGATCTCCCGTGGCGGAGATGTGGTGGTTTCTTGGGAAGCAGTGGGGGACCATGTAGGATGTCGGTGAGAGCAAAGATGGCTCTGTCCCTCTCCTGGGAGTCCGACCGTGGCCTAGCTGACCGCCCAAGCGCGCTCTGCCCTGTGCTCATGCCTGCACTCAGCAGGCACACCGCTCCCTTCACGGTGCATCCCAGCTGTGGGAGCGCCCGTCGGCCACCGCAGAGCTAGGTGTCTGGATCTGTCGTGCGGCCAGGCGTTGGCGGTGTGGCTCAGATTTCGGAGCGAGTGCGGGGTCCGCAGGGAGGCGCAGCTGGAGAGGACAGCCCTGCCCAGCACCCGAGCCGTGCGCAGCAGGAAAGGCCTTGTGCCCTCTCCACTTGCGTTTGGGGTGACAGCACCTAGACGGCAGTTTCTTTGGGTCTTTTTCTTCCTTCCCTTTCTCTTTGGTGACCTGTTGGTGCACTTTGCACCATGACCAGTAAGTACGCAGGCCGGGTCGTTTCTCGTGTCTCTGGCTCCCTGGCACTCCCTGCGGACGGTGGCGTCGGTGTCTTCGGCATGGGACTGGTGGCTGAGCCGTGGGCCAGGCTCGATGGACTGGTTTTGGGACTTGCACCCAGAGCCGCCCCTCCTCGCAGCCCAGCTCACACATGCTCACTCCCAGCAACACAAATATTGACTGAACAGCCACTCATTAGCAGCAGGAATTGAGAGCAATTACTCTGCCTGCGCTCGCCCTCACACGCCGTAATTACCCCCGGCAGTGCTCCCAGCTGGTTTCGGTGTCCCTGAACCCGTCCCTCAGAGAGAGTCCGCAGCTCGGGAACGCGGGACCGTCTGCACGGCGGCCCTGGCACTTGTGCCTCTAAGACACAGGCCTCGGGCGGGACAGCTCCTGACAGGTCACCAGTCAGTGGCAGTGATGGCGGCGTCCACACCTGGACCCCAGTAGAGGTGGGTTCAGAGTGTGTCCGTGCTGTGGCTGTGGTATGAAGGCATGAGGGGACTCCAGGTCATCCTAGAAATGGCCTGGGAAAGCAGCTGGCCATTCCTCTTGCGGACCTCATCCAAGGGCTAGTGGCCGGGCCGGGCCTTCCCTTCCCTAGTTAGCTTTCTGCTTGACTTTCCACGGGGCCGAATGGGGGAACAGCCTTGGTGCTGCCGGAGGGTCTTTGTCCCTCTCCTAATCCAATGGCAGAAATACACTTTCGTCTTCCAGAGTTTCAGTGCCCTGAGCCAGCTTGACCTCAGGTCTCTTCTCAGTCTGGAACCTTTCACTTACTAGGACGAGTCTGTTCACTGACTAGGAACAGGCTGTTCCCTCATGAAAAGTGCGGTGTGTGTGCGTGCGTGCGTGCGTGTCCTTCCCCTTGGACAAAACCAGGAGCGGCCATCAATAACGGTGGGTCTCGCACTGGGGTCAAGAGGCTTGGCCACTGACCGTCCGCACCCCCGAGCTCGGGTGCGGGAGACTGAGTTTCCAGCCTGCGTGCCCCCTCCGCAGAGACACCCACCTTTGAAAGTGAGTACAGTAGCTCCTCCGGAGCAAAGAAGGGCATGGGAAGGTATATGGCTTGTCCCTGGGAGGTCAGGCTCCACTGTCACCTGGGGAAGACTCCAGGAGCCGAGGCTGGGGCGCAGTGTGGCTGGCTGACTGTCTTCTTCCTGTGAGGTGCTTAGGTCATTAAATGTCAATCAGGCATGGGGCCCCCCTGTCTGTGTCTGGAGGAGCACCCACAGGCACCCTTCCAGCTGCTGTGGTCGGGACTGTGACACACTCGGACACCGTCTGCGCCCCTTAGAGTGGGAGCCCGGTGCCTCTCCAGAAGTCACACTGGACCAGTCATCCCACAATGGAAGGACAGCATGTGAGGGGGGTGCCACAGCCTGTGCAGAGAGTGAAGCCTAGTCGCTGCTATGTCATTTAACAAAATAACAATACTTCTTTGATTAAATTATGTAGCCAGTTATTTTTGTTTGCAATGAAAAGCTTGATTATATTACCAAATGCTATGTGAGTTGACACTTGTCATTCCTTATTTAACAAGGAACCAGGGAGTGTGACCAGCAGAGAGGCTGCCAGTAGAAAGAAGCAAAATTATTACTATTTCAATATAAAGTCCTCACCGTGATGCAGAGATCAATATGCCTTGGAGGGCATGCACCCCTCTGGTCCCCGGCCTAGGGTGGCCATCCCCCGCCCCCTGACAGTAAAACCCAGGGATTTCCGTTTCTTTTGCTTTCTCTTTAAAGACTGGTGTTTAACCGCAGCCGCTGGGACTCAAATCCGAGCATCCAGTGCCCAAACATGAATATTAATCAGGCCCGGGCCGTGGAGCTCTGTGAGGCTGACAGTTTAAAGGATCAGTCAGTTAATTAGAAGGTGACACGCATGTGGGTCCCGGCCACGGCTTGCCTTCTGTCTTCTTGTTCACGCTCCTCAGTGACAGTCGGATGACACCGTTACTTGTAGTTTCACTTGTTAGCCCTGCCATGGAATGAGAACATTTTAAGCTTTAATTATCCAGGATCTCTTCTTCTGTCCCTCAAAGACGTGGCTTCAAATGGAGCTCAGACACATAGACCTGGAGCTCAGAGGCCCATGACCCCAGCCCGGACCCACACACCGCATCCCGTGGTGGCTGGAGAGAGCAGAGGTGCTGCAGCCCAGCATGCCGGGCACCTTCCCGTGCGGACGTGATGCCGGACGGCCGTGTCCTCCCAGTAGGTCTCCAGGCAGAGCTGGACGCTGTGAACACCTCCAGGGCGTGGCTGTGAGTGACACTGTCTTTCCCACCAAGCTTCTGAAGAAGAGGTCTGGCAGGAGAAGGACACAGCGTCCACTGCAAGATCACAAACGCGCGGAGAGCATCCCAGCAGAGAAGCATTTGTGAACCCATGACGCTTGCAAAATGCAGCTTTTCCTCCCTATCCAAAGCGTGCCTATGAGCTGGGCACAGAGCCACTCCTTGACTGACAGAGCCTGCGGTCCCCACCCCACCAGGTCCCTCTGCTGTCCTTGACCACCGGGAGCTCACAGGCACAGCCTGAAGGACAGCTGCTCTACGGAGCCAATACCACACTTAAGTACTGCTCGGGACCCTCTTCCCACAAACTCCCGCTCCTTTTCCCCTGGCAGGGGATTCTCATGCTGTCCAGAGTCTTTTTAATCTGGTCCAAATGTTTTGGGGTTTTCTTTATCATGATGTTGCTCTTCTATGAAGCATTTTATATAAAATTAACACGCGATCTCAAGAAACGCTTCCTTCTCAAGAGGGAAAAATATGCATTATGTCAACATTGAGCTCAACGACTGAAGCTGTTCTGACCTCCTCAGTGGGTTCACTCTTTGCCTTCCCCACAGCAGCTCTGCGCACCCCTGTCCTACTCACTCACTACCCACTAAAGGTGCCCACACCACTCAGCTTTCATATTTGTGGCTCAGAAGACACTGAGTGACTCGAGAGAAGGAACAAGGGCCCAGCCTCTCTGGAAAACATTAGTGCAAATGTAAATGAGAAGAAAACATATCTAAGCGCGAGCCCCAAGGGCTATAGACCAAGCTCCAGTGATTCAGAAACTTGCATATTTGTCTTCACACCAAACCTGTGTAGTCACGGAGGAATGGAGACCAAGGAAGAGCTCCCTGGGGCCCTGTGCGGTAAGATAGAACTTGAGGTCCGGCAGTCTGAGCCCAGGTCGCTGCCCTCATGGGCTCTGCTGAGGGTGCAGTTACGGAGGGCAGGATATTTTAGATGCCAGAGGGTATTTCTAATCGAACTGTGCACAGAGGGATGTAGGGACAGAGGGAGGCAGCAGAGGAAACTCAGTCTGTGCTGGGTGTCAGGTTTGTTCTTGGGGAGGCTGTGACACTTGGAATATGTCTGTGTTTGTCCAGCAGGTAGGAAGAAGGCGGAGCCAGCGGGAGCTGCAGCGGGATCACTGGCTCGTCTAGGATGAGGGAGAGTTTTCCTTCATTCTGGTCAGGCGCAGGCAGTGCTGTGGGAAGAACAGAAAGGTGGGAGCTGGCAGGGGGGTCCCATTCGGCTCTCCTGGCCAGGAGGCCCCCAGTGTTTTTGGACTGCAATTTAGTGCTCTCTGCAGTCGGTGCAGTGACAGATTACAATCCCTGCATCGTCCTGCTCGGTTACCTGGGATCGAGGATTTGCCCGAGGCTCTGGTCGTGACTTTGAGACTCCCCAGGTAGTTTCACTCATGGATGTTGAAATGTGGGAGTTGGTCACCTCCTCTGGTGAGGAGTGCGGCAGTGAGTAGGAGAAGCATCACAATGGGGATGGCGGACCCAGCAACTTTAGATCAGGAGACATGTAGGCTGGGAGGGAAGAGTCAGCAGCAGGGCCTGCAGCCAACTGTGCAGCGAGACCCCATTTCCTGTGTAAATGCAGAGGGGAGGGTGCAGAATAATGGGAGGGAGGATGAAGCAAGATCTTGCAGTTTAAGAAGGTGCAAAAAATGTTTCTCTAGCAAGCAAATAATTTGGGGAGGGGACTTAAACAAGAAGCAAATACAACACTGCAAAGAAAGGTGTATTTTCACGAAATTGTCAAGAACCAGCGAGAGTCCCACCCTGTCCTCTGACTCAGGACTATTTTCTGTCACCTGTGGGCTGCAGCAGGCTGCAACAAATGGCGTGGGAGAAGGCAGGGCCTGGGTGTCAGTGGCCAGAGCCCTGACTGGCATGCCCTCTAAGCCCTGTCCCTCTTGGTCCCGGCCATGCCTAACCCTATCCATTCCAGGACCCGCCCAGGCCCTCCTCAGCCCCTCCATCCCCCACCCCGAGCTGCTGGAACACAGAATGCATGATCAAGCTGGCAAGAGGTGTATTGGTTCACTGTGTTTAGGAAGAAACCTCTCAGTAGGTGTGGATTCGCGTTCTGCGCACCGGTCCACCGGTTTTGCTCTTAGCCCTCAGCATGTAAAACGCCCTTGAGCCCACACTCTTCAGAGCCCACGGGGCACATCCGCACACGTGGCGCTCGGTGAGTCTCGTCTTCCGCACGTTGGGTGCTGTGCACCGAGGGGTGCCCCTGCCCCTCTGTCGAGCCAAGACCCCATGCCCAGGCCTGCGTGTCAGCAGCCCCACCCAGCACACGGACACTGTCAGGATCCAGGGGGCCAAATTTACTTTCATAAAAACACCAAGATGTGTTTTCCTCTCATCTCTCTCACGAGCACAGCGTACAGTGGAGTTTTCTTGAGGCTATAGAACTTGATATCACAGGCAATTGAACATGAGCTTTCAAATCATCTCTTCAGATGAGAAAGGCCAGCTGCCTTCAGTGAGCATGGCCTAGGGGTGGCGGGGGGTGTTTGGAGGTGGGGTTGCAACAGTGTGAACGGTGCTGTTCTCCCCAAATGCACTTTTTGTTTCAGAAAATATAGTGGTATTTCATGAAAATGCGCTCTAGGCTGATGTGTGATAGGTTTGTTGTTGCTATTTAAATGAACTAAGGAATAACATTTTTAGTCCGATTGTTTCTCACCTGAAGTTGAGCCCTCTGGCCCCAGAGACAGCACGCTCTGTGTCCTTGGTGATTTCAAAGAGAGTCAAGTTTCCTAAACCCAGAGGCGCCAGAGGCAGGCCCCCAGGAAGCAGGCACTGTGTGGTGGAGCTGACCGCACGCTCTCAGGCAGCGTGCAGGGGTCGGCCACCCCACTGCCCCGCCAGGACGGTTGGCAGCCTTGTCATGGATGTACAGTGGACAGAGAAAAGCAATGGCGATCAGAACTTGAAGAGTAGCCATTTGAGGCCCGCAGCTTTGGGGCGGACACTACACGGTTCCTCGTGGGCCCAGACACTGTGCTTGGCACAGAACTTAGTCTGCAACCACCAGGACAGTCCTGCCCCTGTGCAGTGCCACTCAGCCCTCCTGGCCAGACAGCAGGTCCCACAGCCCTGCCCTCAGGAAGAGTCTGCTCCTGCAGGAGGAGACAGTCAGGGACAGACAAGAGAATGAGCGGGACCGCCACCTTGACCCGTGGACGGTGCTGGGCCCACCAGCGCTGATGGGAGGCAGCCACCTTGGTCCTGCCCAGGCTCCTCACAGCGGGCGCCAGTGTTGGCTGTGAGGGGCCATAGGAAGAGGGCAGCAGTTCCCAAGGAGACTCCCACATTCCCGCAGGAGTGAGGCGACACCGGAGTGTGGGAATGATACCGTGGAGACCAGACTGTAGGGTCAGCGGAGGTCCCTGTGCAGTCCCGTCATAATCCGAGCACGATGAAGTGTCATCATTGGCCGTTCTTGAAGCTTCCTCTCCTTTGTAAGCAGTGAACTGAGGAGCGTGCCAGCCAGGGCAGGCAGGGTGCCCACAGAGTGGACACATGTGACTCCAGCTTGGAGAAGCAGAGACTCACAGATGACTGGCTCAAAGGAGACAGGATGAACAACATGGCCTGTTTTTGGCTTTTGAGCAATTTGTGTTTCTCACATCCTTGCAACAAAAGTCCGCCAAGCAGTTCGCGGTGCCCGTCTGGACGGAGGGAACTGCGGCCCCAGGAACTCACTGCGGGAGCCACATGCCCTGTGAGCATCTAAGTGAATCCCGGCCGCTACCCACTCCCTGCCCCGCCTGGGCCGTCACGCCAGGAGAGGCCCAGACGTCTGCCTCATCCTCGGTGTCCGTGCAATGGGACCAGATGTTCCGCTGGCTGCCTGCCCATGGGGTTTATTGGGGCGAGCTGGCTCATGCTGCAGGTGCCGGGCGCTCAGAGAAAGGGAGCATTCTTCCTCACACCCGGTGCTCCGGACAGGCCGTGGGAGGCGCGCTGTGAGCCAGCTGCCCTCGAGGTGATGGCGTGCAGCAGCTGTGGGGTTTCAAGCATCTACCACTACGGTGGGGAAAAGGTACTGGTGCCATTGTCCGGGCATTGGGGGGGATGGACTATGAAAGTTTTGGTTAAAGCCATCAGACTTACTCAGTGGGGCAGAAGTTGAGTGAAGGGACAAGAAGCTGCTGCCCAGTGTGATATGCTGTCAGCTCCCTTCTGGTAATTGTCACCCTGCCTCCCCCCAGTCAGTGGGAACCGATGCTGTATCTGCTAGTCCGGAGCCCCCAGCGTACTGTCCCGGCTGCAGATCTCTCTGACACCTCCTGCTTGATTGTCTCTGCTCTCTCAACTTCTAGCAGCTCTCTCCCAACAGCCAGGTTCCCCTACAGACATGCGCTATAACTTGTAATTTAAATATTTTATTTTATTCCTATGTGGAGGAGTCTTCCTGCAACTTAGTAAAGGGCTGAGCATTAAATGAACATTATTCAAAACATGTCCATTCCATAAAATTCATTTATATGCCATCATTAGCCGCAGCATTAAGTACATTTTATATCGTCAGAAATTTTATGATATTTTAAAAACGAATTTCTGTTTAACTTAAACGCTGTAGGGATTATCCTGGGAGACCTCGTGAAAAATACATTCGTGTTTATTTGTAACTGCCAGGAAATGGCTTGCAAATTGTTAGTGTATTTTATTATTCCTACCACCGGAGCACTTGCTTGTTAATTAGAGAAACTTCAACTGTCAGAGTTGGCAATTACAGCTTCTGTATCATTGTCTGCTATGAATAGTCAATGAGAACTGATTAATATGCATGAGCAGCAGTATATATAGTGTGTGCGCACCACCGTGCAGCTGCCAGACTCACCAGGAGGCCAGCGAGCAAGTGAGCGCAGGCAGAGCGAGACAGGCAGGGGTGGAGAGGGTGGGAGTGTGGGGAGGAGCAGCCGTGCAGGCGGCACCCTCAGCCGGACCTGTGCCTGCCCGGGGTGCTGAGCCCGCCCCATCGCCTCTGAACATGGGGTGCAGCTTATGCAGCCTGCAGAAGCCAGAGGAGCAGTACAAGCTACTCTATGAAGTTTGCCAGGTACCGCGCTGCTCTGGGCATGGGGGCCCATCGCGAAGGGTGGCTTCAGGAAGGAATTTGGGGGTTTCTGTGCCGGTGTTCTGAATAAGACAGCCTTTAGATTCTTCTCTCTCTTTTCCGTTAAGTCTCTTACATAAGTTCCTGGTGTTGGCACTTGAGTGCCCTCTTTGAATGTGGAGATGGTTGAGGGTTGCTGTGTGTTTCAGGCTGTCTTGTCACAAAGCCCCTTTGCAACTGAGCACCCTGGGGAGTCTGGGCAAGTGTCCCGGGCAGGGTCCAGAGGTGGAGCCTGGTCAGCGCCCTTGGAGTGAGTGGAGGAGCTGTGGGCGGTGACAGATGCTGGCCGCGTCCGCCTGTGCGCGGTGAGCTGGCTGTGTGTTAGTCTGCAGTGAGCCGTGTCCATCTGTCTGCTCTCTCAGCCCGGGGCTCTGTGGGCTCCAGCCTCTCAGCAACGTCCTGTAACGGGCGTGTGCTCCAGATGAGTGTGTGACAGTCACATTCGGCACCTCGCTTGGGGCGCGTGAAGACTTCTGGAGCCAGCAGCCCTACTCGGTGCCTTCATGCACAGTGGGCGACTTCTGTGTCCTGTGTCAGTCGCAATACGCTTAGGATGTAACCCAGATAACTTATCCACATCCATGTAGAGTGTTTTCTTTTTGAATCTTACCCTGCTGAACTAGGACCTCTGACACTGCTGTCGGTGACCTAACTTGACAGTGAAGGGTTTTTTCCTTAGATCATTTGAACACTTTGAGATTTCTCTTAACTAATCAAAAATTATAATCCTGTTAAAAAGACATTTTAAGGTTACCACAACTTAGAAGAGCTTGTCATAGTGAGAACAATAAATGGTACATCCTGTGTTCTCTACAGGGCGAAACTTAGCGTGATGAAGTCAGCCCCTCTCGGGTGTCATTCTAGCACAAGACGCCAGAGGGTGCACTCTGGGGACCTGGGAGCCTCACAGTTCTGAACAGACCCGCGTGGCTGGACCCAGTGGAATAAAGAGTATTTGTGCATCTCTTCTCCAGCCGAGGCTCAGAGAGAGTCAAAGGCGCTGGCCTGCATGGGCACCCCTCTGCCACCCCACAGACAGCACAAGTCATATTAAAAACAAGCATCTGGAATAAGTTTTGGAAACACTCTGACCTGTGACTTCATGCTGCAGGACCTTGCCTGCTCAAGCAATTGGACACATAGGACAGAGGTCTGGGCCAAAGGCTGCTGCCTGGAGACCTGGCCCATTCCCTGTGTGATCCCTGCACCCCCGCGTGTTACTCTGAGCCCGATCCTCAGGAAAGCAGGCTTAGCAGCACCTCAGAACTGCGGGCCAGCACCACAGCAGCTGTGTTGTAGACTTCCACCACTGAATAGAAAATAAAGTGACGAAGGGCTTAGTTCTAATCACTCACTATTTTCCCTTTTACCAGCCCCAAAACGTTTGCAGCCCATGCTGTAGTTGTGGTAATTACACTCACAGCCTTCAAAGGCACCTGCCACATCTCCCAGAAATCTGGGCTAATTTGTGCTTTATTCAGCTGTATTCTCTGCACTCTCCCCATGGCCCTCCAAAGAAGGAACCTGGACTGTTTGTTTTTTAATAGGTGAATTTAGGTGGAAATATTTCTGGCCAAAGCCCCGTGCAGTAAATTGCTGATAAATGACTTCCATCTGGGATATGTTTTGTCAGCAGTTTAGGAAACCGTGCAGATTTCTTTTCAGGAAACTCAAACTACTTTCTGGACCCAGGACCCTTGTGGCAACTAAGTAAAATCCTGCTTTATTCGGTTCTTTGGAGTCCTGAACCGTAGCATAAAGGAATTCACAAAACACTTGGAGGAATTAATAATTGCATTCCTTCTCTTATTATGCAAAGCCTTATTAGAGCAGAGAAATTAAGGTTTCCATAAATTACAGCTCTAGAAGGTCCAGTGTGACTGGCCCCCGTAGCAGCAGCACAAAGGGATCAACTATTCTGGGGCTCAGACTGGATCCTCTCCTCATCCAGAGATAATTCAAAGAGCTGCTCTTCATTAGGGCTTTTGGCAAGCTGCCTGCAGCTTCTTTTTGGGGCTGCTGTGAGCTTAGTGATGCAGAGCGACGGCCCTGCCTCTTGTTGCATGCATTCCTTATTGTCCTTTAATCACATTACAACAACAACATCACATGAAGTCGCCTGGTTGTTAAAGGGCATTGCTAAGAGTGCGCGTGTCTCAGAACCTGCGCATGCCTTGCCAGGCTCACTGGGCTGGTAGAGGGGCTGGAGCAGTGCCGAGAAGCCCCCACCTCCCCTTGGCATGCAGGATCTGTGAGCCACCGCCGGTATCTGTGCTCTTATGGTGATGGCAGTGCCTGGAGAGACAGGGCTGGTACCTATTGGAAATTTAAGTTTTAAGTTAGCAGCTGCTTCCTGCTTTGGAAAGACTGACGTTGTCTTGGGTGATTGGCATACTGGAAACACTGTTAAAGGAAGGATAGTCTCCTGAGAAGTCAGTGGGCCATGCGCTGTGTGATGGGTTCGGGATCCTTCCAATGTAGTGGGGGCACAGGGGTGGGGCTGGAGCCAGGTGAAGCAGGTTCCCTGTTGTGGGGAGTGGGGGCTGCAGTGCTTGCAGGGCTGGGGGCTTGGGCTCTGCTGGTCCAGTTCCTCTTCCTCGCTCTGCACAGCCCTCTGCCCAGACGTGTTCCTGCAGGACAAAGGGAAGGCCAGCCTGGGGGCTCTTTGAGGAGGGCTGCAGACAGAGAGCTGGGCGAGGGGAAGGAATGGCACTCCAGGTAGTATCATTCATTCCCTCCTCTTTTAAGGTCAGAGAGAAAGCCTTTGTATGAGAGTGATCTCAGCTAATGAGGCACAGGGAGTAATTCTGGTTGAGATTTTAGGCTTTAAACCAACAGTGATAATAGCTAATGCATTCCCTAAAGTCTGCATGCAAAGTTGAAAGAGGACAGGAAAATGTACGGATCTGATGGCAGTGACATCATGGCAGTCAGTGCCCAGTGCACTTCACTGAGCACTTACTGTGAGGTGCTGACCATGCACTGCCTGCCGGGGCCCCTCAGGGAGCCAGGATGGGGCATCCTTGTCCCCATGGGATGATGAAGCAGGGGAGGCACAGAGGAAATGTCAGCAGGCCACATCGGTACTGTAAGCCCAGAGTTTATGAACTCTTTCTCTTGCAGAAATCACTTTCATATAGGCATTGAATATATCACCAATATTTTATGAAACACTTGGGTTAATTGTTTAGTTTTGCCCTCGCCTTTCTGCGGCTAACATGCAGACTCCACATTCTCAAACTAGGACCACATGCTCTGGACATTCCTGGGGTCTATGCTCTTACAGATGGCAGGTGTTTTTCAGGAGACCATGGGTCTTCACATCGGGAAGAGGCAGTGGCAGGAGATGAGCTCAAGGCTCACGGTTCCTGGGAGGCTCCCAGACAGTGTTCAGGTTGAGATTTAAGAAAGCTAATGTTCTTCTGCCCCTCTGTGGTGGAAAATACCCCTTAAGCATACTCTGCCCTTTTTCTATTTAATGTTGGCAATTCTATTTATTAACAGTAGCTTGCTGGAAAAGGAACAGTGTATGTGTTTGAGTCACTTTCTCCATCAGTCTCTAAGGCAGTTAGCTGCGGGGAAAGTCCTCTGGTAAATTCTAATCAGAATCAACAGTTTAAGGAGCATTCTGGAGACTGGACGGTACAATCCTATTTTCCTATTTAATTAGCTATGTGCATACTGAAATAAATGAGTTTACTGCTTCAGAGCCACTGGGAGCCTGCTGACACTCAGCTGGCTGGTGGTATGAATGAGTAGACAGTTAATGGTGGTAATCGAATGAACAGAAACTGACCTCTAAACAGCATTGTTGAAACTGGCTCAGTTTTCCTGCAAGGAGGGCTGGCTCAAACCTAGTGCTTTAATTAGAAGCGGCCTTACGTTCTGAGTTAGTTTAGGTACAGCAGGTCTAGAAACGGGAAAGCCATCCATCCTGCCTTGACAGACGGGGCCTTTACCAGTGAGGGTGGCGCCATCCAGGGTGACAGTCCTTCTCCAGCATTGACAAGTTAGGTGTCACACTATGTTTTCTCTTCGGCTGTAATGGTTCACACACAACCCTTGTACCTTGATGGGGAAATAAAGGAATGGCCTAGGACTAAGTTAGTGTTTACTCTCCTCTTCCTACTTGTTTTTCTTAGATGGAAAGCTTTTGAGTGATGAGGTGTACCTAAAAGGTGTTTTCTTGCTCTTCCCTTAGAACTGAAGTTGATTAGATAACATCCAGGTTAGGTATCCTTTTGAGCCATCTCTGAGGCCCAGGTGGCCCTGTCCCCACACTGGACCTTCCTTGAGGCCCAGGTGGCCCGTCCCACATTGGACCATCCTGGTGCCCCTCCCTCCACCTCCTCCCATGCTTAGTCCAGCCTCCTCCAGTACATGTAACCCCCAGCAGTCTCCAAATCACTGTGGGACCCAGCCTGGTCTTGGTTGGGCGTGTGCTAGGGGAGGAGAAACAAGAAGAGGATGGAAAAGCTGTTGGATGAGATGGCGTTATTGGTTCGGGGAGCAGGATGGAGAGCACAGACGAGAGACATTTACTACTTTCTCGTTCACTGGTCCACAACTGACTGAGATGCGATCCTGTCCTGCTCAGGACTCCCAGCTTTGTGTGCAGGGACTGACAGGCTGCATGGCCTATGGCTGTGTCTCGCCATCCACCCTGTCACCCATGTTCCCCTGTCCCCTGCCTAGTTCTGGCAGCTCCTTCTTCTCAGCATGTTGTCTCAGTGCAATTTCCCGACCTGTCCCAAGGGCCACTGAGGGGGCCGGGTCTGGGGGAGTTGTAGCAACAGAGCCTCCACAGAGGGTGTCAGGTCAGCAGCCATCCTTTCGAGGCCCTAGAGGCTCAGCTGAGTGCTCCTCTGGTCTGGGCCCCGGACACAGGCCAGGGCTGCTCCCCAGCAGTCTGCTGTACAGACCGCTCTCCGTTGTGCAGCTGAGTGGTGGAAAGCCATCGCAGTGCTGGCAGCCAGTGTGATTTGCTGAAGAGAGCCGCCCTGGCCCACGCCCCACCCTGGATCTGATTTTTGCCTCAACGCTGGGTGCTCTGGTTTTGTTTTCCTTTCTCTGTTGTCAGGACTCAGTTGTCCCTGTCCCTGAAGAGCCCCCCCGCACTGCCCGAGTCATCCCAGTGTGCATTTATTTTCTTCCTGCCTTGTCGAGAGGCTGAGCTCAGTCACAGACCCCACCCTGGTCCAGGAAGATGCTGCCCTGTGACGGTGGGGGCTGTGCCTTGTTGTCTGTGACACCCAGGACATGTTTGCCAAATTAATGCTGGATGAGGAATGCATGGAGTGGGTCCACTCTTCTCTGAAAGGTTCTTCAGCAATGACAAATGAGCCTGTGTCCCCGATGGCCTCTGGGGATACAGTCACCCAGAGCAACTGTCCCCTCTGCCCATGGCCCCTGCCCTACAGCCAGGAAGTCATGTGAAATAGTGAAATTGCAGGTTCAGTAAATGGTTTCTCTTCTGCTCATCAGTGACGCAGGGAGAGCGGCCCCACCTGAGTGTCAGGGTGGGGGCTCACTGCGTGTCCTTGCACTGTGTGGGCCGAGGGCACACAGCACACGTCCGAGGCCCACGAGCCGTGCTCCCATGCAGCCCCTAGTGGCATGGGGGTGTCACCCGTGATGCAATGCCAGGGGCCCACTGCCGGCAGCCAGCACCACACCAGCAGCATCAGCAGCATCTGTGGGCACGTTCCCGGGAAGGACACCTTCCTGGTTTTCACCAAGGACACAGTCAGTCGTGCATGTTGTGAACTTTGGGAAATGGGTGGTCAGGACTCAGCAGTCCCTGTCCCTAGTCTACTTTTGCCATCAACTCATCCTGCCTGGAAGGACGGCTTTCCCCCCGTATATCGCTCATACCCATAAAGCATAAGCCAAGTACTGGAAAAACGAAAGTCACCACCACACTGTCCACTGTGTATGGGTCTTGAGTGGCAGTCGGGACCCTGGGGGCTTTGCTGACCATTGGAGGTCCTCCAGAATTTTCTTCTGAGTCATTAGTTCTCAGGCCCTCGGCCAGCAGCTTCATGGTCGTGGAAAGACGCAGGCATTCAGCCCCACCCCGGCCCCACGGCCAGAGGCCGCCCTGTGCACAGGCTGAGCAGAGCGTGTGCCCGTCCAGGTTCAAGAGCCTCAGCCCAAGTCCAATCAAAGTCTGAGCGAGGGGGACTCTTCGGAGCTTATGCTTCTGGCAGATTTCCTGAGGTTTTCTTTGGATGACTAGACAGTAAGACAAGCCCATATGTCAGACACTGAGTTGCAGAAAATGTATCCCTTTGTTGGTTAATAACAAAAATACACCTGATTTGATGATGCTGAATCTTTTACAAGTCAATTTTTCACTTGTATCTAGTTCACAAGTGGAAAATTGAAGGTTATGGAAGTTTTGTCTGGAAAAGACACACAAACCCACACACGCACACACCTGCACATGCGTGTGCATCTTTTACAGACGAAACGTCACTGACCTTCAGTCCTGAGAATCCCCAAAGCTCTCACATTGTTCTGTCTCCCTCCTGCTCCCATGAATGCCCCTTCCTGATAGTAAGTGGGAAAGTGATCTCACTAAAGCCATTCCCACACAGTGAGTGAGGCAGAAGCCTCCTGCCAGAGACAATGTGGTTTTAGAAAGGACCTTGTCGCCCACGTGACTCTGATGGCAGGGTTCTGGAAAGTGAGTTGAGGAGTGTCTTCTGTCAGGGTCAGCTCACAGTCTGGCTCTGCAGGCCGCGTGGGGTGAGGACCCAGTCTGGCCGGACCTATCAGGTGAGCGTGCTGGCCCGTCTGCAGGCATCTCCTGGGGTGCGCTTCCACGGGTTGTGGTCGAGCCTGGCATCCGTGTGGTGGTACAAGCAGGGTGAGTGCATCTGGGCCTGCCAAGCCCCTGGGCCTGCCTGGCCCACCCTCTTGTCTCCCCACCCCTGAATCTGTAGGATTTTTACCCAGACTCCAGTGGCTTAAGCAAACCTGTTTCTTTCGTGAACAAACAATGGGTAGACGAAGTCCTCCTGCAAATGCTCGCTGCTCAGGCCATGAGCACAGCTGATGTGCCAACAGCAGTGACTAGTCTTCACCTGTGCTGGGGTTCCCTGTGGCCAGGTCCTCTGGTGCCCACACATGACGGTCAAGTGTCCATCCCTGCCCGGAGCAGGAAGGCCATGACGCATGGCGTAGTGATGTGCATTTTAATAGAGAGTTCTGAAGGGCGTGGGCCCATTTCCCTTTATCATGAGGCTGTTCATTAGGAGCGTCTGAAAGGCCTGCAGAGAAACCACCAGGAGATGGCAGCGGCAGGTAGACCTAGCCTAGGCCCATCCATCCCCTTGAACCTCCGCCCTCCCCATGCTGGAGAAGTCCCCTGACCTGGACTCGCTGCTATTCCTGGCCTTTTCTCCTTCCAGTTCCCTTTCCAGCAGCGCTCTAACCCTAAGACTTGTGCAGTAGGGCGAGAAGCCAGGAACTGTCGAGGAATCAAATCCAAGTTGTTTTGCGTGGCTGTCCAGTCTCTCCTTCCCTGTAAGTTTCTGTCCAATTTCCTTTATGGGCCTGGGAGCGAGTGACTGCCCCCCAAAGGGATGAGGGGTTCTTCCCCAGTGGTGGGAGACAGCCCTGAGTGGGGAGACGCAGCCTCAGGGAGGTCAGAGTGACCGGCTGGCGCCTTTTTTTTTCAGCAGACCTGAAGTTTCAGAGCCAGCTAACATCTAGTTAGGAAACATTTAAAGAAAGAGGGGAGCATCAGCATCCTGTGTTTATCCTAGTCCTACAGTGAGGGACCAGGTCACCATCTTCCAATGAGTGTGATTCATGCCAATAAAACAGCGGCTGATAACCAGGAGCCACTGGCCAAGCACGTGGTGTACACAGGTGCATCAGACACAGAATCCAGGAGAAGCTCCGGCAAGGAAGTGACCGGACTAGCCTGGAATCCCAGAACAGACTCAGGTGCTGAAGCAGAGGAGACACATTTGAGAATAAAAATGAAGAAACTCTCTAAAGGAGTGTGCCAGGCCCACACAGGCAGAAGAAGGCGAGCTATGGCTCTAGCTCCCCAGGCAGGTGGGCCTGGCCGCCTCACCCATCCCCATGTCCCCGTGACCTCATTACTCAGGGATGCACCCCCTTTGCAGGCTGCAACTGTCCCCGGCCGCCAGGCACCCGTGGTCCACCCACTACCCTCTCCCTCTGGGAGCCACTCATCTCCTCTGGCTCACAGTTGACTTCGTGGAGATCACATCCCTCTGCATCCCCCTCAAGCCCCTGCGTTTCCCCACATTCTAATTACATTATCAAGTGTTCTGTTCGCTTCATTAATTCCTTCCCAGATGATTTGCCCCTGGTAGGCTTCTAGCAAATTCTACACACATCTAATGAATCATCTTGGAAGTGCTGTGGGCTCCTCTGGGCCCCGGGGCTCACCCCTCCTTTGGTCACTGAGAGCAACACAGTTGGCAGCAGAGAAGACACTTGGGAATTGTGCCCTGCCGGCCTGGGTGGCTGTGCCATGGCTCCCTTCAGAGAACATCGGCAGGGCTATTGTGTCCCCTAAGTAAAGCTTCTCCAGGTGCCACAGGCCAGGCTGTGTCTCCCTTCACCTGAAAGATTTCCCGAGAGCCAGGGGTGTCTGAAGGACCCTGTGCCCTGATGGATGATTCCATGGAGCCAGAACTGAGGCCAACATGAGTCTGGCCATCTCTCCTGAGAGCCTGTGGGGTGAAGGGTTCAGAGACACAGGTCATACTGCCCCAGATGTGAGCATTGACTTGGGGACTGTGGACTTGTGTCCACAGACTATAATTCACAGGTCGGATGATGGCTAATCAGAAAGAGTTAAGAGGAAGGGACCATCCACTATTAAAAAATCATCCTCATCCTCAGAGTAATTCCCCAGTTTACAGACGAGGAAACCAAGATGCAGAAGAGTGATGCTCGGTCTCCGAAAAGAGTGTAGTTTCTCTTTATCATCTTAGTTGCCAGCATTTATCAATTAAAGTATATACACCCACATTGTGCGGTGTTTCCAACCCAGTTCATACTTCCCAGAAACATGTTTCCTATTTCATTTCTGTTCCATTCGACAAATGTATCACAGGCTTCAGGCCTAATGTCTGTGTGGCTAAAATAGATAATTATTCTGCCATTATTATTGCCCAGAATTTAATCACCAAAAAAGTCAGGATCAATTATTATAATGTCATATTTTAAAGCCCGTGAAGTCAAGAGGGTGAGTCATTTTATTCCCTAGTTTATAGGTGATAAATGTCCTAGTTGGTGTTCACGATTCTTTTGTGACAATTATAAATCACACTTAAAATAAGGGCCAACTGAAGCTTATTTTTGATACATCGAGGTTTAAATCTTCCTGACTTCTATGTCTTCCTTCTTTCTGTCACCTTCTCTGTCTTCTACCAGTGTCTCTGGAGCCAGGGATTCCTACCGTCTCATCGGTGGGACTTCCATGACTGGTGTCTCTAGAATTCTGCATCACTTTCTCAGTTAGCATCGTGCAACTGCGTGTTTCAGTGCGATAACTGACAATCTGTTGATAGAAAGTTGTTCTTGGTCGCTGAGTACAAGGGAGGGGTCTTAGCGCACTGTGAATACTTTGGTGGTCCAGTAAAAACTCATCCAGATCCATCGCTGCATGTAAGCTCCCGACATGGAGCATTTGCACACATCCTGCAAAAGAAAGTGAGCTGGTAGCTGAAGGGGTTTCTTTAAGAAATTGTATTCACCTTGAGAAATATATCTCAACCCAGCAGAAATGAGATATAATTTCTCCTCTACACCTAAATTTCCTCAGTAAATGGAGCAATAGTTTGCAATTGAAAATATAGAATTTTGCCAAAGTTCTGGACAAACACAGGTTAGTGTTGGTGCTTTCACAGCAGGACACGCTGGTCAGTGTCTGGGGCCTGCCATGTGCCACCTAAGCACTGAGGTCCTGTTGGGGACAACTCAGAGAAATGGGGAAGCAGGCCATTGGACCTTAGTGTGGGGCACAGATGGCTGGTGGGGCGTGCCAGAGCGATGACGTGGGAGAAAGCAGCACATTTCACTCCTGGGATCTGAAGCCTGTCCCCACTCCAGAGGAGTCACAAAGACACCCAACCTAACCTACATTTAGAGAAGATGGCTTTGAAATAGGCAATCCTGAATGAAAAAAAATGATTTTTTTTTTCATTTAACTTAAATAGTGGCTTGAAACCCTTTTCCTTTTTACTATGTATAGCTCATTATCTTCTGTTGCTTCCAGTAGAATCTTGAGTTTTTATTAGTTTGAAAACATAGATGTGATATTTCACAGAAAATGAGATCACTGCCCCTGTATTTAATTAGATGAGCCCTATAAAAGTTGGGTGTTAGCCAGGGGCATAATTTATAGTAGCCTGAATTTTAAACTGCAGTACCATGGTGCACTGGGTCGTTGGCATACGTGATAGAAATAGAGGTGCTGGTGATATACTGACCTCAGAAGGCAAATGTCTTCCTGTAAAGAGATACTTATTTTCTCGTTTGGAAAGAGTATAATCATGTGTATTTTCCCAATACCTAAATATATTTCATTGAAGTAATATTGGGGTATAACAGTTGATAGGTCTCTGTCATCTATGCCTCTATGTCGGATGTGTGTGCACACACCTCACACCTCCTGATGGCCACCGGAAGTCTGTTCTCCATCACCAGACAGCTTACCCCTCTTACCTGATTTGTCCACCCTTTCCTCCCCTTCCCCTTCTCAAAACCACTCACTGGTCTTAAACTAAAACAAAAGTTTCAACTATATTTCATTGTGTTTGTATCTTTAGATATCATGTAAGTGAAATCTTGTAGTGAGCGTATGTCTTTATCCTTCTGACTAAGCATCAGCCCCTCTGGTTCCATACAAGATGTTGTAAATGGCAGAAGTTGATCTTTTTTACAGTCAAGTAGTGCTCCCTTGTGTACATACCACATCTTTATCCATTTGTCTGACAATGGGCACTTAGGTTTTTTCCAGCTCTTGGCTATTGTAAATAATGTTATAGGGTGCCATATATGTCTTCAAAACAAGAATTCTGTATTTTCTGAATAAATACCCAGCACTTAGGTTTTTTCCAGCTCTTGGCTATTGTAAATAATGTTATAGGGTGCATATATGTCTTCAAAACAAGAATTCTGTATTTTCTGAATAAATACCCAGTAATGAGATAACTAAATTATACGAAATTTCCATTTCCAGTTTTTTGAGGCATCTCCCTGCTGCTTTTGGTAAGGGTTACACCAATTTGCAACAAATCTGCGATCCTACCAACAGTGTAAAAGGGTTCCCCTTTCTCCCCATCCTTGCCAACACTTGTTTCATCTTTTGGATAATAGCCATTCTCATAGGCTTGAGGTGATATCTCACTGTTGTTTTGATTTGCATTTCCCTGGTAAGAACAGAGGCAGAACATCTTTTCATGTGTCTGCTGGCCATCTGTATGTCCTCTTTGGAGAAATGTCTAAGCAGATGTACTGTTTATTTTTATGATCAGGTTGTTTTTTGTTGAGTGCATCAGTTCTTTATATATTTTGGATATTAACCCCTTGTCTGACATATAATGTGCAAATACTTCTCGCAGGCTGTCGGATGTCTTTTCATTTTAATGAATCTTCTTTCTCTGCAGAAGCTTTTTAATTTAATGTAGTCCCGTTTATTTTTGCTTTTATTTCCCTTGGGGCGGATCCCTAAGATCTCTCTAAGGCCAGTGTGTAGTTGCTTATAGCCTACGTGTTTTCTTCTGTTTCGTAGGGTTATGGGTCTTACATCCAAGTCTTTAAACCACTTTTAATTAATTTTGGCTTATGGTGATCTAGTTTCATTCTTTTGCACGTGGCTGTCCAGTTTTCCCAACACTGTTTATTGAAGACTGTTGCTGCCTCATTGTGTTTTCTTGGCTCCTTTGTTGTAAATTAGTTGTCCATACACATGTGGATTTATTTCTGGGCTCTCAAGTCTGTTCCATTGATCTGTGTGTCTTTTTATTTCAGTTGATACGGATTTGATTACTCTCGCTTTGTAGTAGTTTGAGGTTGAGGGATGTGATGCCTCCATTTTTGTTCTTTTTCTCAGGATTATGTTGGTTATTCGGGTCTATTGTTACCCTAAATTGTTTTTGTTCTCCTGTGAAGAATGCCTGAATGCCTTTGGAGTGTCCTGGGCGATCACAGGACCCTGCATGCATTGCTTTAGATGCGATGGGTATTTTAATGATACCACTTCTCCCAACCCAGGAGCATGGACTGGCCTTTTTTGGTATCTTCTTCAATTTCTTGTTTAAAATGACCAGACCTGCTTACAATCTGGTTGTAGGAGACTATGAAAGCTTTCAAAGGTGATAAGAAAAGAGCCTGGAAAGTTTCCCCAGTAACATATCTGGGCAGACAGTGGAACCACATGTTGAGAGAACAGTCTCTGAGAGCAGCAGCACCCCACTCTCTCTCTCTGGCTGTCCTGATGAAAAGCTGCCCACAGGCCATCCATGTGATATTTCTTATGTAGTTTGCATGTCTGTACCCCCACAAAATTCTCCTAAGTGGCACCCCAAGCCAGGAGGAAGGGTGCAGGTCCTTCCAGGTTCAGTAAATACTTTGAGGAATTGGGGACCCAAATGCAGGGGGTCTCTTGGTGAGATTCATCTCACTGGAAACCAGCCTGCTGGGATTTGTTCCCAGTACTGTGAAAGGGACATGACAGGTGGGTCCCTCAGAGCAGTGTGCATGCGCCCAGTTGCAGGGACAGACCACTGCCCACCTCTGTGTGACGTCTCCGTTGCAGGAACCCCCAGCTGCAGAACCTCTCCAGGCCCCTGGTGTCCTGTCATGTGTGCCATAGGGATGTCCTCCCGGAAACAGATTGATTAGATTGTCCCCATAATCGTACCAGGGACCAGCTAGAGCCTTCGGTGAATAATGTAGGCATTTAATTTACAATAAAGATAGTTTGCAATCAGCATTTCTTCTTCCAAAACATTCCACTGACTTGCTTTAAAAGCTGCATAAACTGTTTTAGAAGCAGTCTGCTCAATTGGGCGAGTTAATGATATTGAATCTGACCGCGACGTCGCATCCTGTGAAACTGCAGCCACCGGGCGCCTGGCAATGGGGATGCGCTGTGACGGGATACAGCTGGTGGCATGCCGCCATTGTCACTGCGCCAGCCTCTCCGTGATGCGATTCCAAGATGACAGTGTAATGAGTGTGATGAGCACAACGTAATTCAAAACAAATTTGGCTGCCAACATGGATTGCCGAGGCTGGTGCGCTCCCGCCTGCCTCCTGGTCTTTAAAATAACATGATGATCTCGAAAACACCTTGTCAGGGAGCTCGGTGGCAAGGGTCAAGTCCTGTAAAATCTATCTGTTGCAGCCCCCAGGGAACCCCAGATGTCACTGTGTGTGTGTTGGTAGCTGTGAACGAGACGGGCAGGGATCTTCCTAGAAATGAAGCAGCTTTAGGATCCAAGTGTCTCTGACAACCCAGGAAGCTGCATTTGCTTCTTTGATTTATAGAGCTTCTCTCCCCGGGAAATGTGACCTTTCGCCGGTAGCCCTGCATAGCGCAGGAATCTTACTAAATTCTCGTTATTTGCTCATTAGGCACTCTGCCTAGATTAGTTCATTAAACGTCATAATAACCCCAGAGGCATGACACTGTCATCACATTGTTTCTGCAGATGAGGGGACTGAGCCTTACTCATTCCCTTGCCCCAGCCCGGCGGGGCTGTAAGAGGGACCAGGTATGCAAGGAAGGCTGTTGACCTACATTTGATTAACATGCAGGACTGTGCTGCAGACATGTTGGCAGTGGTGTTCTGGAAGGAGAGGGCATGTCTCCATCACCCTGTCATCTTATGGTTGGCTTCTGCTTCAGCCCAGGGAGAAATACCACAGCTCCTTTCAGCTACCCCATGAGCCTCCCTCCTGTGTCCCACAGCTGCCCCTCAAGATCCCCACCCAGCCCTCTATGTGGCTGCCCCCACAACCTCACGATTGCCCCTCTACACATGACTGCAACACCCCTGCCCCGTGGCTGTGCCTCGGCCCCGTCAGTTTACCTGATTGACAGGTCAGCCCATCACGGTTCCCATTCGAGGCTCCACTGAACATCTGCTCACTGGTTCCAGCATTGGTTTGTAAAATCCACCCAAATGCACTATTACTGGCCATCACATTTCTATACAAATGAGCTGATAAGGATGCATTCCCAATCAGAAAAGCATCTTTTTTAATACTTTCATTCACATTGCTCTATGGGCTGGAGGATATTGAAACCACACCACAGCCTTCACCACCCTGGTAGCCATAGTCCTGCATCCTGAGAACTTTGTTGAGATTTGTCCAGGCTGTTGCAAAAGACATGAGTTAATCATTTTTTTTCAGCCACATAGAATTCCATTGAGTATATACATCACAGCTTCTCTATCCTGTCATCTGTTGATGGGCATATAGATCGTTCCCATGTCTTAGCTCTTGTGAGCTGTGCTGCTGTGAACATAGGGGTGCAGATATTTTTTCCTGATTAGAGATTTTGTGTCCTCTGGGTGGATGCCCAGGAGTGGGATTGCATGGTATTGTTTGCAGAATCTCCATGCTGTTTTCCAAAAAGATTGCACTAATTTACATTCCCACCAACAGTGTAGGAGGGGTCTTTTTTTCTATACCCCTTCCAACATGTAATGTTACTCATCTTTTTTTATATCAGCCATTCTCACTGACAGAAAAGCATTTTCACTAATCCTTCTGTCTGAATGAGAGAATATCTCCTCAGAATGCAGCGCTGAATGCGTTGCGTGTGATATTTAGACCTACTGGAGTATACCTAGGCTGCAGATAGCTGAGATCTAAGTTAAAATGCTCAAAAGTGTAAGGAGTGTGTTATCAAACAGGACAAGAAATGTGGGATAAGAGGTTCTGAACACAGTAGGCTCGTTTGCAGAATGATGCCTCAGGACCCCTATTCATCCAGTTTTACCTTTTCACATTCCGCAGCACACTAACCTGACCCCAGGACGGGCTCCCGTGATGCAACAGGTGCCAGGCAGGCGGGGCGGCGCCTCAGGCCAGCGTGGGGTGGGGAGCAGCTGGCAGCGCCCGGCCCAGCCCTCGGGGAGGCCTCAGGTGGACTCCTGACCAGAGGGAGTAGGGCCGGAGGCTGTAGGACCCACTGTGCACTAGGAAGCAGGCGCCGAGGTCAGATTTCTTTTCAGAAACTGTTGAGGCTCCTGCAAGAAA
Organism: Solenodon paradoxus; assembly: GCA_004363575.1. Lineage (NCBI taxonomy): Eukaryota > Metazoa > Chordata > Mammalia > Eulipotyphla > Solenodontidae > Solenodon > Solenodon paradoxus. The sequence goes on from RJWH01000990.1 coordinate 411,461, forward strand.
ACCCCACATTCATTCCATTTCGGCAAACGGCCTGGCCAGTTTATACATAAATAAAGCAGAGACTTGGCATTTCTTGCAGGGCTCACAGAACAGCCTTCATGTCAGCGCTCCCTTGGGTAAAGCAACCTTGGGGCAAATGTCCTTGTGAGCACCAGGCTTGGCCTCGCCCGTGGCTCCTGAGGGTGCTGTCCAACAGTCATTCATTCCCGAGAACAGATTCCCCAGTGTGTCATGAGCCCTGTATCATTAGACGTGGGTGCCGTGCTCCTGGACCTGAGTCCTGTCACTCTGCTTTGGGGCCACAGGGGGACGCTGGTGGCTTGCCCTCCCCCAGTTCTCAGCATTCTGGGTCTGAGCAAGGTGGGCAGGATGCCCAATTGGTTTGGGAACCTAGAAAGAATCCCATTCCCTTCATTCCCTTCTCAAAGGAGCCCAAGGGCAGCTCTGCCCGGGTTCCTGTGGACACCGGTAGATAAACGCCGTAGGGTGCAGGTGGGAGCCGGCTCTTCACCTGAGAGACGAAAGCACAAGTGTGGTGCAAGTGTGCCACATTGCTGCTCTGGGAGCTGGCAGCTGATGAACCTTTGTCTCCTCACCTTACCCCAATGGCCACTTGAGGAAAAACATGCAATAGGTTCATTGTTAGATGTCACCAAACTGTTGGGCCATAACGACCCATGTCTCCGCTGGGGTGGGAAGTGGGGGAATAGTCGGGCATCTGCGGTGCTGGGAACACCTCTTCCCTCTATCAGAGGGTCCGCTGCCAGCCTGGAGTCGGTTTTGGCTGTGCATTTGGAAAGAATCTAGGCTTGGAGTCCACAGCTTCGACTATGCACCCCACCCCCAACAGCAGGGTGACCTCAGGCTTCCTGAGGTGTGAAGGGGCCTGTGTAGGGTCCAGCACTGCATCTCGGGGTGAGGGAGCTCTGCGTTTATGTCCTGTCCTAGACAGCGGGCGTCCTGTGTGTCGGCTCGGGGCGCAGGACATGGTGCGACCAGCAGGCCACCCAGTTCTTCCTGAGCTTATCCTGACAGTCGCCATGCCCAGGGACTGGAGGATACAGGGTATCCAATGGATAAAAAAAGCAAAAAAGTCATTTGAAAAGGAAACTTCCTATCACCTATGTCAAAGGAAAGCTACTGTTGCCAACAGGACCTGAGAGCATACAGAGGTGAGCTGCAGGGCAGGCACGTCCTGGTTAGAACCCACCCGAGGGGGCTGGTGATGCGCTTGATGGTGTGAGAGTCTCCCCAGCAGGAGCCACCCTGCCCTGAGGCCTGTAGGCCTGTAGGCCAAGCCTGGGTGTGCCTGCACACTGTCCTTGCCCGCCTGGGGGCCTGAGCCGGGAGGTCAGACTTCCCTGTCACTGCCCAACCTTCCTTCCACCAGCACACACTCCATCCCGTGCCGTCTCTGACCAACCCCCACTGTGTCTCGGCAGGTCAATGGAAAAGACCTGTCCCGAGCGACGCACGCACAGGCCGTGGAGGCCTTCAAGAGTGCCAAGGAGCCCATTGTGGTACAGGTGCTGAGGCGGGCACCACCCCACTCCAGGATGCTGGCAGCCCCGGCGGAGGCGCAGCTGGTGGACGCAGAGACGCAGACCGACATTACCTTCGAGCACATCATGGCTCTGGCGAAGCTGTCCTCCCCCACCCCGCCCTCACTGGACCCCCGGCTCCTGGCAGAGGAGTAAGTGACTGAGTGGGCGTGGCCAGTGTCCCAGGTGGGGCTGAGTGCCCCAGGTGTGGCTAAGTATTCCCCGCCCTGTGGTAAAGAAAATGGGTGTGTCTTCCACCAGTTGATGGTTTTCCGTCTTGTTTACAGAGACAACACATTAAATCCAGCCCGAAACTGCTCCATCATGTTATTTATATTGCAACCCCTGGAGCAATTATTCAAATTCTATTCTCGGAACAAAACTGCTAACCAGAGTTGTAAAAGATGTTTCAGAGTACAATGTTGTCACCACAGATGGAGCTGTGAAGGGCACAGGGACACAGTGGCTCTATAAAGTAGACAGCTAAGTCAGTCATGAGCAATCCTGTGAAAGCCCCCGGGGTTCATGCGTCTGAGGCCTGGGTCTCATCTCCCGGCCCGTGTTCCCACCCACTCCTGGCAAAAAAGGGTGATTGGCTCCCACAGATATCTCAGAAGCCCAGTGTCTCTGCCAGAGCCAGCAAGGTCTACTTGTATCGCCTGGGTGACGGGTCTAGGACTTTATATTTCCTGTTAAAATGGGGTGCTGGTGCCCATCTCAGAGGATTGTTTTATTTTGGTTTTTCCCCATCCCTGGGTCTCGAACCTGCATCCTTGGGCTTTACATGGTCTGTACCCCAGTGTCTCAGCCGCCTGAGCCCCAGGGCACTCCAGCTATTGACGGACTTAAAGAGACACTGACTGATGTGGGGCAGCTGGTTAGTACTCAGGAACGAGGCTGAGTTAGTGGTGCTGTGGATGTTAGCGAGGCGAACAGACACTGCCTCAGGCATCTTGTCTCGGGTAGCTTTCCTATGAGACTCCCCTGAGGGTGAGTCCCCCTTCCTGACTCGCGGCAAAGACTGCCTCCCTGTCTTGTCAGAGGGTCTCTCGACCGCCCTGGGCTTCTGCTGAATTCCTGTCAACAGCTCAAGAGAACTTGTGGTTCCAGTGGAGGCCAGTGTCTTGCCACTCACCCCAGGGTTTCCTTGGTGACCATCGTTGGAACTCAGGGCCGAGCCCAGCTTGACAGAACCTCCTGTGGGGCTGAACCCTGAGATGGTAGACCAGCAGGCCGGGTCCAGTCATCAGACATTAGAGAGCAAGCCCCTCTTACTAATGAGCCATGCAGGCCCCTCCTGATGCTCATGCCACAGGCTCAGGCCTTTGAGAAGCCAAAGCCCTCATTTCCCCCAAGTTTAGTCAGTGTGACATGACTCTGCCCAAGGGAACTCAACAGAAGTCGGCAGAGGTCAGAGGTCAGGCTGTGCGGGGAAGTTAACTTGAGAGCCCCCTCTTCGAGGAGCCCCTCGATGCTAAGATCCTTCCTTGAGGGCAGCACATTTGCCCGATGGATCCAAAGAATTGAAAGTGAGCCCTCATTTGAATGACCACACGTGTCTGATCTGTTGTCCAAAACAAGTACCTGGTGAGAGCCCAGTGGTCAGCAGACCTGGGTACCAGTGACCACTGCCCAGACCTCCAATGATCCCGGGTGCCCTTCGACGATAAAAAGCCTTCCATCCATGTCAGGCCGCTCCGAGCCGCTAAGGAGCTGGTTGCTGTCCCCACTGTGTCGCAGATTCTGCAAGGGGCTCCATGAGGGGCCAGCGCTTAGCATTGTACATGTGACATCCTTGAGAAAACTGCTTTCAGGCCCCAAGCCCTGTAAGCATGCGTGTGTGTGTCCGCATGCGTGTGTGTGCATGTGCGTGTGTCTACCACACACGGTGTGGAAACCCACCCACAAAAGCGGCCCTAAAGCCAGTGGTCTTTCTCCAGGCCCCCCTCCGCCCACGACTACTTCGACCCCGGGGACTACCTAGGAGCCGTGCACTCGGAGCTGGACAGGGAGGAGCTAGAACTGGAGGTAGGAGGCCTCTCCGCGAGGCGTGTCGGTCTCTGGTTTCCAGGAAGGAGCCGCCCTCGGACCCTGGGAAACACATGGGCTTTATTCTTTCCATTCAAAACAACTCCACCCTCAAATCCCAAAGCAAAGAGGTAGGGATGGCCAGGTAAGTTTCTGAGGAACTCGGGCTGGTCCCCTGCTCTGTCTGTCTCTGCGTGGCCGCTCCTCAGCCCACTCGGCCTCCTGACCACTTGGAGACTCAGAACCAGGGGATAAGTTAGGTGGGTTCCAGCCCACACCCGAACAAAAAAGGGTTCTGACCATTGGTCCACTTGCTCCAAATGCCCTAACACTGCCCTTGAAGAAATCAAGGGAAGCCCCTCACTTTCCTGAGGCTGCGGGCAAACTGGACTCAATACCCCCACTGCTTTCTAATCAGCCTGGACCCTAAATTTTAAATATTTAAAGGATTCCATTTAGTTTTCTTGTAATAGAAGTGCTAGAAAGTAAAGCAAAATCAACTATAGAGATAATTTATTTATACATTTGGGAAAACACTTTCAAATTTCAATGTTCTTTCCCCCCAAAAAAAAGCATGTTTGAAAACAGATTTTACAACATGGCCAGGTTCCTGTCACAGCGAGATCTGGCATTGAAGGGTAATCCCTGCAGCACAGTCAGGAGAGCCAGGTAGAATTCAGTGGGCTTTTCCTCGATGTCCAGCTGCCGCGGGTCTGGGCCCCACGCTGTGGTCCGAGCAGCACTCTCTGGGGACAGCAGGGCCCGTGGCCACACTGCGGCAGATTTGAGGAACCGCGCCGTCCTCGGCCCCTCTGAGGACCCACCACAGTGGCAATCTCCCTGGAGACACCCTGCTCTGGAGCTGGCACCTGTCTGGAGGCTCACAGGGCCCAACTCAGCCTCCCAGCCTCGGAGCTGCTGGTGCGCTGAGCGCCCAGAGATTTGCTCTTTCCCGAAGTCCACTCAACTTGCTTACACTTCAGTGCCTTTATCTGACGGGAGGCGGCACTGTGTCAGCCTCAGGCCGTAAACTGAAGATGTAAGCCAGGCCTGCCCTGGGTGAGCCAGCTGCAGGAGCTGCAAATGGAGCGACCCTGAGCAGGAAGCATGTCCCCTGGGGGCACCCGCTTGGGGGAGGGAGGATCAACTCCCACAGCCCCAGTCATGCTGTTCAGAGCCTGGTACGAGACCAGCCACCGTCCACCGGAGGCCACAGTGAGGCAGGACAAGGGCCTCTCATCTGCCTTTAACAGGACCCAGGTACCTGTGTGCAGGTCAGGGTCCAGAGGGGCCCTGACCCAGAGGACAGGCGCCCAGGGAGGCGTGGAGATGCGCCTCCAGGCTGCACCACCCTGCCTTGCGTGTTGGCTGGACAGACTCTTGCAGGATGTCTTTCTTTTCATGAACAAAAAGCAGAGACAAGAACCAAGAACCACATGCTTAGGAAGCCAGTGGCGTGTTTTTAACTAGACCATGATATCTGCAGTTCTACCTGCTGCTTTCCTGAGCAGCTGCTAATGGAGCACTACTGCTGGCCCTCGGGGCTCCACTCCAAGCTCACACCCACGTGGGTCTCTGTGACACCCTGCCGCATGCCCTGTGCACCTGAGGTGCTGCGGGGCCTCTGAGCAGCGCCTGTGCACCTGGAGCTGCCGCCCCGTGGGGATTTCGGAGGGGAGGGTCTCTGGAAGGCCAGCCGGCACCTGCTGCTGAGAACCAGTGTCTGAAAACCTGGCCCCGTGGGTCCTCCACGACCTCCCCCGCCCAGTCAGACCCAGAGGAGCTGGCTGTCAAGGGGCTGTTCCATACCACTCACCACCCAGCAGGACTCGGAAAAACAATTCTTTCCACAGATACTGTCAGGAGAAAGATAGACAAGCCATTGGAGCACATGCACAGAGGAAAACAGAAGCTCTCGTTTTCATGCCACACAGATTGGACACTTAACCTAGAAGCGCTCAATCTGTCACTGTGAAACTGCTCACAGTAAAAGGATTACCCGAGGCTTGAATAGCCAACCCCTTGACTTCAGGTATTGAACACCTGTTCTAGATCTGCTTACAGACAGTTAAGAAGAAAGACGGAGCCTGAAGAGGACTTGGGCTCTGAAGCCGCCATCCCTGTGTTGTGTCTGACGGAGCTCTGGGACATTAACAGGAAGGAAAGTGACAGAGGAACTACACTGACCCCACACCTGGTGTCACAGAGGCCCAAAGGCAGTGAAAGGGAACTGGGGTTGTCCTGACAGAGGCCCTGTGAGCCACTGACTCCCCCAGCACCTCCTCACCACTGCCTCTGCCTCTGTGAGGCGGTTTCTCTCTCACATGGCACGGCCCAGCGCAGCCTGTGCCCCGGTCCCCTCTTCTGTCTAAAGCACCCTCCCACCAGGGCCAGTCTTGTGTTCCCCATGGGACTGCATGCCCAGAGACGGCTTTGGCGAACTGACACATGTGCCTGCACTCAGCACCAGCACCCGGAAAATAACTGTCGAGCGAAGGAATAAATGCCTCATTACCCTACCTCAAACACACACCCTTGAGGGAAAAGACAGTGTCTTAGAACCACCTCTATGTCCCATGACACCACGCAGAGAGAGCTGTCAAAGTAACAAGAAATGTGCATGCTGCCCCAGGCTGGTGCGGTGGTGGCTGGGTCACGAGTCTCCCTGCACAAGCCACGGAGAGTGCTCTGAGGTCCCCTGTGATGAAAGTGGCTGGTGTGGGAACAGAAAGCTGAATCCCCACGGTGGACTGGCACCCTAATTCTCCCGATTGGATCGCATTTCAGTTTCATCTGAGATATCAGGCTTAGCTGTTTGTTTTTATCCACTAGTCCATCTAGACCAGTGAGCAAGGGGACACCGGTGCTGAGAGCCCCAACCCGAGGATGCTCATGCATCATTCATTCCAGTTGGAGGCTTAGTCGTCGCTGAATCTCATCTCGGCCACCTCAGATATGGGTTGACAGCCTCTGTTTTCGGGATTGTACACACTGTTGAGGCCCTGCCACCAGCTCAGAGTCAGAATGAAATGTTGAAAATGTACAAGCTACCTAATAAGTTGAATTATAAATTCCACTGAAGACCCCAATCCTCTAAGTTATCAGCGTGCAGAACGGCTGCAAACTCCCCAGACATGATGGTCTCCTTGCTGATGGCAGAGCCAGGCTGACGCTGTGTCCAGATCACTATTCTCGAAATCTGAGCCCAGTCGTGCGGCGTCACTGAGCACCGTGCAAGGCCAGCACTGTGTTCACTACTCCTTTCGTTCGTCTGGTTCTCTTGTCTTACTCACCTTATGAGCAGCCAAGGCACACCCAGGTCTGCAAGGACCCAAAGGTGGCAGCAGCTTTTTGGTTTTGTTTTCAAGAGCTTCTGAACCTCTCGTGATTCACTCTGCTCACATCAGCCACCAAGCTCGCCTATCACTGGAGATGAGCAACCACACCTACGTCACCTGAGTGCCACCCCCTGGCCCGGGCCAGTTCAAGAGTGCACTTGGTGGGATCTACCCGCTACGGTGCCGTCTGAACACATGTCCTTTCGAAACCAGGCCACCTCCCAGCTCGGCTGCTCCAAGGGCTTCCCTTACGCTAGGACGACATTTTCCGTCCTGAGTCAGATGGAATGATCAGGGTGTGAGGTTTGCTTCATGGACAGCAGGAGGGGGAGGGAGGTCCCTGTACTGGTGCTCTGTCCCCACGCGCTCCCAGGCTGGGCAGCTCATCTGCATCAAGGAGGCTGGGCCTTCCCAGTATTAAGGCAAACAGCTGAAGTGAGGCTGTGTGGACAGGCCTGTGGGGAAAGCGGGGAAAGGCAGCGAGACACAGGGCCAGCACCTGGAGAAGATCGTGCACTGTGTCTCAGCACCAGCATCACGGAACCACAGGTCTCCCAGCACACACAGGCCGACAGCGCGAGAGGCCTGTTAGGACGGGAAGTGCACGATACAGCCTTTGCTTCCTTTATCAGCAACTCAAGAAAAAAAACATTTTTAGTTTTGTCAGGGTGTTCTTTTGTCCTAAGCAAGTTTGTTCCCGGGTTATGAAAGTAATCCAGATTTGCTGGAAAAAATTAGTAGACTCAGAAGGGCAAAGTACAGAAAAAAATCCTCCCGAAAGCAAGATAAATTAATGTCCACTTTTATAGCTTAGTAGTTCTGCAAATGGTTTTCAATTAAAATGGCAATAGAACAGGAATAGCTTTCACATTAGGGCTTCATCAGCATCACATCCTGACCCTTCAGACAGCAGACCCTGCAGCCTGGGTCGAGACCACAAAGGTGGCCCTTCCCACTGGCCCCTCCAAGCCCCCAGCTGCCACTTTCCTGCCTCCACATCCAGTGCAGTAGCCATGATTTCCAGACTGTCTCCCGGAGCTCTCTGTGGAAACCTTTCCGCTCTCAGTCTGCATTTGAGTCTGTTCCCAGTCTCTGGAGAAAGTGTGCGGCTGAACTCAGAGTGCTGCTGACCACGCCGCAGCCTGTGTGTCCACTTGTCTCTACAAAACCGGAACCCCCCACGCCAGGCCAGGAGGCAGGTCTGCTCATCGGCCCTTGTTTCAGGACAGGTCACTGCTGTCGATGCTTCCCGCCCCTGTCTCACTCACCTGTCGTGACCGGGAAGTATTTGTGCAGAACTAAACCTGATTCTGTGTTGAGATCCCCTGAGAGCCAACCACTGAGAAAAGCAGTAACTCGTGCCATTTCCCGCCCCATGAAAGGGGACACCATAGCATTTGCTGCCTCCCACTCACTTTTATACCCTTTCTGATCTCTCCCTCTGCCCCAGAATGCATGGGCACACCCCGAACCACCAGCACCTCCTAACCTGGCAATCTTGGGGCTCGCTGATGCGCACTAACTGCAGGTATCCCGACGTGAGGGTCCCCAAGTCTAACCCAGAGAGAGGCCGGGTGTATCTGGACATGCGGGGACATAGATTGTTATCCTAAAGTATTTGCGAAGAATTTGCCTTGTAGTTAAATATGAGCTTTGAACGTGTTCTCCTTCTGTGACTTGGCTCAGTCTGTGTCTCAGTTCCATACAACTCAACCACATTGTCGGAAATGAAGGCGATTACCTTTCACGGAAACACGCCATGTTGCTGAAGCTCTAATAAGGAAGTCCATGAATGAACTTACTAACGTCTAGAAAAGACGGTGGTCTTGTGGGGTGCGGCTGTGCCCTTTCTGCTGCAGACAGCCCCCGGACAGTGAGCGCACTGCGCCTCGTCGTCCATGGCCGTTCTCAGCGACCAGGCCAGGCTCCCAGGTGAGGGCTCACCCGCATCTGCTGCTGGACAGCCTGTGCTCCACCCCTCCTGGTGGGGAGCAGCTCACCCTGAAGATGAGCCCTGGGGTCTGCAGGGTGGCCGTGACCAGGCACCCCAGCCAGCTTGGCAGAGGCTGGCGCTGCGGGAGGCGGCCAGCTCACAAGCACTTGGAGAGCAGGTTGTCACCATTCTGACCTGTTCTGGAGCAGAGACTGTGGCAGACGCCACACATTTCATGTGCCCACACGTGGGCTCACTTTGCTTTCTCCTGTTTCATTTCAGTAATAGTAGCCGAAACGAATGTCTCAGCTGCAAGCATCACAGCTGTTGTGGAAATGTTAACAGCATGCTCACTGCTCTCCTTTCTGGACTGACTTATGTGTGCTCCGATTGAAGTCCTCTTGCTGTGCCTGCTGAGGGGACACTTAAAATACTTAATCCAGAGACACATGCGGAGCGTTTGTCCTGAAGTGACTGTATGGCTTGGGATCCGGGAATAGTCTTATTTGTGGCCGACATTGAAAGAATCTAAGAGCCCTACCCGGGAAGTCTTGAGCAAAGTAAAAGGGGAGTCTTTTTTTTTTTTTTTTGTGGGATCAATAAAATAACTATTTTCAAAAGGACTGTGTTGACTGAAAGGTCAGGAATGGCTTGCACATGGCACGTGCCTGTCATCACTCGTTCAGTGCGGTAACTGCACAGTCGAGCCCACAGAACCCAGCTCATCACTTACAAACGTGCTCTAAGCCTGCAGTTCCCTGGCCAGGGCTCACCGTCAACCCCTCTCCCACCAGGAGGTGGACCTGTTCAGGGCGAGCAGCCGGGACAAGCTGGGCCTCACCGTGTGCTACCGGACCGACGACGAGGATGACGCAGGGATCTACATCAGCGAGGTAGGAGGCTGTGCTCTGCAGCCGACACCCAGCCAGAGGGAGTGTTTGCCTGTGTGTTAATCGGAACTGGCTTCTTGAGAAGTCTCTGGAAAGACCAACGAGTCTGTCCCTACCTCTCATGCTGTAGGTCACATCTAACAAGGCTAAGTTCTGTTGTCGGCACATATGGCAAAGTCACCCTGAGCTCCCTGCATGCGGGCCATGGTGGGGCATGGTTGCTGGTGTGCACACTGGAGGGCAAGCTTCCCTCACCTGTGCTGTCCACTAGATCTCATCACTGAGCCTGCGACAGGGTCCTGTGCGGCCCGCACGCCCACCATCCAACATGCTGGGACCCAGGAACTGGGAGCACATTAGCCACATTTGTCCCCGCATGACACTGCTGCTTATTTCTATGCAAAGTGAGACAGCTGTGCTCAGCCCTGTTGTCAGACAGATGTGAAAAGACTGCCCACTTCCCGTTCGTGTTGGTACTAATGCCACTGTGTGTTTCAGATCGACCCTCACAGCATCGCGGCGCAGGACGGGCGCATTCGGGAAGGAGACCGCATCCTCCAGGTGGGCGAGCTCCGGCCCGGGGAACATGTGGGCTCTGACCACAGCTCTGGGGGGAGAGGGCTCCTGAGAGCCGGTGTCAGGGAAGATGTGGTCAGTGAAGGCACGAAGCCATACCCCGTATGAGCAGGCATGACGGGTGACACCTCAGGTGAGGATGAGTGCAGGTGCTGGCCTGCCCTTGAGGTCCGGGCTGACTCACGCCCTGGTCAGTAATTCCCAAAGGGATGGGACAGTTTGCAACCTATGAACTGGAACAATTCTTACTGTAGGTTTCTCTAAAGGATTCCTTTGGACCAAAGTGTTCATGTCTGCTCTTGTCTTTAAAATGGGAACATCTTTGACACATTCAGCAAAATGACTGAGAAGGCCTTTAGCCACCGTAACAGATGTGCCCATTCCATGGGCTGGCTTCTGGGAAGGAGAACATTAGCAGTCATGTGTTCCCTGGAGTCAGAATGAGGCCTTTCTCTGTCACAATTCCTTGGTTCACTGTATCAGACAGGACTTCGCTCTGCCTCCTCTCTTTCCCTGCCACTGTGTCACACCCTGGTCTCACACCTGCCCAGACACATGGCACACCCCGTTCTGGAGGGGCTGACCCAGCGTGTGCCTGTGAGTTGCTATGCTTTCTGTCAGCATACCTCCCTGGGAAGAACCCTCTCACCACAGAGCTCTGCATGGAGCCCCCAGCCCATGAACGGTCCTTCTGCTGTGGGCTCACTGGCATGAGAGTTGGCCGGACCTGCCTCTGTCCCCTGGAGGGGTCCTCTGTACCTGGCTGGCCTGAAACCCCAGAGAAGCCACACTCATAGTCGCCAGGACAGGACAATAGTTGCACAGGCAGATTGTCCTCCAGGACCTGCTGTCCCGCCAGCTCACTCATGTGCCCACCTGGAGGGACTTGTGGGACGAACTCATGTTCTTTGACAGCCCACAGACCCATGTTACCCGAAAGCATCCATACGCCACCTGTCCCTCACCTACACTCCCTTCTTCATCAGAGGGTCCCACTGGCCCTCTTCACAACACTCATTTCTCCATGGGACCCCTGGGGGCGGTGACACACCAGTGACCAGCACTGCTGACAGGTGCCAGCCGGAAGCGGCTGCCCCTCCAGTTGAGCCATGCTCCTCCCCCTGCCCCTCTGTGCTTTAGATCAACGGGGTCGAGGTGCAGAACCGCGAGGAGGCCGTGGCCCTTCTCACCAGCGAGGACAACAGGACCTTCTCCTTGCTCATCGCACGGCCGGAGCTGCAGGTGAGTCAGCGACACCTTCCAGAAGCATGCCCACAGCCGAGTCTGGACCTGAGCCACTTCGTACCCAAAAATGTGCTCTCGCCTGCTGTGACTGGGAGTGTGACTCAGGTCTTAGCCATGAGGTGGGGGGTGAGGACCCTCGTGAAGAGAAGAAAGCAGGGCTGGGAGCAACAAGATGGCAGCCTGACCAGGCCATTTGGGGTCCCACCTGATCTGTGGGTCTCCTCCAGGGGTAGCAGGGTACCACAGAGTGACCAATCAGTGACACCGGTGCTGCCCCGGGACATGTGAGAGGAGACCTCGGTGCTCTCGCACACTAACGGTTGCGCTTAGCTGCAGAGGTTTGCAGGCCTGGAGTTAGGCCTTCGCTGCACACTCAGACCAGCAGGAGACATACCCTCAGCACTGTACGAAGTTCCCACTCGGGCCGCCTCACCAGTGCCAGGCCCACACAGAGCCTTTCATCCATATGCCAGCCTGAGCATCCCAGAGCTGACCAGGGGGCCTGAGCCCGCATCTGATGGTCCCTCCTCTGCTATGCTACAGGTCTCTGTGTCCCTGGAGGCAGAAACCCGCAGAGAATTCAGTTTACCTCCCTGGGCGTCAGTGTGCGGCTCTGGGGCACCCTGTATCTGTGCAGTGGCCAGTACTCCCTCTGTGGCACACAGCAGCCTCTGGTGACACCTAGAGGGGTGACTGGCTCCCAACTGAGTCGTTTTTAAAACAAGATGAGCCGACTGGGCCCCTGCACAGATCTCAGACCCTGAAGAGGACACGGGCAGGAGGAGAGACTGAGGAAGGGCCGCACAGCTGTGAGCAGACCCACAGAGTGGCGTTACTGCCAGGAGGAGAGGGCACCTGATGGCTCGTGTGGGGCCTGGAAATGTTTCTCCTTGGAGTGGTGTGTTTTCTTTGAAAAAAAGTAAGGGAGAAGCCAAGGGTACCTCCTGAGGCATGCCCCTGCTTCTCCCCAGCTGGACGACGGCTGGGCCGACGACGACAGACACGCCTTTCTGGATGAGCTGCACATGGACATGGTGGAGGAGCAGCACCGTCGGGCCATGCAGCTGACCGCCAGCGCTCTGCACCAGGTACCATCGCGAGGACGTGGGGACATGCAGACACACACACAGCACACCCACACGTGCAGACATGCCTGCACACACCAGCGTGCACACGTGTGAACACTAGCGTGCCCAGCACAGCCTCAGGCCACAAGCGGAGCCCAAGCAGGAGCCCAATGGCACAGCGACCTGAGGTGGTGTGGGAGCCTGCCAGCATCGCCTCGGTGCAGACGGTCACGCTGGGGGGAGCAGGGCCTTCCATTTCACCAGGAGCCTACGGCCTTGTGCGCCTGTGGGGTACCTGCGAGTCAAATGGTCCAGGGGCCCAGCGACGGTGGTCCTAGTGTCATAGGCAGGAACACAGGACCCGCACTTGCCCGGGTCATTGGCAGGAGGTCAGGAGGTGTGGCCAATCCCGGCCGGAAGCCCTATGCATGACCATCTGCCCATTTTCTGTTGCGTAGACAAGGCCCGAGGAAGACGGGGGCACCACGGACACCGCCACCGTCCTGTCCAATCAGCACGAGAAGGACAGCGGCCTGGGCCGCACAGATGAGAGCACGCGCAACGACGAGAGCTCGGAGCCGGAGAACCACGACAGCCTGGCTGCGCCGCTCCACCTCGCGTGCAGCCAGGACACATTGGGCAGCGGTGACCTGCCCTTCAGCAGCGAGTCCTTCGTGTCGGCGGACGGTGCCGACGCGGACTGCGAGCGCTTCCGCGCGCTGCTGCAGCGGCAGTGCCCCGGCGCCCCGCGGCCGGCCAGCCCCCTGGACGCGGACGCAGGCCGCAGCGACCCCGAGAGCGTGGACAGGGAGCTGGAGCTGCTGAACGCCGAGCTGCGCAGCCTGGAGCTGGAATGCCTGAGCCTGGCGCGCGGCCCTGTGTGCGCGCAGGCCGACGCCTGGACGCTGCCGGCCGCCGTCTTCCGCGGCTACCCAGGCAGCCTCCCTGGCAGCGGCAGCGGCAGCGACGCGCGCCGACCCGCCCTAGCCGACATCACAGAGTTACCCGAGAAGTCCGACAAGGACAGCTCGAGCGCCTACAACACCGGGGAGAGCTGCCGCAGCACCCCACTCACGCTGGAGACCTCGCCTGACAGCTCCCTGCGCCGAGCAAGCGCGGGCCCCTCAGCCAAGACTCTGCGCTCCATCACGGAGGACCCCGAGGCCGCGGGACGCCCCAGTTCCGATTCCAGCCCGCCCCCTGAGCGTGGGGCGCGACTGCACTCCCCTTATCAGCACGCGCACATCCCGGCGCACGCGCGCCACTACCAGAGCTACATGCAGCTGGTGCAGCAGAAGTCCGCCGTGGAGTATGCGCACAGCCAGCTGAGCCTGCTGGGCCTCGGCCAGGAGCCACGCGCCGAGTGGAAGGTGAAGGTGCGCAGCGACGGCTCGCGCTACATCACCAAGAGGCCGGTGCGGGACCGCCTGTTGCGGGAGCGCGCGCTGCGCATCCGCGAGGAGCGCGCCGGCATGACCACGGACGACGACGCAGCCAGCGAGCTGAAGCTGGGCCGCTACTGGAGCAAGGAGGCTCGGCGGCAGCACCTGCTCCGCGCCCGTGAGCAGCGGCGCCGCCGCCAGGTCCTGCTGCAGAGCCGTGCTGATGGGCCGCGTGAGCCGCCCGGCGCCGACGAGCGCAGGGAGACCAGCATACTGGAGCTGAGCCACAAGAAGATGATGCGGAGGAGGAACCGAAAGATACTGGACAACTGGATGACCATCCAGGAACTGCTCACCCACGGCACCAAGTCACCTGATGGCACCAGAGTGTACAACTCGCTGCTGTCCGTGACGACGGTGTAGCTCGCGCTCGTGCATGTGAGCCTGGCCCCACGGGCTGCCTCCTGCAGTGTGTGCGTCGGTGCCTAAGGGGAAGGGCCGCCGTGGGGCCACCCTGGCACTGCGCTTTTTGAGTGGAGAAAGCCACCCTCAGCTGTCTGGAAGGCAGTAAGTAACAGCTTTTTTCAAATAGCAATGGTACTTTTTTACTTACCTTTTTACATAAAGTGTTTAAATTTCAACAAGATCTTTTATTAATCATACTTTGACAGAATAATTTGTTTAAACTATATTCATATGAAAAGTTAAACACGCTTTTTTTGTGCCCCAAACACCACCACAATGATCCGTGTATTTTTAATAGTACCCTGTTTTATAGCATTACTTTGCTGAATGTGCTTCCTATGAGTGACTGTTAATACGTATTTAGGTCAAGGCTTCGACTCAAAATCACCCAAGTCTGCCATTAACGATGTCATGCACAGAACCAAGCCAGCAGCATTGAGGGTTGGGACACGCTTAACCAACTTTCTGGTTAAAGTTCCCAAGAGAATGTGAAGCTTTAGCAGAACGCAAAACCCCATGCAGCTTTCTGGTGGGCGAAGGCAGGTTTGCAGATACAGAGTCCTGGGAAGGGGGAACCCGGGAGACAGAGTGCCCGTGGGGATGGTGGGAGTGCGCTGGGTCAGTCAGCCTCTGCTTGTGGAGGCGAAGGAGCAGATTTACAAGCGAGGTCACGAAATCATGATCACTTAGAAACGTTAAGTAAAATGAAGTTAAATTATTTTCTATTTGCTGTTTTGAAGTGATTCCTCACTTTGCAGTGGTGCCTACAAAATAAACTCCTTTTACAGTGTCTGTTTTCTTTCATTGCCTTACCCGCTGAATTGGGGAGACATCCCTTCCCTCTGCTCAGGACCCACAGACTTGAACTGAAGTCTGTGGGGAAGCCTCATGAGCTCAACAACCAGATCCCCAACCTGCGTTCTGGGGACCATCTTGCAGAAAGCCTCAGCCTGGCCTACCACCTGTGAACAAGCATAACTGAACATTAACTGAGCAAGCAGCACCCTGGGGCATGTTCACAGCCAGCTCGCTACTGTCAATCATCAGTAACACCACAGTGCTCTTCAATAATGCAGCTACAGTCTGTTTTCCCCGGGTCACCAGGGTAGGTAGGCTCCATATCTGGTACCTTCCACGTTCACCCCACAGGAGCTTATGAGTTTGCTACGTTAACATCTCACTCTCTGATTATAATATTTACACCAATTTCAGCTGCAGTGCCTACTAAAAAGATAAAAATCAGCTAGGATTAGGAGGGGGTCATTTGCAATGATGCCAAATGTCTGGTTTACTCACTGATGTGACATTTATGCAATGCCTGGGTGTTTAGGTATCAGACACAGATTACTCCCACAGAATCTTCTACAAACAGAAGTCCAAGTCAAAATCTGGGGACAAATTAGTAGTCACACTTGGAATAGAGCAAGTCACTGGAAATAAGACTGAAGAGTTCACTCCTCACTATTAAGGCGGCTGTCACTGCTTCTAGACTAGGCATTGCTAAATTATTCCAGTCAACCAAAGAGAACTTCAGGTACTCTCCGAGTTTACCTTCCCACAGAATCAGATGCCTGGTATTCTCCCACCTACCTGTCTCCCTGCTAGTGTTTCACAGAGCAGACGCCCCTCCCAGGAGCCATCAGTCATGATGAGGCATTTGAACAAGTTTCTTTGAGAAATCACATCCCCACCCACCTTGCTGGTTCCTGTTAAAGGTCACAGGCAGCACAGCCAGAGAATCACACTGCTGTTTCCACAGCCATGTGATGTTAAGAGTCAGGATTTTGCTCAGGGTCCCCTGTGATTCTAGATTTGGAGTCAGCTTGAGCCACTTAAAGAAGACATTTTGGCATATCCTGGTGCCTAGCAGTTTAGTTCATTGGACCTAGTCCACATACATCCCAAGGTCCCAGGTTCAAGACCTGGGGCAGGGGGAACAGCCAAGATGAACTGTGATATAAAATTAAGTACTTCTTCCTCCTCTCTTTCCATGCCTGCCTGCCTGCTTGTTTGCCTTCATTCTTGCCTGAAACTTTCCTTAAAAAATAAAAATTAGAAATTTTTAAAACATTAAAATTTAATTCCAGATTCTTCAACTCCAAAATGCTGCTTAAATCACTTCATCATATAGATATATTTGCTCATAATTTGCCACATAATATGTTTCCCACATCCAATTTAACAAAATAAATCCTAAAAGTAGCTGGGGAGATCATGACTTTGTCAATGAGCTGGAGACTCAAGGGGAAGCCAAGGTTTGACCCTTGCCACACACCCACACCCTCATCCAATGGGAGGGTAGGTGGCCCCATAGTGCTTAGCTCAGATGCGTTCAACCTGGGTCCTCAACCACAAATGAGCATATGTCCCCTGTGGACAGCTGGAGGGAGCCAGTTGGGCTCTGATATGCTGTCTCCTCAGGGTCAGGTTCCCTAGGGCCTTGCAGGAGAGTGCCTAAGTGGATGATGAGGTGCAGCCACCTGGGCCGTGGGACAGTTCTGGCTCTGTCCTCACCCAGAACCCTAGCTCCCCAGTAAGCAGATGCTCTGTATGCAGTGGACCACCGACCTCTCCCAACCTTGCACCCCCCACTGCATTTCCTCGGCCCTTGATGAAGCTGGGGAAACTGGGTTTCCTCCACAGGCATACAAATAGCGAGGGCCACACAGAGGAGCTGCCCATGACAGCACAGTGATGCCCACGGGTGCATTCATGGGCCTCCTCTGAAGCTGCAGAAGCCCGTGTCCACATCACCTGAATTTGAGTTTGGTGGGCTCATTTCTCACACTTTGTTTTGAAAGTTGCAGGCATCTTATAACACCATTTGATTGGCATCCCATTTCAATATCAAAGACTACGTTTTCCCCAGTTAGAATCACATTGTAAGATAATGAAAATTCAACAACCTACTAATTTCTTCCAGTCAATGTCCTAATGACTTTTCTCATAAATACTCTCAACCACAAGGACAGATTCCCACCCTTTCACACAGCCCCTCTATTGATTGGGTGATTTAATTCTAAACTATTTCTGAAACACAGAGGGATGAAACGAGTTTATTCTCTAGTGTCACACTGTCCACTCCCATAGTCGCTAGCTATATCTGGCTAGTAAGCATGCAAAATATTTTGAGTCTAAATGTCAATGTTCTGAGTAAACGGATTGCACAGAGTACCTTTTTAAAGTATTATCATTTTTATCCATGTTGAAATAATATTTTGGGTTACATAAAATACATCATTGTAAGTTTACCTTTTTATTTTTTGATGTGGCTGCTAGACATTTTTAAATTGCACGGCTCACATTATATTCCTAGAAGGGTGGCCTCAGTACAGGCTTCTCGGGCCTGGTTATTCAGACACTCAGTCCAGCAGCTCTGGGGACAGCGCGGTGGTGTTTAGATGCAGATGAGAGCAGACCTGGTCCGAATGTGTGCCCACCTCTGCCGAACCCTTTACCTGTCCACGTGGCCCCCACCCACACACAGGGGCAACCGGAAGTCCATTCAGAAATGATACAGTCAAGAGCCCACTAGAATGCATGCCCTCTGAGTGCACAGGATGAGATTTTCATCTCTTCGATGAAAACAGGAGCTTCTAAAAGGTAAGAAATCACAAATGAGTGAGGGAGGACTGTGCATTGCCTAGAGAATACTAGTGGGAAAACTAGTTAGGATTACACACTAAAGAATGAAAATTAACCAAACAATTATCTACTCACGCATAGCCTTAGAGTAGGCTACATGTTACGTGTTAGTAAAATTGCTCAAAACTGTGGAAGCAAGCAATTCTGCCAAAAGCACTGCAACTCTGGCTTTCATTTGCTTCCCGTTGTTTCAAGCACAGTGGAACTTCTGCAGAGCATCAGCTAATTAAAAATAAATCACCAACTGAGATAAGATGCAGTAATTCTCTGGGCAAATGCTGTCGTTTTCAGTTTGATTAAGTGTGAATTCCCTACAGCAGTTACACAGAGTGGTTCTTTGCGTTTCATTCAGATGGGTTTTTCTGCTTAAATGGACCATTTCCTTAAACTTTGGTTTCAACTAACCCTGACAGGGCACAGTCCACAGGGCACATGATTCGCCTGGAAGTGGTTTTGCCTTAAATGGCAGAGGTCTGACCATGGGCACTCAGCATTTTGTAAGATGAAAAGCAGAGACTGCTGCCCCTCACTTCAGTGGTGCTGCTGAGAAAAGCTTTAAAAGGTCAGTGAAGCCCACACCTCCCCAGAGGCCCTCACTCCATTCAGGAGACCTGGGTTTGCAGGTGGCCCTCACCACCCCCGGATGCACTGCTGGCTAGAGGTAGGGCCCTCTCTGCCCTGGGGGCTGTCCCTGCTTGGTGAGGACACAGCAGTCCCCAGGGCTGGCCATCAGGAGGAAAAATAACAGTCCCTTGTCACATACATGGAGAAAGTGGCAGGGCTGTTGGAGGGAGGGCAGACAGAAGCCCAAGGCATGGCCATCAAGGGGGGGTCTCGGTCAGTGAGAATGAAAGAGCATGTAGAGCAGAGAATCCCCCACGATGATCATGGGAACAATCCAGAAAGAGGAAACAGCTTGTACAGAGGCCACTGAGAGTGTTTTGCAGCTGAGAAAACAGAGTTTCAAGGTGATGGAAAGTAAGACCTAGAGCTCACCCCCTCCACAGACCCAGAAAACCTAGACCACTTAGCTATGACCTTTGGAAAAGGACAGGAGCAGCACCTCCACAAAAGAAAGGACACAGGTCCTCATAAAGGTAGAAGAAATTGATCAGCCTCTGCCTGAACACCACCTGGTACTAAGACCCTGCAGTTCATCGGGGGGCCAGGGACACAGACCCTCCCCCAGGGCTGAGGGCTGCCTGGAGAGGTGCCCCCACTCACCTGCAAGCAAGTGCAACCTGGCAGGGAAATGGTGGGGGTTGCTTTTCCTTAGAGAACATCAGGCTCTGGGAAGCAGAGGACACAGGACAGACAGCAGGGGTGACGGGTGACATGACACAGACCTACTTGAGTGTTGACCCAAACCCTCAAGTGGGGACAGAAAGCCGGCCAGCCTCTGGTGACCAGACTCTGCCTGGGGTCCTCTCCAGATGCCTGGTCCACATGTTCCCAGCACTGGAGGCCTCCACCACAGCCAGCCCCGCTCTGCCGCAGCACACTGGTACCCCGACAGTTAGTTCGCTCAGGAACGGTTTTGGGGGATGCCAGCAGCGACTTGGGCAGGGACAGCTGGCTCTACACCCCCAGTACTGATAGCTGAGTGATTTCCTGCAGAGAATATTCCATTCTCTGGCTCTCTTAGGGAGGCTCATCAGAGACTCCATGGAAACTATGGTTTATACCTCCTGGGGCTGCTACTAAACAGTTCTGCATTCCTGCCTGCTTAGCTAGAGCTATCACCACCAGGCCCCCGAGGTTATTGATTGTTGTGCAGCTCCATTGAGGCTGTTCCCCAGTAGAAGACTGAAGGACTTCACAGGGGCTATGCTTTGCTGAGACCAGTACCCAGCTCCCTCTCAGCAGTGGCCTCTGTTAGGAATGTACCCTGCTTGTGGCCTGAGCCCGCACCTCCAGTCCTCTCCTTGTGCCTCCTATTTATGCCTGTGACCCAGGAGGAACCTCTATCTCCCCTGCCCCAGCTGCAGCCCTGAAGACTGAACTCTCCAGCCTCAACACGGGGATGGCTTCAGAGCCCCACCAGTTCTGACTGCTGCAGAGATCACAGAACAGAAAGCCCAGCATTCCAAAACAACATCCCTTCCCGGGTCTTTGCTCTGCAGCCTGATACCTCAACACATGGCCATCACATCAGGGCGGGGAAGGAAAGTCTTTACCGTAACCCACAGAAATAAACACAGAGCACCAAACAGAATAAGCACCAAGCAGAATAAACACCAATGATGGACCTAAGCCAAACCCCAGGGGAAAAATCGAAATGCAACAGAATTGAGTAAACTACTTAACAAGATTTTAAAGTAACCGTTTTAATGATGTTCACTAAAATCAGGAAAACAATGGATGAGCAAAAGAGAACTAGAACAAAGAGAGAAAATGAGGCAGTTCCAAACAAAATTTGTGTAGCTAAAGAACACATGAGAGGGCTCAAAAGTAGACTGGAAAAAGTCTCCAATCAAATCAACAATCCAGAAGATAGGACAGTGGAATACCCCCAAGTAGACAAGCTAAAGAGAAAGAAAAACTAGAAGAAATAAAGACTGGGTGTATCTTCATGGTCTAGTGGTCTAGTATACCTGGGAGCAGTCCCACATACATCTCAAGGTCCAAAAGTTCAAGACACAGGACCAGGCGGGGAAAAACTAATGTGAATAACTAAATAAAAATAAATTGCTTCTTTCTTCTCTCTCTTCTCACCTGCCTACTTACCTTCATTCCTTCCTACACCTTCTTTTTAATAAAGAGAGAGAGACAGAGCAGGAAAGAAGGAAGGAAGGGAGGGAGGGAGGAAGAGAGGGAGGGAGGAGAAAGAAAAACATACATCATAGGACTTACGGAATAACATCAAGAGGAACAATATTCACATCATATGAGGTCCCAGGAGGAGAAGAAAGAAAGAAAGGGATAGAAACTGTTTTTGAAGAAGTAACAGCTGAGAATATTCCTAACCTGAAGAAGGAAACAGATCTACAGACCCAGGAAGCTCAAAGTGTTCCAAACAAAATCAACCCAGAGACCTACACCAAAACACATTGTCATAAACATAACATACATGAATAACATACATAATAACATAAAATAAAATACAGAATAAAGAGAATCATAAAAATAGCTAGAGAAAAACAATGTGCATACAAAGGAGCCCTCATAATGTAGATTTATCAGCCAAGAACTTTCCAGCCAGAGGGGAATGACATGACATACTCAAAATGCTGAAAGAAAAGAATTTCCAACTAAGAATATTCTACCCCAGTTGTTAACCACTTAGAATAAGAAATAATAAAGAGCTTTACAGAGAAGCAAAAGTTAAAAGAATTCATTATCACCAAACCAATCTTACAAGAAATACTAAAGAAAGGTCTATAAAATGAAAAGAAACCTATTTACAAGCAGCAAGACACCAAAAAAATAAAATGTGGGGAGGAGAGTAAAAATATGGACTCTTAGAATGAGTTCAAAACAAACTTGTTTTCAGGTTAAAAGAGTTTATAAGCATAGACACTTTTATGTAAACCCATGGTAACCACAAAACATAGAAAAAACATAGAAAATGAAAAACAAAACCGAACACAATATAAATGCTTTCAAAGTCCATGAATAGAGAAAGAAAAGAACAAAGGTGCAGTCTGCAACAACATCCAGAAAAGAAACAACAAAATGGCAATATCAGTTACAGTTCAATGATCACCCTAAAAGTTAATTGATTGAATTCACTAATCAAAAGGCATAGAGTGGACAAAAGGATAGAAAACGTAACCCAACTTTCTGCTGCATTCAGGAGACTCGCCTATTTCAAAAGATAAAACATAAAACAAGTATTAACGGAACTAAAGAAACATTGACAGCAATACAATAATAGTTGGAGACTTCAACACTCTACTTACAACAATGGACAGCTCAACCAGGCAGAAAATAACAGGGGAGGAACAACCTTAAATGACAAATTAGAACAGATTGGCTTAATAGACATTTATGAACACTTCATTCAACAAATGCAGAATTCACATTTCTTGAGTGCTCGTGGAACATTGTCAAGGTTAGACCAGATAGCCCATATGTTAAGAAATAAAACACATCTCAACAAATTTATGAAGACTGAAACCACACCAAGCATTATCTCAGATCACAATGGCTTACAACTAGACATCAATCACAAAAAAAAAAAAAATTACAAAACATGTGGCGGCTATGCAACACGCCTCAAAGTGACTTTGGGGTAAAAGAAGAAATCAAAAGAGAAATTAAAAAGTACCTGATGCAACTGAAAATGAAGACACAATTTCCCAGAACTTACAGGATGCAGCAAGAGCAGTACTAAGAGGGAAGTTTATTTCAATCCAGTCTACTACAAGACAAGAAAAAAAACAAATAAACAATCCAACCCTACATCTAAAGCAATGAGAAAAAGAACAACTGAAACCAAAGTCAGTAGATGGAAAGAAATAATAAAAATTTAGCAGAAATAAATAAAAATCAAAAAGACAGTTCAGAAGATCAATGAAACAAAAGCTGGATCTCTGAAAAGATAAACAGAACTGAGAAATCTATGGCTCGACTCATTAAGAAAAAAAAGAGAACATTCTTCTAACTAGAATCAGGAATGAAAGTGTAGAGATTACAACAGATACCATAGAAATACAAACTAAGAACAGCTATATGTCAGTAAATTGAAAACCCTCAAGGACATGGACAGAATTTTAGGAACATTCAGCCTACCAAGATTGAATTAGGAAGAAACAGAAAACACTGAACAAATCTATCACCAGCAAGGGAACTGAAGAGGTAATAAAAAAAAAAAATCTCCCCACAATAAAAACCCAGGACCAGATAACTTTACTAGTGAATTTTAACCTTCAGAGAAGAATTAATACCTATTCTTCTCAAATGCTTCCAAAAAATTAAAGAACAAGAAATACTTCCAACTGCTTTCTAATAAGGCAATATCATATTGATATTAAATTCAGACAAGTATGTCGCAATAGAAGGAAATCACAGACCAATATCTCTAAAGAACATAGATGTAAAAATCCACCACAAAATATTATCAAACCAAATCCAACATGCATCAAAAGTTTCATCCATCGTGACCAAATGGGACTTATCGCAGGGTTGCAAAGATGGTTCAATATTACACAAATCTATTAATGTAATACACTACAGCAATGAAACAAGAAGAAGCATCATATGATCATAACAATAAATATGAAGAAAACATTTGACAAGATTCAACATCCATTTATTGATAAAAACCCCGCATAAAATTAGGATAGCAGGAATATACCTTAGCATAATAAATGCCAGATAGATAAAACCACAACCAACATCACACTCAGTGATGAAAACTGAAAGTGATGGTCCACTACCATCACTGTTATTTAACATCATACTGGAGGTCCTAGCCAGAGCAATTAGGCAAGAAGAAGAAACAACAGGAATCTATATTGGAAAAGGTGAAGTAAAGCTACCACTCTTTGAAGATTACAAGATAATATGCATAGAAAGCCCTAAGGACGCCACCAAAAACTATTAGAATTAATGAGCACAGTAAAATGGCAGGCTACGAAATTTACGTGCAAAAATCTCCTGTATTTTTGTATGCAAACAATGTGATGTAATAGAATGAAATCAAGAAAACTATCTCATTTACAATAAAAACAAAAAAGAATAAAATACCTTGGAATATACTTCACAAAGGAGGTGAAAGACCTGTACAATGAAAACTATAAGACACTGTTTAAGAAAATGGAAGACGATACAAAGAGATGGGGAAAGGTCCCATGCTCATGGTTGGGAAGAATTAATGTTAAAATGGACATCTTACCTCAAGCAATATACAGATTGAATGCAATCCCTAACAAAATTCTACTAGTAGTTTTCAAAGAAATAGAAAAATGTTTTTAATTTGTATGGAATCACAATAAACTTCAAATAACAAAAGCAATCATGAAAAAAAAAAAAAGTGGAGGTATCATACTCATAAACCCGGAGCTATACTACAAAGTGATAGTGAGCTAAGTTGTAGGGTACTAGAACATTGGAGTGAAAAACAAACACAATTCAGTGGAACGGAAATGAATCACCAGAAATTGACTCACACATAGAATTTACGAAAAAAGAGCCTAGAGCTTATGATAGAGAAAGAAAGTCTTTAATAAGTGATATTGGGAAAACTGGACAGTCACATACAAAATAATGACTGGACCACTCTAACACGAAAGTTAATTCAAAATGGATTAGGGACTTGGATGTAAGACCAGAAACCATAAAATACTTAGAAGAAAATATAGACACTACATTCCATGACATGTGTCTTAGAGAGGTCTTGAGGGATTCAACTCCAGTGGCAAGGGAAACAAAAAATAAACCAATGGGATGACATCAATGAAAAGGCTTTAGCGAAGTGAAAGGAGCTGTCACCAAAATGAAAAGATATTCATTGACTGGGAAAAGATATTTGCACATCATGCATCTGACAAGGGCTTAATTCCAAAATACATAAAGAACTCATAAAAATCAACAACAGAATAATAAACAACCTAGTCAAAAAATGGACAGAAGGACTGAATAGATATTTCTTCAAAAACTACATACAGATGGCCAACAGGCCATGAAAAGATGTTCCTCCTTGCTTCTTATTAGAGATGTAAATTAAAATTATCCAAAAGACTGGAAACAGCAAATGTTGGTAAAGATATGGTAAAAAGAAAAAAAAAAAAGGTGGGGGGGTCTCTTTTACACTGTGGATGCAATCATTATGGGAAGCAGCATGGAGATTCCTCAAAATACTGAGATTGGAAATTCCATATCATCCAATCATCCCACTTCTGAGACTTACCCCAAAAAACCCACTAATTTGCAGAGATCTGTGCACCCCCGTGTTTATTGCAGCATATTTTTATAACAGCCAGAGCTGGAAACTACAGAAGTGCCCATCATCAGACGAATGGATAAAGATGTGGTGTATGCACAGAAGAAGTACGCAGTCCTAGAAAAGATAAAATTCTGTCATTTGTGACAACTTGTATAAAACAGAGGGGATTATGCAAAGTACAATAAATCAGAAGAAAGACAAATACCAATAATCTCACTCATTTGTGAAATATGAAGAAACAAATGAATAGACAAAGCAAAATCCAACCCTCTTATATTAACAATAGAACTGAGTGTTTACCAGCAGGTAATTTTTTTTAAGATACTCTTCGATTTGTTAAGACTTGTTTCAAAGTCAAATATATAATCTATCTTTTAAAATGTTCCATGAGTGCTTTAACAATAAATATGTATACACACATATGTGTGTGTACGTATGTTCGGCTGCTTTCGGATTGAATGTTCTGTATACGTCTGCTTGTTTCATTCAGTTTAAAGGATTACATTTGCTATTTCCTTAGTGAGTCTCTACCTGGATGATCTATCCATTGCTGTAGGTAGAATATTAAAGATCCCAATTACTACTGCATTTCTATTTATTCTTCCTTAGTTCTCTTAGTATCTGGCTTTATATATTAAATGTTCTGATGTCAGATGCTTAAGTCCTTATAACTGTTACATCTTCTTGATGAACTGACCCCTTAGTCATTACATATGCTCCCTCTCGTTGCCATTTTTAGCTTAAAGTCTATTTTGTCTCATATAAGTAAAACTATCCCTATTATCTCTTGTTACCATTCACTTAAAATCTTTGCATTCTTTTTCTCTAAGCCTATGTTTGCCCTTAAAGCTAACGTGAGGCTCTTGTTGGTGATAAAATGTTGGATTTAAACACCACCTTTGATCTGAGCAGCAGAAACAACTCTGAAGCTGGACTCACTCACGCATCCCACAGCAGAGCCCACAGCAGGCCTGGGCCATACATGCTCTGTCCACCAGGGCTAGAGAGATGGCACCGTTCCTCGTCGCACGCTTTGCCCACTCACCAGGACACCAGCCAGAACTCACTAGTGCTCCAGGGACAGCGAGTGTCTGGAGGACAGAGACCATGGAGGGACAGTGCCCCTTAGTGCTTGGTTCTGTTTAATCCCAGAGTGATCTGGAAATGCCCCGACTATAGGGGGCCTTACCTTTGGGAAACATATGGCCATGTACAGAGGTACTTTTGTCCCCAAGGATGGAACCAGCATCTAACAGTTAGAACCAAGGGTGTCATGAACATCTTCAGCATACATGACAGCCCCCACCCAGCATGAAGGACAATCCCTCAGCATGTAGGGCAGTTCCTCAGCATTCAGGACCACTCCTAGCATGCAGGTCAGTCCCCTGTCCAGCATGCAGTCAGCCCCCAGCATGCAGTCAGCCCCCAGCATGCAGTCAGCCCCCAGCATGCTCTCAGCACACAGGAAAGTTCCCAATACACAGGACAGCTCCCAGCATGCAGGACAGCCTCCAACACAGAGGACAGCCCCCCAGCACACAGAGCAGCCCCCGCAGCATGCAGGACAGCTCCCAGCAAGGAAAATTCCTGCCTAAAATGTGGTCATGCAGGAGCTGGGAAACACTGCAGGCTGGCAGAGTCCCCTGTAAACACAGAAGAGCCATGGGCAGTAGCTTAGGAAAAATGTTGATGATATCATGGGGACACGTCCCATAAATGACCAAAATTATGTCACACATTTCCTCAGCAAATGACTTGCTCCCAGGGGCCTGGTGTCTGACAAACTGCCCCTGTGAGGCTGATTTTAAGGCTGAACTTGGCTTGACCCTGGAGACACACATGGGGAGCAGCGGACGGCCTTTGTAATGAGGCCCCCATCTTACCATCTGCATCCTCAACCACTCGTCAGGCTGGGAGTAGCAATTGGAATAGGAGGTGCAATTTGGAAGACCTAATCCACATTTTGTTGGTGATAAACCAACTGGTCTGCCCTAACCCAGGGCAGCAGACCCGCCTGCACCCTCTGCAGGATGGAGGGTCCAAGAAGGCCCAGTTCCTGCCATGTGGAGCTGGTCCCTCTCA
The DNA here is from genome assembly GCA_004363575.1 of Solenodon paradoxus. NCBI lineage: Eukaryota > Metazoa > Chordata > Mammalia > Eulipotyphla > Solenodontidae > Solenodon > Solenodon paradoxus. The sequence goes on from RJWH01000990.1 coordinate 438,542, forward strand.
TGCAGCCTCAGATAAAACAGTTAAAAAGCAGAATGCAAATTTCTGTCAGTTCTTCCAATCAGTCATTTCTGATTGCGTATGCTTGTTTAAGTTTTAAAAGTAATTGTATCTTTAAAATGCTGAGTAAATAATGGCAGAGGTGAGAAGTTTCAGCCCTGGCCAGAGGGAGAGGCCACTTCACTTGCTGACAAGTGTCATGGAAGAAATGCGGCGAGACAGCTGCCGGAGCCGCCTGAGTTCGGTGAGGGAGCTGGGCACTCATTCTGTTATGTCCTGCAAGTCGTCACCCTGGGGCCAAGCTGCGGGTGCCTCAGCCCTTAGGGCTGAAATGGCACGTGTCACCTCTCAGGATACACAGAGGCAATGGCCGCTGCCCATCTTCTCAGGAAGCCCGTGGCGCCACCTGTCTAGACACTGGTGGGTCAGTCACGTCTGCTTGCATGGGCGAGGGGGCACACGGGGCTGTGTCCTACAGGTCCTTTACTGGGCCTCCAGCACCAGCTGAACTCTGGGGGAAGCTGCAAGATGGAGCTGAGGATTCCAAATGCCACGGCCCTCCCCAGACCCCTTCCTACCTGCACCCCCAGGGTGCTCTCCTCCGCCCATGTCACCTCTCCCGACTCCCTCAGCAGGACCCTGGTCCCTGCTCCATGGCCCAGGTCACAGCCACTTGAGACCTCAGGAGATGAATTTCTGTCCTTCCCCATGGTTTTAACTTTTCACCTGAGCTCCAGGAAGAATTCAAGGGTTCCTGATCTTAGATGTGAAAAAGCCCCCCACCTTCACTGACATCACAGAAATTGTGCACATCTTCCCACTGTAAACAGAGGCACAAGTATTGGGGACTTGGTCACTCGCAGAAATTGCAAATACTTTCGCATCCATCACAGTTATTGAGACATGTAGAAAATAGTTATACAAGTTCCTAACCTGAAGATCATTATTAGACCCACCAGTAGCTGTGATTATCTCATGCTAACAGGCCGCCACTACTGTCTGCACGTGCAGCGCCCCGTTTGGTAAAATTTGGTAGGTTTTTGGGGGGTCTGGGCATGATCAACATTTTTTTCTAACTTGTTGGGACATATATTTACACAGCGGAACACTACTCAGCCCTGCCGTTTGTGACAACACAGCCGGAACCAGAGGGGATGATGCTAAGTGACATAAGTCAGAAGGAGAAAGACAAATACTGAATGACCTCACTCAGTTGTGAAACAAAGAAATAAAGCAAAGGAACAGACAAAACTAAACCAAACCTTGGCCATGGACAAGAGAACTGAGGGTTTCTGTGGGGAAGGGGTGTAAGGGTGGTAAGGTGCAGGGGGCAGTGGGGGAGGACTTCGGGTAAGTGGGTGGTCAGGGTGTCATCAGATACTTGATGAAGGTGAATCTGCGCATCTAAACTTACACTGTGATAAATCAAAGTTACCTCAATAAAAGCCAGTAACAATAAAGTAATGGTACAATGAAAGGTAATAGCAATCCTAGATCCCCAAAATTTCCTACCAAATCATTCTAGACAGGAATGTTCTGCATTCCGGTCAGTGGGGAAGCTTGCAATAGTTATTAATATATCAGATTTCTACAAATGCCTGATAACCGTCAGCATCATCCGTCTCCTCTATGACACTGTTTGGTGATTTTACACAGCATCTGAGGAGACGGCTCCAGGTTAAGAACACCCCCCGCCACGTCACATGGAAAAAACATGCCAAAGAAGGATTTGAAATCAAATGTCAGGCAATTCTATTCCCTTTGCTTTGTCATGAGTCACAATGGTGTCTGTCACCCTCACAGGCACACTGGACGCAGAGCCCCAAGCTATCTTTTTAGAAGGTGGACTCAAGGCAGGGACGCCGCGGGCCCTCGCGGAAGCCTGTCCTGCCTGAACTTGGCTCTCACCCTCACCTCCCAGAATGGCTCCCGGACAGCACATGGAACCCAGAGGCCACCTCTTTCATTCACGAGGCAGACTGTCGTTAATGCCCTCCTGTGCAAGGAGCTCTGTTTCATGCCGAATTCTCTTAAACAGTAACATGAGCATGTCGACATGACCATCAGGCCACCACGTCCTCTGACGCACTTATGGCCGTGGGTTAGAGCCATTTGGCATGACAGCCAAAGGAGAAATGAGGCCGTTTGGCTCTGGCTGCAAACCCTGCAGATGTCCCTTCGGCTAAGAGGACGACGGCTGCCAAGGCGATGGATGGGGCTGCAGGAGGACTCAACTGGGGGACAGCGTGTGACAGGGCCTGACATCGGTGCTGCACAGGGACACAGAGTGCTTGCTCCACATACAGATCTTTCCTGGAGACCAGCGAGAGTCTCCTGCTGTGTTGGGTGACTGGACCGTCCTCGACCATTCTATTCCTGGTGGTCACAAAGGGCCAGTCCTTCCACAGATGGTCATCCTGCGTATCAAGAACCAGCTCATCCCGCTCCTGCATGTTGGCTAGGGCTTAGGGGCCCTCGAGATCTGACCTCACATCTCAAGTCCTCCATACCAGGCTGACCGCAGTGTGCATTACCCCCCATGCTGACCTCCATGACCTCTCCTCTGATCCACACACTGACCTACAGGCTGACCCAGCTGCCCAGCCCGGCTGCTGCCAGAGTGCAGAATGGGGTCAGCTGGCCTGTAGACCTGCAGCTGCTTTGATCTCAAGCACGAGGGGTTTCTCATGCACACACATGACGTCTGAGTCACCACGTCCCCACATGCCATGGGAGCACACAAGCTCTCACAGCAGCTGGGCCTGGCGGCTCCTTCTCCCTTGAAATGATGGGAAACAATAGGCCAGTTCCAAGGGCATGCAGGGACCACACTGTCAGCTGAGCCCACCCTGAGAGGAGGCCCACCAGTGGGGCAGTGAGGACACCGAGCTGAGAAGTGCAGGTCACCACGAGGGAAGTCGTGCTGAGGAGAGCAGTGGGGGTCAGCTCTCCTGCGGAGCGGCCACTCACTTCCTTCGTGCTGAGGGCAAACTGCTCCCCACAGGGCCTCTCTAGGTGGGGAAGTGAGGCCTCCCTCCAGGGAAGTTCCATTCCGTGGTGGCACTGGAAGGTTTGATGGGGCCGGAGGTCTCACTCCATGCAGGTGACCTTGGTCCCTCTGCCGCAGGCCTGTTGACGGTGGCCCAAGTGGCCCTGTGACAGACTGGCAGCCCTCACGGCAAGTGAGCCAGACAGGACATGCTGAGCTACAGACCATACCTGGCCTGTCTTTGGAGTCACACACGGTCCTGCAGCCACACCCACCTGGTCGTGCTGACAGGAGCAGGGTGGTCTGACCCCTCATAAGCCCTCTTCACACTAAGCCCCAGAAAGCACGATCCGAGAGCAAACCTCCATGTGCTCACACTGCCTCAAGCAGCCGTCCTCCCGCTGGAAAGCTGCCCCTGCGCCCCTGCTCTGGAGAGAGGCTGTCTCCGATCCCCGCTCGGGCGAGGGCCAGGGGCCATGCGCCGCTGCTGTTTATTGAAGGCCCGGGGTGCTCCAACCCAGGTAGTTGCAGGTAGGACCATTTTGGGTACACCTGGACTCCCCTTTCCTAACTTGGTCCCACTCGTCCCTTAGGTGTCCATGTGGGAGGTCGTGGATCAGGCAGGACCCCGCATGGCTCCCCAGGGCCTCTCTGGGGCTCATCGCAGGCTCTCACGCAGTTGGGAATTTTGTGTGCCCTCGTCAACCACAAATTCCTGCTTGGTCAGTCGTGTCCAGAGCCTCACGCAGGCGCCGTGCACTCTGGGGCGTGTCCTCGCCCAGTCCTGACGGAAGGTGTCCAGGCCTCCTGTGCACCAGGCGGGGCAGACGCTGCTGCCAGCAGACGACCCAGTCCATCCCTGAGTGGAAACGTCTCGAGGTGAAGACAGACAACACAAAACTCATCCGGGTGTGATACGGTGAGCCCAGAAAACTAGCCCAGAGGTGACATGGGGAGGGAACAGACCTCTCGGCTCCCGCACAGGCAGGGTGAGGGCACTGGGGCAGCGGCGCCGTCAGGCCGAGAGGACCGGCGAGGGGTGCTTGAGGAGATGGGACAGTCGTGCAGTGAGTGGGCATGTCCCCATGCTTGGGGACCACAGAGGCCTGGGACAGTGAGCTGGGTGAGGGATCTAGGTAGGGAGGGTGTCAGGCGGAGCCCCCAAGAGTCCGTCAGGTTGACACACTGACGTGGTTCCTAAAAGGGAGAGGAGGCCGAGGAGCCATCAGACCGCACGTGCGGGCAGAACTCAAGAGGGGACATCAGCCTGCGGCCTTCTCTGAGGGGAAGACATGTGAACTGATCACTCGACCTCACTGACACGGGGAACTCAAGAGCCATCGGCCCTGACTAAGCAATAACCACAGTGCCATCTGCAGGCCCTGATGGTCCTCTCGCATCCCCCATGCCCTTCATTAGTCCTTCACAGCTTCTCCATGGTCCCCACCACCCAACAGCAAAAGCCACCAGGCCACACACCACACTTGTCAGCACCATCCAAGGACAAACAAGGCCCTGAGCCTCAGCAACTTGCCCAGAGTCAAGCCCGGGTCCTCATGCCCCACATCCCCTCCCGTCCCAGCTCTGAACTCTAGACTGAGACAATAAAACCACCAAGATGTGAAGGCCTCTCAAAATGACAAGGTTCAGACAGAGGTGCCACCAAGGGCCTTATCAAAGCAGCAGTGGGCTCTAGGGAGCCAGGACTCCTGTAGCCCGAGGGCAACCTGCCGTCCCAGCTTCCACGGGTGACTTAGCACCACGCCTGGCCTCTCGACTTCTGGATCTTGTTTATCTTCTTTCCGCCCAGAGGAGAATCCTGTTGTTGAGAACCCTCATTGGTTTCTTCACTTAAGGTTTCTCCCATTCACATGGTTTTGCTTGTTGAAGGTGACATGGACACGCCATCCCAGGACCCCCAAGCCCACAGACGGGGCCTGTCCTGTAGGGCGCAGACCCAGCCCACTGCACACACGCTTCCTGCCTGCGGGCACCTCCGACAGCACGGCATTCCCAGGCCTGGTTACAAAGCTAGACGCCCTCTTAGACCCTCGAGCCAGGCCATCCAGTCGTGTGAGGCTGAACCTGCAGGGGAATGTCAGGTGAAGGAGGGGATCTGGCTCCCAGGCAGCATCGGAGAGAAGGTGCCCAAGCATGAGCCGGGCTGGGGATGCCACAGGATCGGGGTATGGGCGTGCCCAGTATGATGGTATCTAGTGTAAGGGGTGCCCAGTGCGAGGGGTGCCCAGTCCGAGCTGGCCTGGTGGGAATGGCAGGCAGACAGACGCCATCCCCACATGTGTGATGGAAATACGAGAAGCCTCTGGGAGAGTGTGTGACCACAGAAAAGGTCTGTACTTTCTGGTCTCGAGTGCAGAGCACGAGGCTACAGCTGTTGGCCATCCCCCCTCCCCACCCCCCAAGCACCTGCAGGGGCTGGGAGACTGCTGGGTGCGTGCAGAGAACTCTCCAACTCAACCCAAATCTGCAGAACTAATCTGAATCCTAACTAAAGTGAGGACAGTCTTCATGCAGACGCTTCGACCAGTGAGACAGACATTTCAGATGATGTGCCTCATGGAGCCACCGTCAGGAAAATAAACCAGTCTGGCGTCTTTAAGATTCATGAAGGAAATCAACGTGTATCCTCAGGGAATTTCTTTCCACGCACCCCAAATGCATTGTGTCAAAAGAATCAATAAAGATGAATGATCTCAAGATGAACATCCGACATAACCCAGCAGCCACACGGCCGGCTCGCGCTGTCTACAGTGTGAATAATGAAGCTGGGGTGAGTGGGGACCAGCCCGCTCTTCACCCTCCGCTAGAGCACCGCTCTGCAGCATTGAGTCCTGGCTCATGGTGTCGGAGGACTTGGGCCCAACCAGCTCACCTTGCTTTCAGCTCCACGACTCATCATTTAAGACACCTCTGAAGTACAGAGAGTAACTGCTACATCCACAAAGAGGAGCAAAGTGTCATTTAAAAGGAAGCCTCCAAAAAGACATCACTGGATGACCTTGAGCGAAGAAGGGCATTTTCCCTGGGCGAGGCAACATGTCTCCCTGGAGGCAGAGGTTGAGCCAGGGGAGAAAGGTCGTCTCTTTGGCTCCACAGCCTAAAGCAGGGGCTCTCTATGTAAATCTAACATGACCCACACAGGCAGTTTAAAACTTTTTAGCAGCCACATTAAGCAAGTAAAAAGAAACATGTAAAATTAATGTTACTACTATGTTTGAACTGGATGCAAGACATTCAAGGTATTATCATTGCAACTTGTACTCAATATAAAAAAGTGTTGAATTACTTCACATTCTTCTTGTGAAGCCTGTGGCATGTTACACGACGTCCCATCTCCAACTGACTGGCCAGTTACGTGCTCCAGAGCATGATCAGCGACCTCTGTGAGGAACACACTGGTCTGCAGTGGCATCCAGACCAGAACCTGCCACTGCATGTCTATCTGCGGCATTGAGTCCTACACACTAAATTTCACAGACTTCTCAAAGGTCAATGCCTGGAAGCCCCAGAGAGTGGCCCGCCCCAGTTTGCCAGGTGCCGTGTGCTTGGGGAAGTCGTGTTAAAGCAGCAGGACGCCTGCCCCCAGGGCTGGCGCCCTCAGCTTCACTTCCTCCTTGTGCAACAAGGCCCGTGCGGACATGGTGCTCCCCATCATGCTGAGACCCAGACAGAGGACAAGGCCTTGTGGAAGGAGGAGAAGATCCTGAGACACACCCTATCCTTTCAAGGTCCTGCCAGGACACAGCCCGGTGGCCCGTGGCGCAGCTGAAGCTGCTGGGCAGCACCCGCACCCAGTCACAGTGAGGCCTTCGTGCTCAAGGGAAGGGCGGCCATGCCGGACAGCGTCCAGTCTCCAATGGCAGAGGGACTGACGGACACAAGGTGTCTAGCATTCATGTCCACTGCAAGGGTGGTATTTTAACCCCGCAAAAGAAGGCAGGTCAGAACCTACATCTTCTTATCATGCCATGAATGGGTGAAATCTCCCCTCCGGGTGGACGGGGAGGTCTGACAGGACACAGAGCTCCACAGTGACCACACCTCCTGGGCTCGGCCCATCTCCCAAACCTACAGCCCCACAGGCTACACTTTCCAAATTCATCTATTTGATAAATGTCAAGTGATAGCAGTTGTTTCTAAGGGCAGTTTACCTACTATCTATGTTTCTACATTTCTGTATTTCATGGGTGTTTTTTTTTTTTTTAAATATATATTTCTGTTCTCCTTTGGCCACAAGAAGACAGGAGCACAAACAAAAACACTAGCTTACTTCGCTTTCCTCGGACCAGGTCTGGATGGCTTGTCTCTCCAAACGGAGAAACTGCCATGCTCAGCGCAGCTCCCTGGTTTTACACTAGGGTGTGGTTAGGACATGATTGGGACAGGCTCCATTTCCCCAGGGACACAGGCTGGCCCACGGGACGTCCCCGCCACACCGCACCAGCTCTGTAGACACTTCTGATCTTTAGACACAGAAACGGCAGAGCTGCAGACCTGCAGTCACAGCTCAATAAAGCCTCTTCTAATCACAAAGCATTTTCTCTGAAAGAAAAAAAAAAATTCCCAGCACCTTGTATAGCCCCAGGAAGCCAGCGGAACTTTATTAATCTTTAGATTAATATCTGGTCACCTTATAAAAAAGTGGCTATGGTGGGTATCTCAAGCAGACTTATTAGATCTTTAAAGAAAAAAAAAATTACGTAATAAATAAATATCTAAACAAATAAATGCCACAGGCCCCAAGCCCCATAACCCACATCAACCATGTTACTGCCTGTTTTACGGTTCCTGATGTCAGGAGAGTTTACAACAAATTGCCACCACACCATTGGAGAAAAGGAGGCCAGAGAGAGGAATGTTTATTGCAGCCACAGCTCCCACGAGCCTGACGGGCCTCCCATCTTGGCATTGCTGAGGGAGAGAGAATAAAGCATCCCCAAACACGGGCTCCCGCATGCCGATCGACCAGAGGAGCCGTGTCCCTGTGGCTCTCAAACACAGTAACTGCCCAAGACACACGGGTCCCACCTGCCTCTGAGCAGGGGGGCACTTTGAGGGGCAGTGAGTTTGACTCAAGACAGTGAAATGCTAAAGGGGAGAGAATATCTCCAGTTATAATAAAGGCTGGTCTTGAGAACTGCAAATTCTTTTGTTTCCTGCCTCTTCTGTAGTCTTGCTTCAGTTCATTCACTCATTCAATAAATACATGCAGCAACGGAAAACACGGAGTAGTCAAAGTATTCTTCTCATTCAAAGAACTCAACATTCATTAAAATAGAGTGTATTCTAATCTCACCACACATTAACAGCTGTATACAAACCTTTTAACTTGGATTCTTGTTAATCTGATGTTCCTGATCATTGGACCAGGGCAGAACTAACGCTGATCTTTACGACATCAGCAAACATATATATGCTCACCTGGACAGGTGCAGGAGATGGCAATGTTGTTTCTGAATTAATTAGAAAATGCATTGCTTTGTGTCGAAAGGAGATTTTATGAAGTAATTTTCCCTGTGATGGTTTTTGTTTTGTTCATTTCCCCTGCAGTGCTTCGCCTCTCAGATAAATCACGAAGCTCATTGGGAAGCGAAGAGGCCCTCGGGCAGAATGATGTAGGTCACAGAGCAGGGAGCCACAGGACATGGCAGGGAGGAGCAGGACAAAGACAGGTCCCCAGGTCCAACTTCTCCACCCTCCACCATGGCTGGATCTTTGGAGGAAGAGGTGGAAGGAGCATTGGATGGGTACCCTGCTTCTCCTAGGAGATGATGGAAACTGGCCCCTCCTAAAGAAAGTGGGAAGAAGACCAGTAAGGCTGAGGGGTGGCCTCACCTCTCAGCCCACCCCCACCCTCTGTGAGTTCAGCCAGTTGTGGGGTTCTGGGGAGACGTGGGTCAGGAGGATCTTGGATCTTTGAAGTAGACGCCTGGGGCAAGTCTGGTCACAGCAGGGCTGTTTGCAGAGCTAGAGTCACAATAGGATCAGAGCAGCACTGGGGTGCCTGGGGCTCCAGCCACACGTGCCACATACAGCAGGAGGCACCCAGGCCAGAGGTCTGGCACAGCACCCAGCCGGCTCAGAGGCTTCCACACTTGGCCTTGCCCAGAAGTCACCAGAGGAGGTGAGGAATCAGCATATATTCAGTATGGGTGATTAATCTGGAAAGAGTCTGAGTTAGCTTTCCCAGCAAGGCGACAACTCTCTCCAGCGCAACAAGGGTAGAGCTTGTTATCCACCTTTCCCAAGACAGAGTTCTCATTTCCATCTGTGTACAACCAACTAAAAGATCGTATTTCCTATCCCTCAAGCTACATGTGACCGTGTCAATGCGTTGTGGCCACTAAGATGCAAATCAAGCTGTGTGAGACTCCCACAGAGCAGAGACTTCACCCCTTCCTCCACGCTGCAGCCTGAAACCCAGCTGTGACCCTGGTGACTCAGCAGCCACTTTGTACCAAGTACGTCAGTGCTCTGGAGAAGAGGTGGCTAGAGGAAGCCAGGTCCCCAGTGAATTGTGGTGCCACCATATCAGCTCTGAACCTGCCACCACCAGACACCTTTTGAAGTGAAAGAAAGCGTAATCCTATTTCATCCTTTGTCCTTCTATGGGTGGTAGTAGCATGCAGCTGAACAGCCCTGATAAAATGACACGGCTGACATGCTGTCAACGATAGAAAATGAGCAAAGGCTGTTTTACAACCAGATGTACCTCCTGCTGTGGGCGTGTTTATCTTGTTATGTGTAGAACACATGGCAGCAGTTTGATGTGGATATAGCAGGGACTTGAATCTATTTTTAAAATAACTATTAAAATGATCAACACAGGTTAATTGAGTCATTTTAGGGGAACACTGATTTGATCCCATTGACTTAATAGGATGACAAACTGCTGAATGGATTGCATCAATCTGAGAAAAGTCACTCGATTGTCAGTACGTCTATAAATTTGGGCACTGTGACCATCTCAAAGGGCATGTGGAAACCCTCTGCAAATCCACCTACAATAACGGCTGAAATGACTCCCAGGAACATCAATCATGTGACGATGGTCTCAAAACTGTATTGTGACATTTTTGTATACATGAATCAGATCCATAACAGCATTTCAGAATTTGCCCAGGTCACTCAAAATCCCAGCGGATGGAGTAGAAAGGGATTTAACACTTAGCAAAAAGGAGCTATTTCCTCCAGAGCTACCGAATCAAACTGTGGCCCAGATATGGCTCGTTACTTAGAATTATTTATGTCCCTGGGAGAGTAAAGGATCTCAGGTGAGGGCATTTTTTATCCTAATGATAAATACAGATAGTGTGGAGCTGCCCGTTAACTGGCACCGACAATTGCATTAGAGAGAAACGCTGTATATTTCAAAGGCCTACAAACAAGCTGTAGAAAATTGCCTGTTTATGGTGCCATTTATCAGGAGACTTCCATAAGTGTTAGAAACTTATGTGTGTGCTCTTATGGTCGGAATTCACACTGGACCTAAAATGAAACAAAATTCTCCTTTTTGAAAAAAAAAAAAAAAAAATCACAGCATCCACTCTGGCCCATTAAGAGGAATTTAAATGGGCTAGATTCTCACCCTTATTATTAAATGACTTGCAAGGACATCAGAATCTCATCATTTATCCCAGAAGGGGGAGAAAGCAAGAAAACATCTAACTGATTGTATTTAAAAAACGCTGAGCAGCTATTTTTCAATATTGCGTTAAAAAGTGTGTGCTTTCCTCTCCAGCACCTACGCTGGTTCCCGCCAGCGTGGGGAGGGCTGTTTCAACAGCACTGTGGCCCCCCAGAGCTGAATCTGGTGGGCTCGGCTCCTGAGCTGAGCTCTCTAGTCTCAGCATAACAGTAGCAGGGTCAGCAGTAACACAGGAGAGAAAAGAGATCTGCAGGAATTCACAGGTGACTCCGGGCCACACTGTCCCTCGCCCAGAGAAGGGCCTGCATGTCTGCAGTAACCAGAAGGCCCAGGTCTGCAGCTTACTCTCTGAGGACCCCAGTCAGACAGCGACAGATGTCACAGGAGCAGTGGACAAATGAGGAGACACTTTGGACACCTCTCCGCCATGGGGTGCTTGGGAGGTGACACAAGGAAAACCCTGATGCACGCCTGGGGTGACAGGAAAGAGCACGTGGTTAAACCCCCAGCCCAGTGGCACCAGTCAGTGATGCGGGACCAGCTGTGGCCCCCGCTTCTCCATCTACGCCCTCCGGAGGCACCCGCTGCTCTGAGAAGCCCACGGGGCCCATGTGCCAGTCCCGGGGGAGAGCCACTCAGGGCAGCAGTCAGGACACAGGCCCGTCTTACACAAAGTCAGTGCCCTTTTCCCATCAGAAGCTTGATGTTTCCCAACTTGCTACAAAGGAATTTCAAAGCACAGCTCATTCCTGCTCCTGAGCATGAGGTTGACCTCCAGCCAAAGTGGGTCCATGACAGCAGGCCACGGCCCTGTCCTGGAAGCACAGCCCTGCGGGACCCAAGAGTCACCAACAAGGGGCCTGGAGCATGTGTTCACTTTCTGCTCCCCAGTTCTGAAGTCTGACACCCCCACTTTCAGCTGTCTCGTGCCTGGGACTGCCCCCATCCCCAGGCACAGTCAGCAACTGCTCCCCTAAACCACCACGGAGACCCTCCTGGGACAGACACCTGCATCCGAAGTCAGCTTCCTGCTTCTGTAGGTTTGGGGTTCAGACAAAGAATCAGCGGGTATTACAGGTTGAACTGCAGCCCCCACTTCAAATGCAGAAGTACTAACCACCAAGACCTCAGAATAGGACCATGTTCAGAAACAGTGTCACTACGATGTAATAGATGAGATGAGGTCATTAGTGTGGGTCCCAGCCCAGAATGACTGCTGTCATTCTCAAAAGGGGATCTGGACACGGAGCCACACATAGGAAGGTCACCCTGTTAAAACAGAGACAGGTGGGTAGTACCTCTGTGGATTCAGGGACACAGATGTGGAGGGCTGCATGTGGGCCGGGCACCTAACACACAGAGGGGCTGGTGGCAGGCACCCTGCTCCCAGGCCGCAGCCTCCCGCCTACAGGCTACTCCTGTAGCCCAGCAATGGCGCAATAACTTCGTGTCTGCAGGACGCCCCGAGTGAGCGGAACAGCCAGGCATGCCCACTCCTTCCGAAGTCAGGTCCTGCCATCCCGCTGCGCTAGTTCGGGGGCCCCGCTTCCCCACGAACCCAGGCATTAAAAATCATCCCGGAGCACGGTAATGGCAGCAGTCCCACTGGAACACAGACTCCAGGGCGTCTGTCAGAGAGACCAACGAATTTACCAGAGAGGAGCTGAGAGGCACCCACAAACCCTAGATGGGGATGGGTGATGAAACTCACAAAGATGCTGCTCTGAACGATCCTTTTCCAGAAGCCAGGAAGCAGAACAGCTCGGCACCCAGTCAGAAGACAGAGCAGCAGGAGCGGCTGTGGCAGTGACAGCCACCCTTCCTGTCTCTTCCACTCGACTTGGTGGACCCTCAAAGGACATGCCCACCCACATCACCCCAGTGCTGCCACTGCCAGGCTGGGCCTTCCTCACCCGGGCCCCATCCCTGGCCACAGTGACTATTCAGGAAAGGCCTATGACCACATCTGGCTGCATGGAACCTCCCCTGAGGTCCTATGACCCGGGAGCTCAGAACCGTTCCCTGGACGTTGGAAGTAGGGGACAGGGACGGCAGGCAGACCAGGGTGGCTTGGAATCCCCAAATCCTGGCCTCTATAACCGACAGACTGACTGCCTTTCTGCAACTTGATTAGAACCTCAGCATCATTACTCAGGATAGGCGTCTGTCACTTTCAGCACAGAGCCCACAGGGTGGACACTGCCATAGCCCTGGACACCCAGGACACAGTCCCATGTAACCAGACTGGGGCAACTGCTCTTCATGGTGGCTGACCACATGGGTGACCCTCAACCCTGATGTGGCCACCGCGGCACAGTGTGTCTACAGAAGCCGGCTTGCCACACCTGATGGACAGTGTCAAAAGCTCACCTGACCCAAGCGCAGAAAGAAGTAGCCACTGGTGACACAATGGCCTTAGAGCCTAAATTGCAGGGTGAGGTCTGAGGACCAGAGCAGGGACAGTCCAGGACACAGCCTCACCTGGACGCACCCACCACCACCCACCTGGCTGTCCTCACAGCAGCCCGGAAGCTCCCACACAGGTTGCACTCTCATCCAGCAGGACTTTTTCATGGGGTCCAGCCCCTGGTCCTGCTGTCCCTGGCTGCACAATGTAGGAGGAAGCACTCCAGTCAGCGAGAATGGTGGCTTCCAGACGCGTCAGAGGGCAGGGGCCTCGTGCACATGTGTGTCCACCCATGTGCAGAATGAGCCACAGCCAGCAAGATGGACATGAGCCACATGGGTGCTGGGAAGGCCCAACGTGCAGAGCACAGGACAGGCTTTGTTCCAGAAAGTTCTCACCTAGTACAAAAACCACAACTTGGCCGAAAGCCAGCCAGCAGAGTGACAGACTGTCAACTCTTGCTGACCAGAATCTCGACGAGCATGTCCAGAAACTGAGTCACAGAGATGCCCCATGTCAGAAAACACACCGGAGGCACACACGGCTGACACACATCGAGATGCCCACTGCGGTACAGACGCTGCCCCCGGCCTCGTGCAGACACAGAGCGGACAGCCCAAGTGCTGAGGGCCCCAGGGCTGCAGTCACGGGCAGAGCTGTGGCCCACGCAGGGCGTGTCACCAGGAGACTGCAGGTCCTGGGTGGGACCCCGGGGTCCTCGCCCGCAGGTGTTTGGGTGGGAAGGGCTGGTCCTGGAGCACTGTTACGTCTGAACAGGGAGACAACTTCATGACTTTTAAGAGACAACGCCCAGGTCCTGTTCCTCCAAGCACAGAGTAAGTACAAAGTTAACAGACACACACTGCTCCTCTCTGTTCCGAGCGACGGTGCTGCAGCGGGAAGTGAGGTGGTTGAGCAGTGACGCCCTCCAAGGAACGCTCCAGCCAGGCTGCCTGCTCTTGGCGCTGCCGCACGCAGCCCGCAGCCTGCCCCGCGCAGATCTGTCGTGTGGATACATACTTGCTCACACCCACAAGACCGCGTGGCCCCGAGCTGCTCCTGGAACCCTTGGCGGAGCCCAGCCAGGAGGGTGTGTTCGCCCCACTCCCTCGAGAGGGACAGACAGACACGCTATTTCAAGGTGCATGTGCCCTATACTCTAGGGGCTGCCGGCCCATTACGTCTGCTCCAGAGCGAGTTTGGGAGGATGCTTCAGACTCTGAGGCCCTGGTACTGACTGACCCACTAGTTGGCTGTGCTCACAAAGCCAGGACGTTCTGGGGGACAGGCTTCAGGACTGGCCAGGCTTTAGGAGGGCTCAGGCTCATACATCCACTGAGTAAAGGGTGGCTACAGGCTGCAAGCTGCCGACTGCGGTGCTGGGGTCCTAAGGTGCTGGGTGCCACCGCAGGGCCAGGTTCTTCCAAAGCCTGCTACAATGCCTCCACGTTTCTGAAGCTTCTACTCTCCACCTGCTTCAAATTCCCAGCCTGATCCCAGACTGACCGTTTCTCAAGGGCGCTGTCTGGCTCGTATTTGCACACTCGAGGCCGAACACAGCGTCCGGCAGCAACCGCTCAATGAATTTTCCTAAAGTTAATGGAATTAAAATCTATGTGCAATTTCTTGGCAACCAGAGATTTATTAGGACGGCGGACCAGCCGAGCTTGTCTGCTCTCCTCCATTTAGCTTTCAAATCCTATCTTGGTACCAGACATGTGCTCGGGAAAACAATGTGAGCGCGTTTGACAAAAGGAACCCAAACTCTCTGAGGACAAAGGGCCCCTTTCCGTAGACAAACAGGGACTCAGCACGGGCTCTGACAACAAGCTGTGTCATTAACAAAGGAAACGCTATGATCCTGCCATGGTCCAGTGATTTAGCACCTGCAGGTAACTTTTATTCTGAATCTTAATTTACTGCCCACTGGTGACCCTTGTGTAAAAATCAGGACGGGAGATTTGATCTTGCATGTAAATTTTATGTTTTGTCTGCTGGTGGATTTATGATTCGACTGCGCCCAGCGCATTCAATGAGGGACCGTAATGGTCACACGTGTCATCACCCAGAACGTTAGCCGCCCGCAATATCCCACTTACAGCCGAGCCTGCGGCTAATTCCAAATTCAGCTTGGATTGCTTTTCCTCCAGACTGACAGTGGGCCATGTAACAAGGCCATCGGCATGTGTCTCTCTCCCCAAAATGAATTTTCTGCTTTCAGAGCACACAGAAAATCAGGATATTCAATTCATTAAAAATATATCTTACTCCTTTGTAAGACTGGTTGGCCAAACAAAGGACATGGGACGAGTCAGGGAGTTCAGCAGAGCCATGAGGACAATGGGGGACCCCAGGCGGCGCCTCAGAGCTCCGGCAGCACCAGCCTCAGCTTGGTGGGACAGCATAGCACAGGACGGGTCTGCACCAAGCCCACGGGCGATCATCACCCCTTCCTGTGAAGAGGCGTCTCCAGTCTGCTAGCCAAGAGGACAGGGGACAGAGCCGGGGGGAACCCGTTAATGGCCCTGGTTGCTGAGAGATGTGCCAGCTCTGGGAAAGCGCAGGGGTCTGAGACATGGTGTGTGCCCGGCAGAGCTGGGCTGTGTATACGGCAGGAGAGTGCAAGCACACGTGTGTATTCTATGTGCTGCGTGCACGTGTGTTCTGTGTGTGGGTATGCATGGGTATGTGGGTGTCGTATATATGGTGTGTGGTGTGTATGGTGTGTGTGTGTGGTGTGTATGGTGTGTGTGGTATGTGTGTGGTGTGTATGGTGTGTGTGGTGTGTGTGTGGTATGTGTGTGATGTGTGGTGTGTGTGGTGTATGTGGGGTGTGTGTGTGTGGGGTGTGTATGGTGTGTGTGGTGTGTGTGGTGTGTGCGGTGTGTGTGTGGTGTGTGTGTGGTGTGCATGCGTGGCATGTGTGCCCTCATGTGTGTGTGGTATATGCTCTGACCCAGTTGGCATGCGCTCTCCACCCTTGGTGGCTTCATTTCCCTTCGGGCATGTCCCCAAGGATGCAGACTACACACCCAGCTACAATGTGAGATGGAGCCCAAGTGGAGGGTCCAGACTGTCACCGCAGGTGTGGTGCTGGCCATGGTCTCAGGCACTCGTGGAGCCTGTCCAGCACTCAAGGCTGACCCGCTGCTGCCTGTGAAATTCAGGTTGTTTTTGTTCTAAACCAAAACTCATCGTCCTGGTCCAACACTTTGGCAGGTGCTGATATTTATGCATCTGGTTACAAAGTTTTACTGTTTCCCTCTTGGCCCTCACCCCTGGAGTGGAATGCAGGGGCCGAGAGGATCCTGGAATCTGGAGCTGGGTTTTGATTAGTGATCACAGCTACAAAATCCCCAAGACCAAACACCGCAAGTGAATTTCCAAGAACAACACGAAACTCGGCATCACAGACTCTCAGACTGAAATCTCCCTCTCGGTCCCTGGACCAAGTCACATTTCATCCGGCAGGGCACACATGGCCTTGAAGGTTTGGTCCAGTTCTCAGCAGACATGGGTCTGAAATCTTGGTGCCTGTGGCCAGCAGGCAGGCAGGGCCTGGGGCGTCCCGACCAGGCTGGTGACACATTCAGTCCCTTTGAAGAGCGCTAGGACTTTTTTCATCTGCTCTCAAAGCCTCTGGGGGTCTGAAGTCCTGAGCAGGTGGACCTGTCTTTGTACTCTTCCCCCATTTCCTACCTTGGCAACCACACATGGAGCCCACCCAGAACCCTCCAGAGTCGGCACCCATGTGCACAGTGAGCAGTTAACTGCATGCTGGGCATCCTCCGGCCTCAGCCCTGCCATGCTCAGAGGCTGTGACTTTCTCTCCAACCTGATGAGGTGAGCACTCTCCATGTGACTGAGGCCACAGGGAGCATCCCCACAGGCATCACCCTCTGAAGGGAAGGAGGGGCACTCACAGCGGAGACCCTGAGGATGGCCCATGGGGCTCCGGGGTTGGGGTACCGCAGAGACCACACAGTAGGGTTATGGCGAGAAGGGTCCCCAGACCTGCCCATGGCCGTGGGCACCACTGGAAACTCAGGCACTGGATTTAGAAGCTTCTGACTAAACCTGCTCTCCTCCTGATAGAGGTGAGGCCATTACTGAGGTTCAACGGGAAAGACGTGGCAGGGGCGCAGGGTGGCTCTCAGAGGACAGTCTGAAACAGGTGTCACTGTCACAGACATGTCTCCCTGTGGGACACATGTGGTGGCTCCTTGGCCTGCAGCACTAGGGCCCTCGAGGGGCTGGCAGGGCTCAAGCAATGGTGGGGAATAGGGGCAGTCTTCCCTTCTTCCCCATGTGTCAAATGCAGTGACGAGAGGCCTGTCTGCAGGCAGTCCTGACACCTCAGCTTCTCATTCACAAACAGGGCAGGACGGCTGATTTGAGTCATTGCTGCGTGGACATGAGCCCCCAAGCTGGTGTCCAGACCACTGTGGCCTGAGGAGCAGCATTGCTCACTCAGAAAGGACACAGGGACGGGACCACACAAGAGTGAAGTGGTGGGACGCCACGGTGAATGAGCACAGAGCCCGGGCCTTCTGGCCGTACTGTTCTTGCCCATCGTGACACCCTAGCGAAGACCACACTCACAGCACACGGCGGACCAGGTGTGTTGTGGTATTAAGCACTCATAGACATCAGCACTCACATTTTGAGATTGTCACCTGTCAGGTTTTTCAAAAACACTCCTAAAATGTCCAAGCTATTTGAGATCATCAGCTGCA
Organism: Solenodon paradoxus; assembly: GCA_004363575.1. NCBI lineage: Eukaryota > Metazoa > Chordata > Mammalia > Eulipotyphla > Solenodontidae > Solenodon > Solenodon paradoxus. The sequence goes on from RJWH01000990.1 coordinate 456,340, forward strand.
CAAAAGCCGGCAGGGCTGGACGTGACCACAGACCCAGAGTGACCAGAGATACCCCTCTCTCGTACTCAGATTCCTCCACCACAAATGCAACATGAGGCCATTTTCTCCAGAGAGCGCAGGTCAGTGCGCACCCAGGAGGCTCTGGCACAGGACACGAGCTCGTAACCTGCTCTCCGGAACAGTCCCACTGACCACGCACCAAGCAGGTGCATAAACCCAGGGATGGTTTCACATACACAAATCTATTCATGCAAGTCACCACATCAACAAGAGCAAAGAGAACAATCATGGAATCAAATCAATAGCTGCAGAGAAAGCTTTTGAAAGATTCAGCACCCATTATGACAAAAACTATACAGAATTGAGTTAGAAGGAACATACCTCAACATAATAAAGGCCATAGATGATAACCCCACAGCCAACATCATACTTAATGATGAAAACTGAAATTGTTTTCTCTGAGATAAGGACCAGGACAAGACGGCCCACTCCCACCACTGCTATTCAACATGTTACTGGAGGTCCTCGCCAGAGCAATCAGGCAAGAAAAAGAAATAAAAGGAATCCAAATTGGAAAGGAGGAAGTAAAACTATCATTATTTTCAGATAATGTAGTAATAAATATAGGAAACCCTAAAGACTCTATCAAAAAAATTTTTGAATTAATAAATAAAATCACAGGCTACAAAATATAAAAAAATTGAGATCCAAGAAAATAATCTCATTTACGAGCATATCAAAAAGAATTAAATATCAAAATAAACTTGATAAAAAGGGTGAAACACTTATGCAATGAAAACTACGAAATTTATAAAATAAATAGAAGACACAAAGAATTGGAAAGACAGTCTATATTCACTAATAGGAAAAACAAACATTGTTAAAACAGTCATTTTGCCTAATACAGATTTCATGCAATCCCTACCAAATGCCAAAGGCATTTTTCAAGAAAATATAACCAAAAAAACTCACAAAATTTGTTTGGAATGTTCCAAGCAGCCAAAGCAATCATGACAAAAATGAAGAAAAATGGAGGTATCACACTCCGAGATTTCAAACTATACAGCAAAGCGGGAGTAACACAATCAGTAGGGGGCTGGAATAAAGACAAGCACAGTGAACAATGGAATATAACCAAGACTCCCAAAATAATCACACATATGGATGGTCAGTTAACTTATAACAGATGAGTCAAGAACATAAAATGGAGAATTTTTCCAACAAATGGTGTAGGGAAAACTGGGTAGCCACAGGCAAAAGAATGAAATGAGGTCACTTTCAAATACCATGCACACACACACAAAAATAATTCAAAATGGACTAGAGACTTGCATGTAAGGCCAGAAACCATAAAGCATAGAGAACACTGGCAATGACATTGTCCCCTGTCATGGCTTTGGGAACTCACCTGCAGCAGCAAGGAAAGGAAAGAAGAAAGAAAACAGGAGTGCATCAAATGAAAAAGCTTCTTCACAAAGCATCAGTAAACTGAATGGGAAAAAATATTTTCACATCATACATCCAATGAGGGGTTAATTTCCAAGATATATAAAGAACTATGCAATCAAACAATCCTATCAAAAAATGGGCAGAGGATCTTAACAGATACATTCCCACAGAAGACACATAGATGACCAAACGGCAGGTGAGAAAAATGCTCTCATCACTTATTATTAGGAAAATGCATGTATAAACCACAACAAGATGTCACTTCACACCTGTGAGAATGTCCTACAATGAAGACTGGCAACACGTGTTGGAGAGAGTGCGGTGACAAACAATGCTGGTGGAAATGTGAATTGATGCAGTCATTTGGGAAAACTGTATGCAGCATTCTCGAAATGTAAAAATATGACCACTGCATGATTCAGCAATTCCACTTCTAGGCGTCTACTGGAAGGATATGAAAAAACTAATTTAAAAAGATACATGCATCTCCATGTTCACTGAAGCATTACCACAATAGCAAAGAAATGGAAACAACCTAAGTGTTCATCATCAGATAGTGATAAAGATGTAGTGGTAGAGATATAGAATGGAATACTACACAGCCCTGAAACAGATAAAAATCCTGCCGTGTGTGACAACATGGATGAAAGTAGATGGGATGATGCTAAGTTAGATAAGTCAGAATGAGAAAGACAAACGCCAGCTGATCTCATTCGTAGGTGGAAATAAACAAAGCAAAACAAAAACAAAAACAAAAATCTGACACTTGGAGACTGACAACAGAACTGAAGTTACCAGAGGGATGGGGACAAGAGGTGGTGGGGTCCGCTGGACAGTGGAAAAGAACTATTAGTAGTTGTTTGTGGCGTGGGGTGATATTTGGTGAAGAGTAAACCTGTGCAGGTAAAACATATATATTCTGTTGTAAAGCAATGTTATCTCAAGTAAAAAATCATCATTTTAATACATCTATGGCCTTGCCCTCAGTAATGGCTTCGGGGACTCACCTCCAGCAGCAAGGACATCTTTGATGCTTTAAATTATTATTAGGACTGACTCACCTGCAACCCAGCTCAGTGGATAAACACACATCTAACATCTATTTTTGGGACAAAAGAATATTTGACCAATGTTTGTTTATTGTGAGAAACAAAATCAGCCAACTTTGAAAGGAAATGGCACTCAGGCACTGCACTAATGTCCCTGGGGTCACCCTCCTTGACACTTCTGACAAACCCATGCTGAGCCACCCCGGACCCCGATGGAGACAGGCCGCACACTCCAAGCAACACGCACGAGGATGTTCAGATGTGCTCTCCCCACTCTGGTCCCAAGCTATCTAGCCCCATCTCATCAAGCACTTTCGAATTCTTTGCTTTAAAAAAATATATAGGAGACCATATGGCACAGTTGTTCCAGATATTAGGAAACTAGACAAGAACTCTGGAGCGGGACACGCGGAATTACACAAGGGTCCCTGGAGCGCCACCTCCTGCACGCAAGCAGTTTCAGGAAGAGGGGATTGATTTCTGACTTGTGCCTTCGTGTATTTGAAAACATTTATATATGACGAAAACCAGTCAACACAAAGGGCAGTTTGATTTTTCAAGAGCTGCAAAGTTTCATATTACCCAGCAGATGGGCAATGAATGGGCTACAGCAGGAGCACATAAAACCCAACTTGACTGAATTTCTCCATTTTCGACCCATTTTATTTTACCCTCAGTTTGATAAACTTGAGATGGGAAGGTTTGTTCCACACAAACTTCTGTTTCCTCTTCCCTTGCATGCAGCCCTTCCACAGAGAACATTACCAAGCTCGGAAGACTGGGATGTCATTGGGACCTGGCAGGGAAGCTGTGCTCCTGAACCCCCAGGAAAGACTCAGGTATGGACCCTGGCAGCACTGAGCACTTGGGACTGAGCAGGTCAAGCTCCAGAGCAGCCTGGCTGCCCTTCCTCAGGAGACAGCACAACTGTGACATTTGTGTCCTCGGCTGCATCCCCGACATGTGCTTTTCTGTGCAATCAGACCCACAAATACTGAGCCAGCCTCTTCTAAAGGCATGCCCTTACGAAATTTAGACTGTGGATTGACTTGACTTAGGGGACGAGCAAGATCCCAAGCAATTATGACTTGGAGACCTATGATTAAGTCGTTAATAAGGCTTGGCCTCTACTTCAAAGGTCCCTCTCAGTGTTTCGTAATTAAAGAGTAACGAGCCCCATAAACAGGAGGGCGGTGGCAGACATAAACAGCATGGGGGATTTCATGATGCCTTCCCCACAGTAAACAACCCCAGAGAGGAACGGAGGGGTCACTGAGGCTGGGCAGGGGAAGGATCACTAGGCTCCTGTGGCCACAGGCTGCTGTCCGGACACAGCACTCTTGGGAGTTCCTGTCCCATGCCCCGCCTGGCGACACCACGTCAGAGCTCATCACCCTCGGCTGTGAGTCAGTTACCACGCGGACGTCTGGGGCGCTCTGGATCCCCGTGCCTTTGCCAAGACCGGGCTCTGAATGCCAGCAGCCTCCTACTGGGATCTACATGCCTGTCTCGCAGGCAGTAGAGCCCAGTCGCCACCCTGGGCCAGCGTTTTTTCGGTTCTCGATCTTGCAGGCTGGTCAACTAGTGATCTGGGTGGTGCCGGAGACACTACCATTTCTGAGAATAATTCTTGGCCATTTTGCCTGCCAGAGGGATTCTTTTCCTTCCAAAGATCCTACCACTCTGCCCCACAGGGAGCACATGCAGATGATGGTCCCTAATACTAGCTGAAAGTCTTCTCGGGACTTCTTCTGACCGGGGCCCTGTGTGAGAACCAGGACCTGCAGCCCACATGCCCCCACAGAGGCCATCTCTTCGCTGCCTTTAGAAGAATCAAATAACAAATTATTAGAAAAGCAAGCAATGTGTAGAGTAGGTACATAACAGTAATTCACAAAAACAAATGCACAGGAAAGGGGGCAGCTTCCAGCACTCAACCTGGCACTCATCCCAGCGCGACAGCAGCTGATGGCAGGCTCAGACCTGCCCCTGGGGCCAGAGTGGTAGCACACTCATCTTCCTCCAGGCTTCCAGAATTTTCTTTCCAGGACCCAGTTTCGTGTTTTAACTGGATCAAAAATTAACTCAACATTGAGTCAAGATCTAGAAGTTTCCACTCACCCTGACTGCTCCCCACCAGGCCATGCTCAGCGCCTGGACAGGGCTGCTGCCCCAATTTCCAGCTGAGAGGCCACTGTGAGGAGCCCATGACCTGCCCATGGTGACAGTCGGTGACAGGAGGGGAAAGCTTGCCAGTGAGCCTACCCAGCCCCGCGCGTGCTCTCCTGCTGAGCCAGGCAGAGGTGAGCTCTGGAAAAACTTGGGCTGTACGGTCAGAACTTAGATGTCACACAGCTGGTCTGTGAGAGATGGGAGAGTTCTGGAGTCTCCAAGAGCAAGGCAGACAGGAGCAAGAGGTCGGTGCCTGGAGGCAGCAGAAACACACACAGGGACCGTAGTATCTTTCCCTTCCATGAACTCCCTAAAGTTTTCCTTAAAAAGTCATTGTGCTGACAAACTATCAGGCTGTGGGTGGTTGGGGGACAGCAAGAGAGGCCTGCGCTTGGTCCAGACATGGCAGACTGGAGTCGGGGTGGCCTGGGGGTAGAGGGGCAGGACACAGGCAAACAAGACGGGGGTCCCTACAGTCGGGTCCCCAAGGGCAGGAGCAAGAGCCCCGACCATCCCCAGACTCCTGCGTGTCACCACCCCACCCCACTGCCCCACCCAGGAGCCCCAGGTCCCACTCGCCTCAAAGGCTCTGACCAGCACAGCCTCTGAGAAGTGAAGACGAGCCTGTGAGGTGACCCTGGGCTCTCTGAGGGCCAGAAATGCCCCCCTCTCCTGCTGACCGAGGCCCGTCCCTCAGCTCTTAGTGCTCTCAGTGACCCAGGGTGAGGACTCCGCGAAGGCACATGGGAGACCCTGAACGTGGCGACGCAAGTGCTGTTTGCACGAAGCTTGGTCCTGTCCACTCAGCTTTGTGCCCGAGCGAGTGACCAGCTTTGAAAAGGCTCTAAGGACACTCCCACACAGAGGTGAGAAAAGGTCACGCACATCCAGGGCTTCCCACACAGTCTGCTGTTTGGACTAAGATGCGCGTGCATGAGTGTGCCCGGATGCACACACGTTGGCTTGCTTTCCAGGCATTCCTTCACCCTGTCTCTCATATCAGGACTCCTCTCTGTGGGGTCCATGGTCCTGTCATCTGCAGCCAGCATAACCACGCCCACTACCAGGGACAAGAGGCAGCCCCTCTGTGTCCTGTGACTCTCCCCGTCCAGAGACTGACCCACAGGCTCATGGAGACGAAGTTCCTTTTTCCATAGGGACCACCGAACTGTCCCAAGAAGCTGGACAACAGCAAGAACTCGCACCGAGGGCAGGGTATGTGCAGTGGGCAGGAGGGGAGAGAGGGCCAGGTGATGCAGGGAGGAGAGAGGGGGAAGACCGTGGGTGGAGTCAGGTCCAGCAGGAGCAGATCTGCTCCACGACTGCCCAGCAGGAGCCGTCCCCCAGCTCCTGCAGTCTGGATCTGACCTGGGATGGGCAGATTAAAGAACGCCCCCAAATACTGTGAATATGCAAACATGCTTTGCATGCCCCCCAATCCAAAAACATCTCCAAGGACTGCTCAGATTTACATCTGAAAATCGGTAGCTGAGATTTCAGAAAAAGGGTTCAAGAGGGTCAATTCTGTTCACTTATTTTGACATTTTCAATAGGCACCTATTATTTCAGTATATAGGATTCAATATCTAGGATTATTTTCAGTGGAAACAGTTTTTTTTTTCCAGAATTGTGTTTGTGTTATTAAGGCTGGGGGGACTCTGTGGTCCCGGGACAGGCAGGCGTGCCCTGCTTAGGACCTCTGACGGGCGGGCACGACATGGTGGTGCCTATTCCAGCCAGTCCGGCTCCTTGTGGACCCAACATACACCTGATCGGCCTCCTTCTTATTCTTTGCTGTTTCTGTCAAAATGCACTTTCTCCATGTATATGCTACTCTGGGCCCCCCAAAGGCAGGGTTTCTTACAAATTCCAGTTGGGTGTTTTATCATTTGAATAATCCCAAATTAAACTCCTTTTTCTCTCTTTATGCCAACCCAGAACAACCTCTGAAGATACCTGACATCCCGGTCAGAATCTCTGCAGACCCGTGGTGTGTGCGCCCACCGTGTCTCCAGGAGCTGCAGCGGAACCGTGGACCATGTGCGTGTCCAGCAGAGATGGCAGGGTCACTGACGTGGCACGACGCAACAGGTGCTGCCGACACCTGGTGGAGGGAGGCTTCAAGGGCCTTTGTGACAGCTGCTTGACTTTACCCGGCCTGGCCTGGGCCCGCTGGCCTGGGGAAACATGCTCTGAGTCACTGTGTCTCTGGATGAGACTAATGTTTGAACTGGTGCCCTGAGAAGGCAGGAGGCCCACACAGGCCCACAGTGTGGCCTAGTTAGACCAGAACAAAGACATGGCCCCTCTTGGGTCTCAAGTCTCCCGGTGTCAGAGAAGAGTGATACTAATGGCTGTCCTGGGCCCCAGGGCTGGCCGCAGACTGGGGACAACTCAGCCCTGTGATTGTGTGGGCCAGTGCATAATCCTTGTCATCTATCAATTTATCATCAATCTTCTATCTACCTATTGTCTATTATCTTCCATCTATGTATCTCTGTAGTCTATCATCTATTACCTATTATCTATCTATTTATCTATCAACTATTTATCTGCCTATCATCTATATATCATCTATGGACATATTACCTATACATCTGTTATTTATGTATCTGTCATCTATCAGCTATTAGTGTCTGTCATCTATCACCCATTATCTATCATCTATCATCCATAATCTATCTATCATCTACCTCTATCTATCTATCATCTATTAATCAATTTATTCTCACACAATCCCTTTGGGCCTGCTTTTCTTAAGAGCCCTGACCAGCACAGTGTTGCATTATATGTTGACATCTGTGTTAAAACTATGTGCATACATAGAAAATGTCCATTAAGTATTAACTCAGGTTGTAGTGGGGCGATGGAATTTCAGCTGATTTCTATTCTTTGTGCTTCTCTGCATTTGCAGCACTAGACTTGTGTTTTTATTTTTAATCCCGTTTCTTCCTCCCTCTCTCAAGCCCCGAGCTGCCTCAAGAAGAGGTGCACCAGCTGGTGTGGCATTTCCTCTGCTCCAACACCACTGGCCTGTCCGGATGGGAAGAGAAGACCAGGATCAGATGCATTTAGATCGCTTTTCCGCTTCCACTCTCCCCGGTGGCAGCCCTTCCCTCAGAGCCTGCACACGGGCCTCCCTCCACACACACTTCATTATTATCTTAATGTCAATACCTTTATAACTGCCTTTGACTGGCTTTTCCTAGATAACTCGAGGGCACTTCTTTGCAAGCAATAAAAATGACCTGGCTGGAAGTTATCAAGATGAAAGTAATTACAAGTTCTTGAGCCACCTGGGAGGCCAGCCCGTTATTGTTTAACCCTGTGAGTGGGGGCCAGCTTCCTGGGGCCAGCTTCCTGCAGCCAGGTCTCATGCTGCCTTGTTTCAAAGAGGTGAGACCCCTAGAACACACACTGGAAGCAGAACACATCTGGTTTTCTAGCAATTTCCCCCTGCATCTGTTTCCCACCAGCCTCTGCAGGAGGACACACTGGAAGTTCTGCTGCTCTTACCTTTGTAAACCTCACAGTCCATCTCCTACAAGGCGTCCTCTTTCTCTTTCCCCCATCACTGCCTCCCCATCTCAAGCAGACTGGGGACTAAAGGCTGCTCCAGTGCCACCAAGCTCAGGGGAACAGTGTCAAACGCGACATAAAGGTAGGGAGCTGTACTTGCGTTGTGAGGCCTCTACTGCTTGGAGGCCCCTGGGTCGGCACCCAGGGCAGAGGTGGCTTCTGATACCATGCCCTCAAAGGTGTCACCACAAGGTTAACAGCTTACAGTGACAATGGCAGAGTCCAGCGTCTGCCCTCCTGTGGTCACCTGACCCCATAGCCGAGACTTCTGACCTCAGCATTTCACCTGAACCTGGGGACAGGAGGCTGGTGGGACTCCATGAGCCCCCCACCAGAGCGGTGGGCTCCATACCTGTGATAGGACATTAGACTAACCGTGGTCAGCCCCACAGATCCAAACCCTCCGGCCTAGCTCCTAAACAGAGGACAAGGAGCCGGAAGAAAGGACGCCAGCTTAGCCTTGGAGGAGCCCCAGGGCAAGATCAGCCCTCGCTCCAACCCAGCACTTCGGCACACAGCCCTCCACACGCTACTCCCCCATCACCCCCTTACAGCCGGGAAACTGCAGCAGAGAGAAGAAATGGTTGCACAGGTGGCGCCGGAAGAGGGTGTGTGCGGGGCAGTGCTCTGAGAAGTGGAACCCGGGAGGGGACCTCTGAGAGGCATCAGACAGTGCTCACGAAGGACTGTGAGGGCTGAGAGCGCAGCCTGGGGCCTCTGGGAGGAGGGCATGGCCATCTCGACGGCCTGTGCTTCAGGGTCATCGCAGGGGCCCCACGGTCTGATGCAAAGGTCTGGTCAGGGTCTGAGTGCCTTTGTTTCTGGAAAGGTCCTGGTGACGCAGGTGCTGCCTCTGGGAAGGGGAGCTGTGAGCTGCTGACGAAAAGGGGTCTGCGCACCTCTGGCATATGAGGTCTGCAATCTTCCTGAGTAAAGGGGCAGCGGTAAATGTCTGTGCTTGGGGCCATCATCTCTCTGTGCTCCTCCACTCTGTCCTGTGCAGGAAGGTGGCTATAGATGGCGTGTCAACAAAAGGGCCCGTCCGTGTCCACGAAACCTATTTACAGACAAGAGGCCAGGTGAGGGCCTGGAGCCGTGATCATCCAGCGGTTGGGAGCTGAGCTCCTTCCAGGAGGGACAAAGCAAGTCCTATCCAGGAGAAACAGCTGCACCCCTGCATTCACGAGGCTTCTGTGTCTCCACTCAAACCCCAACCAGGAGCCTCCACCCTCCGGCTCGCCGACGTGGACCACCATACTAAGCTCTATGGTCACGCTAAGGACATAGTGACTGTATGATCACGTGGTCATCATGTGACAAGGAGACTAGGCCTGTCCCTTCAAAGTCCAGGGTCACCTGTGTACCACGGCACCACGCACCAAGTCCTGTGAGGCCGGTCTGTCAGTGTGAGTCTGATACCAGCCTGCCTGGAGGCTTGGAGGCTGGGGCCAAGGACCACACCAGATGGCAGAGTCCAGGGGACACAGGGAAGCATCTTTGAAGCTGCAATCTGTGTGGAGGCCCTGGGATCTCCCAGACAAATGGAAACAGAAACCTGGCGGAGAGATGCCACTTCCTGACAGACGCTGGAAAGACTTACTAAAGCCAGCGAGAGTCACAGCCTCAGCACAACTCCTGTGGCTGTAATTTCACATAGTGAGACCCAGGGGCACACAGTCAGCACACGGACTCTGCCATCAGCACATCCATTCTGCTCTGCTGCTGGAACACTCACTGGTCAGACAGCAGCTGCATCCCAGAGGCTGGACAGCAAAGCTCCAGGGCGGCCGCTGTGCGTGGGGCACCTGTGTTCCCATCCAGCTGCTGTCCACACCGTCATAGCGCCCAGGGGTGGGCAGGGGTCTTGTATGTGTCTTCTCCCAATGTGCCCACTGACAGATGAAAGCTGAGCTCAGAGAGGTAAAGGCACATTCCTGGGGCCACACAGCAGCAGAGGCAGGGCTAGAGTCAGTATTCCTGGATCTGAGCCTGAAACCTCGCTCATGGGCCTGATTCTCAGAGCATGACCCAGGCAGTTCTGGTCTGCGAGCTGCCCTTATCTGTCTCCATGAGGTGAGAAGAGAAATCAGGGAGGAGGGGACCTGCTACAAGCTGACACAGGTCTTGTTTCGGCTCAGTGTAGACCCCGGGTCGGCCGCATGGCCTGAGCTGACCCTCCTCCCAGCGTCCCCCAATCAGCTCAGCGGGGGCTGCCCAGTCTGCCTGAAATGCATGGAATCTGTTATTTATCACCTGGGAATCTCTAAGAAATGACTGTCCCGGCCCTCCTGGAGGAACTTGTCTTCATGGGGACTCACATACTAGGCTTTACATGGTAAATCCCTGGTCTTTCTTCAACGTGGGGAATTAAAAGTCATGATTTAAAAAATAACCGGCAAATTCAGTCCGCGCCTGTGGCCGAGCCGAAATTCAGGCCACCCGATGTACCGCCAGTGTCTTTTGGGTTTTGAAACAGTTCCCAACGTGGATTTGCCATTAAACAGCTAGATGATGTGGAACAACACTGGTTTCTCCTCCCATGTTGTCCGGAGGCCTCAGGGCAGCTCCCGGGAGCCCGCGCCACGTGCCCCATGGACCCAGCCCGCTGATCAGCGTCAGCGGAGCACAGGCCCACCCTCCAGTTCACACCTCCCGGCATTTCACAGGAAAGCGCAGACACCACCGAAACACCAGCAGTTGTTATCGCTGGATAAAGAAACCATGAACAACTTTTAAATTCCTTCATATTTCCCTGAAAACTAGCACGTTCCTTTTCAACATCCTTTGAGGGCTGAATACGCGTTGGATACAGGTCAGAGGCTCACAGGTGTGCTCACCTCATCTCCACCGCACTCGGTGGAGACGATTCTGTACCCACGTTACATGAGGGAAAACAGGAACAGGCGAGGAGCGGGGCGCACGGGCCAGGGGCCCCGGCGGCACGGCTGTGGGAGACAGGCGTGCTTGGACAGACTGCAGCGCTGTCTGCACACTGAAGGAGCGTCGCGGGTCCCCTGTGAGGCTGCAGTGGGACAGCTCCACAGGGGAACACAGCACCTCATGGCAGGAGGGAGCGCGTAGGGGTTAGATGAGTCACAGAGAAGCTGACGCTGACGTCTCTCAAATGCCCAGGCGAACACCCCGCGAGAGCTCGCTTTCTCTGAGCTCCGTCAGCCATCGTGTTCTATCCTCTAATCCTCCCCACGGTCCCAGCGCGGGCCACCATGGCTGCCCCTTGAGGGACCAGGACGCAAGGCCTGAAGTGTCTCCATCTGGCCACAGAGCCACAGACTCAGCCCAGATTCACACGAGGCTGCAGGCCCAGAGCCGTTGTGATCTGTCATGAAGTGACCATGTCACATTCCAGCAGGGCACTTCCGAGGGTGCCAGACACCCTCTTCCAGGACAACTGGAGCTGCGATGGCCGGGCCCTCCTCAGCCCTGGGACAATGATCCCCCGCCTGGCCATGGAGAGAGGCTTTGGACCTGTTTGAGCAGGAAGGACACTGCCGTGGCTGGGTCCTTGTATCTGTGGCATCACAAATGACAGGTGCCTGCTTCGTGGTGCATTGGGCTGCCCATGCCTGTGCTGTGGCTGATGCAGACCACAGAGCAGTGAGCGGGCCTCACGTGACCCTTCTGCCCTGGGGTGGCTGGGCGTGTTTTACTCCTGTCCCCCAACCTGCCACCACAGCCCTGCCTCTGAAAGGACACAGCAAGGGCAGCACTCATCTCCTCTACACACCCCTCCCACACTGCCTGGCCTTATCCTGATGGAACAGGGCTCTGGGTTTGCGGGGAACCAGAGTGAACTGGCCCCACCCCTGGAACCAACCAATAATGGCATCTGGACCAGCCTCAGTTCCCCGGAAAAGGACGTCTTCCCGGAGGCCGAATTGGCCTCTCCATCAACCTGACACAGAAGGCCTGGAGGAGGCAAGTACCTGGGCCGGAGACCCTGCCACAGCAGCCCAGGCACAGAGTGTCTGGGGGCCTGGCATTGCCATCATCCTCCCAGGGGAGCAGGGAGCCCAGTCCTATGTGGTCTCCTCTACTGGGAGCCCCTAGCTGGGGCAGCTCTGAGCACAGGAGCCTCCATCTGAGGTGTCTTCCCGACTGTCCCTTCCTCAGTGACACAGACAACGGATTGAGTCTTCTCAGGGCTCCCACAGAGTACACTAGGCAGGTCTTCCACAAACACTCCCTGCGGCTCTACTCTCACTGGTGTGTGATAGCTGGCATGCCCAAACTGGCTGGGGACACTGCTTTCAGCAGGGACACATCAGTACTGCTCTACAGCCGGGCAGCAGTGAAGCTATTCTCAGATACCCCAGGTCCACAGCCCAGGGCCTAGACTCACCTGGAGACATTACAAACACATAGCCTTCCAACACCAGGCCACCTCTTCTCTGATTCCTTTCAACCTACTCTACCAAAGAGCAGGATGGACGTGGGCTATTTCAGCCCTGAAGGGACAGTCATCAGGGAGAGGGGCTGAGCCTGGGACAGCACCTCGTGAAGGAGCTGACCCCCTCAATGGAGCAGGTCTAACAAGGCAGGTCTGGTGATGCACCTGCACCAGGGATGGCAAGGATTTGAAAGGCAAAAGCCAGCCATACCCTCAGCCCCACCCTCAACACCAAAGATGGTGGGATCCTCCCAGAAACAAACTGATTTGACCCAAAGTTTCAGAAAGGATTCTTCCATACTGGCCTGCCCAAAGAACCTTCTGCCATAAAGAAAAAGCCCCTATGCTGTCCCGGGGCAGGGGAGGGAGTCACAGGATGATGCCTTCAGCATATGGAGCTCAGCGAGCCCATAGAACTGTCAAGGGAGCTCTATTCTTCACATTTAAACAGAATTCCAAACTATTTAATTTTGATTGACTGGGAGATCCATGGTCTCTGCGGTTCCATCTTGGAGGTTTTGTGTGTCTAGAACAGCAAAGTGTCCATTAAAAAATCCTCTTACTCATCTGTCTTCAATTCTAGTAAAATCAAGAGCAAGGGGCTGGGAGCACCGTCAGCCGCGACCACTGTGTTCAAACCACTAGCAGTGTTGATGGTAGAAAGTGCCCATTGAGCAAGTTCAAAAGGCTACTCTAGCTTCTCTGTGCACCGCCTCTCCCTCCCTAAGGGACCGGTCAGGCAGGATCCCAGCTCCCTTGCCCAGCCCTGCCCTCCGGCTGGGTCCTGGCTGCAGGGGAGACTGGGGGGGGTTGTGTTCAGAGCCAGTGCAGGGCCGCAGGGGGCTGGTGCCGTCGGATCCTATCCACTGCCACTGAGGGAGAGCTAGGGGAACTCTGCCCCGGGCTGACCCAGAGCAGTCCCCACACTGGCTCCAGGCGACCTGCGAGTGTCCAGCTCAGACTAAACAGGTGGGCCAAGTGCTGGTTAATCCTGCTCTACTCACACTTTTCTGCTGGAGATGTTGAGCAAAAGCAATTTTTCTCACAGTTCCATCCAAGAAGCAAAGGAAAAAAAAAATCACTGAATCGTTGGCATAGGTCTAGTGTCCTTTATACAGGAATTCTCACACCCCTGCAATTGCTGCTTTATCACTTGACTTTCCCCTGATAGTTTCTTAATAGTTTTCTTTAAAGTCAACTCATACTTTTTAACCCACATTTATTTGTACAATAATAACCTATGTACAAAAGTTTACTAGACCACTAACTAGAAAAGAAAAAGATGCAGTTATATTTCTCCAACTGTACTAATAAAATCTTTCAAATGACAAGCCCTCCCTGGCCTCGTGAGGACACCACTGGCAGGCAATCCTGACACATATCCTGCTCCTCATCAGCAGTTGCCTGAGACGTACTTTTTGACCTGCAGCATCACATGGAAATGCGTACAGTATGTCACCTTGTGTGAGTGGGGGAAACAGTGCGACTGCAGAGATTAGAGAATTGGACTCATGGTGAGAAGCTTCTCTGTATTTAAGGAAAAGAAAAACGCTAAGGGACTGCTTGCTTCGATCAGGACTTCCCACAAACCCCTCCCAGGCCTCCCCAGCCACAGCACCATTTCCTCCCCCAGCCCTCCCTGCAGAGAGCTGACCTAGAGGCCCCTTTTCAAGTCCCTCCAAGATTTTGCTTCAGCCTGGACACCCTTCCACACATGCTGCTTTTCATGCGGCAGCCACTCTGACCACTCAATGCACAGATGTCGTTTCAACGGCCTATGTACGACTTTCCAAAACAAGGACTTGTGATTAGCCTGTAAGGCTTCCCACAAAGCGGGCCGTTATGGCTCGTGGCATGCCTGAGTCCCCACCCTCCATAAAGAGCGAGTTGGCAGACTCCCTGTCCGACACATCCTCCTGTCATGTTGGACCAGGTGGAGACAGGCTTCAGTGAGATGTCAGCCCCACAGGATGTGAACCCCATGGGTCCTGTATGATCAAGCAGGTGCTCCAGAAGTGTCCATTTCCAGTGAGAATGAGTGGCTGAGCAGCGGTGAGCCACAGACAGAGGGTCCTGCATGCGTCAGTCGGTCAGTGCATGTGAGCCCTCCTTCCTGGCACACCCCTGGACAGCAGCCAGTCAGCTGGGAGGTTCTCAAGCAAAAAAAGATGCTGTCTAGTCTGGACCCAGGGAACACGTCTGTGCTCAGACACTGAGATGTGGAGTCTGATCTGCATGTGAGAGGCGGGGAAATGTATGAGAGCCCCTGGGAGGAAAGGGCTGGTTTAGCTGTGGTAACACCCTGAGAGAGTATGACTTTTTAAGAATCAGAAAAGCTGCCCTGACACCAGATACTTTAGTGCCATTGTCCAGAAGACTCCACAGCTGTATTTACAAAGGTCTCGTGGCCACATGTCAAGGCCCAGGAGTAAAGGTCCCCAGTCAGCACCAATCTGGGTGGTGGCCTCTTTAACAGGAAGGAACATTTGAGCTGATATTTGAAAGATGAAGGGGCAAGCAGTATAGGAACCTGGGACTAGCTTCCTAGTGAGGGACAGCAGCTGGGTACTGGGAGGGCTGGCCTGGTGGATGATCATGTTTGTGTACATGCAGGAGCTAGAAAGGAAGGAGAAGAGGAGGAGGAGCAGGAGGAAAAGCAGCAGGCAGAGGAGGAGCAGAAGGAAGAACAGGCAGAGGAAGAGGAGGAGCAGGCTAGGAGGACTTGGAGCGGAGCCATGTGTAGGCTGGGACTTTATCACAAACACATCTGAAAACAAATGAGGCTTTAGCAGAGAAATGCTATCAGATAATGCAGTGTATTTATTTAAAACAGGTCCTGCCTCTGAATGGAGACAGTCAAGGCCCAGACAGGTAACAAGGAGAGGAGCAGGGACCAAGGCAGGGCCTCTCTGGGCTGCACATGGAGTCTCACGGAGCAGTTTAAACAGTGATGCCTCCCTGCCCCAGACACCAATCGGTTGCAGAGGGGCGAGGCCAGGGGCTTGAGTTTTCACAGGTGCCCTGGGAATTCAAGGCACAGCTCAGGGGAAGAACCGCTGCTGCCTGAGAAGTGGGTGGTGACACTAGAGAATCCTGTACCTGCTCCCTGTGCAGCCGCCAGCCTCCGGGGAAGCGAGCTCTCCAACCTGGCTCCCCACCACCCCACCCCGGAACATTCAAGAGCAAGTGGACAATTCCAGGGCCAGAGCTCCTGGTTGAAAGAGAACACTCTGCCGTGGGAGGGATACTATGGAGCAGACCTGGAATTCGGCAGTGACAGCGCTGCTCCCCACGCTCAAGTCAGACAGCACGGCTGCCCCCAGAAGGTGTGTCCCATGCAGCTTTCTGATAGCGGTCAAAGTCCATGCATGCCAGGGTTCAGACAGGAATCCAGCCCAGGCGTGCAACAGCACCACTGCCCATCATGCCATAGCTCTGCAGTCCGAGGTGTCATCTCTATGTCCTTCTACACTCACCGAAGGCCACTCAGCCAGAAAGGAGTCTGTCCTGCGTGTAGCCACTCACCCCCATTTCCCACTGATGCGACACGATGCTCACTGCAAATTCGGGCACATGTACCTGCAGTAAGGAAAAGCTGCACTCAGAGTGACCACTAGAAATGCTCAGAGGGAGTTGGAATCCAGGTGTCTTCTAGCTGCCACCAGCCACCAGCAGCACTGGCAAGGATACACATCCATTGTGGAGGAAAGATGCTTTGGGCCAGGGATAGGGATAGGGGTGAGGTACCCCTGCCCAGTCAGAGGCCCACTCCCGCCCCAGCCCTGAGGGCAGTGGTTCTCCGGCTCCAGGCCCTGGGAGCCTCCAGGGACTTCTCAACACAATTCCAGGCTGACCGTGGGCTCCACACTCCATGCCTGGGCTGGTGGCTAAAGTCGGGACTAGGATAAACCTGTGTGACATGTTCAGCAGTGGAGACAGGTGGGGGCAACATGCAGGCTGCTTGGGAGGAAATACAAAAAGTCAAAATGCAAGATGGACACACAGGTCACCCTCAGCGGGAAGTCCCCTTCATGATCCGTGGTGGCCCTGGGGATCAACGTGTACAGGAGTGACAGCAGCCCTGGACCTCTGCCACCCAGTGCAGGCGCAGGCAGGGGGCAGGCAGCGGGCAGGGAGGGGAGGTGAGCTGTGGGAAGCAGGAATGCCCGCAGTGTCCAGGAGGACCCTCCAGAGCCTGCAGGATGGTCCACGGTGAGTTTCTTGGATGTGTCAGTCTCTGTTGTGGGGACACACGAGCACTCAGGGATGCGTGTCCCGAGGCCTGTCTGGCTGTGACTGCAGCAGGAAGGCACTCAGTCGATGTGAGGCCTGGGGGCAGGAGTCTGACCTGGCAGCCGCTGTGCCCGCTGCCTCACCAGGAAGTGTTTCCTTGACTCTCAGGGAGTCCCTCAGAGTGGCCTCTGCACAGGACCCTGGCTGAGGCCCTGCAGGGCCAGCTGCGAGCTGTGACCCCGCAGAGGGGAGATGCACTCCCGACCACTGCACAGGGAGCCGGACCTTGCGGGAAGCTCGCCACCATGCTTGCTGCTCTGGCTTTTGTTGCACAAGGACACGATCGGTGCCAACTCAAGACTCGACAGCACCCTCGGCCTCGCGGGGGCGCGTGGCTCCCTCCCAGCCCTCCGCTCCCAGGCACTCTCGGCTCCTGGACAACCATGATGACAGAAGGGAGTCAGGGAGGCAGCTGCAGGCATCGCTCAACCCGTTAGTGCCTCCCTACTCCCAGGACCCCCCTCACAGGGCCAGGCACCTAACCAGGACCAAAGAGTGAGAAACCCAGGATTAGGTTCTGTCCAGGCGGGGCCGGGAGCAGGGTAAGTGCTAATCAGGACAAGAGTGACCGTACATGCAAGACCAAGGAGTCATCTTCTCGATGCACAAAGGACCTGTTGCAACCCAAGCACAGCCCTCAGCACCGGCCCCCCAGGACTGCCCACTGCGCGGCCCAGTGCGATCCTGGCGGCTCCTCGGCTCGGCCGCCATCCTCAACCCCACCAGCTGGCCAATAAGCAATTCCCTTGAAGCTCCCCACAAAGTTTCTCCTAAGCAAACTCCACCCGCCTGCCCTCATCATCTCCAGCTGTACTGTCTGTTCCACCAATATCTCAGGGTGGGGCTGGGCTCACAGGGCTCACATGACCTCATGGGAAAGAAGCAGTAAACAACTCTACACGTAGAGCTGTTGGTAACGAGCGCCAACGTGCTAACGGAAGGTAGGCTGCGGGGCGAGGGTTCTGTGCAAGTCATGCCGACTGCACCGCACCTCAGCGCACAGCAAGGGCATATGCAGGGTGCAGACCTGCACAGACACCTGCAGACTGGACCCCATGCACACGTGTGTATGTGCACTCATATGGGCACACATCACATGTGTGCATAGTGCGCTGTGCTCACAAACGTGCACACACGAACACTGCATGCGTGTACGCATGTACAGATGGTATAGTGTACACACGTATGCACACACATGCACTCAAACAAAAGAACAGTGACAGGACGGTGTCGGAGTGAGCAAGCATGGGCACTCCAGAGGACAGCCAGACACCGGCAAGTGCCCTTTCTCTACGACTCTCAGCTGAAGTCCGTTCACCCTGAGGAAAAGCTCTAAACTCAGTCTTTCCAACCTGAGAACAGGAGGCCGAGTTGGGGCAACCACAGAAACTAGAGTAAGGGAACAACAGAGAAGGGAAAAAAACAAAAGTAGCAGAATTCCACTCTGGTTCCTCTCTCCAGGGTCCGGGGTATGGCTGACCCTGCACAGGGCAGATTTCAGAGCTGAAAGACACAAAGATGGAACTGAAGTTTCAACCAAATTAACTGAGCAACAAAACAAAATATGGATACTCTTCAGAGAATGCAATGTGATTCAGAGTTTCTATAGCATAACAACCATCATGGTATCTGGACTACAATCCAAATTACTCACAATGAAAAGAACCAGAGACTGCAAACCAGTCCCCAGAGTAGGGACAATAGCTAGAGATCGTCCCTGAGATGTTGGAGCTGACATCAGAAACAGCCGTGCCATGTTCAACAGGAAAGAAAAGATGTCCTCACAGTGAATAAGAGAAAAAGACGGTATGAAAAAAGAGCCAAATGGAAGTTCTCAAATTGAAAATGAACATCTCTGGAATTTAAGAGTCAGTGGATGGACTTGCCAGAGAACAGAGATGACAGGAAAGCCAGTGACTCTGAGGTGACATCAAAAGAAATGATCAAATCTAAAGTTAATAGAAAAAATAACTGAGGAAAATATACGGGGACCTAGAGAACTAGGGAAGCTATCATATGGTCTAAAGTTTGTGTGACTGCCATCCCAGGAGGGAGAGAGTTGAATATACAAAACCCAAAATGTCCCTAATTTGGTTAATATTATACATTGATAGATTTGTAGAACTTGGAAAACCTCAAGCAGGATAAATAAATCCACACAGAGTTCATCACAGTCAAGTGGCTGAAAGCCAGGTCATGATAGAAGCAGCCAGATAATAAGGTCACATCATACACAGGGACAGCGTCCCTATAGGACTCGGGTTTCCTGTAGGACCCGGGATGGGGAGGAAAGCGGGGAGCGCCAAAAAATCCTAAAGAAACCCCTACCCATCAAGAGAATTGTATCACCACCAAAATGCCTTCAAAGTAAGGGCAAATGAGAAACATTTTCATGTGCAAGAAAACATAGAGAATTTGTTGCTGCCAGCCCTGAATGCCAAGTAATGCTAAAGACGTTCAGGCTGAAGAGAAATAATTTTTCGGAATCAAAATAAAATTTTTATTCCTAAAATTATCAGTGATTCATATAATGTGTGAAAGTCTCATTCAAGGAGGTATGAGGACTTCCACTTATCAAAAGGCACGTAAAGATGAGTCGATGGAATAGCCAGTGGGGACAGGAGGGTATGAGCAAGTGACAGTGTAGAAGCCTCTATGCATCCAAGTGGGTGGCTCTGTGAACAGGATTCTGCATCTTAGAAAAACGCCCTTGTCAGCGGTTACTAAAGTGCTTCTAGAAAGCCCTCAAATATTCAGTCTTTGACTTAATTCGTAATCCACGAAAGGAAATTACACCAGGAATAACATATGAAGATGTTCATCGTGTTTTTTTTACCCCCCTGGAAAAAATAACAGATGTAACCCTTGTTAAATAGAGCATACTACATTTGTATGATACACTATTATAAAACCTATAGTTTCAAAGACTATTTTCATTGCAAAAAAGAATAGCAATTTTGTTATTAATGTGTCTATGCTTACACTTCCATAAAAATGCTGTAAAGCACACAGCACATATCTGTGGTTATCTCTGGAGGACTTATTGGAAAGTTTAATCTTTTGTTATCAATTTTTAATAACGAAATTAATTACTGGACAAGTTTGAATATACAGTATGATCTCAATTATATTTTGATGTACAAAGAAAAAGATGACTAGAGTAAATTCTCTAACATGGGAACTATCCGTTGGGAGACAGCAATCTAGTAATTTTGCAAACAAATTACGGTCCATGGCCTTCATTGCTTCCTGGGAGAGAGGGGACATATGTCTAGGTGGAGGGAGTGGCTTTGGACCAGAGTGTCTGGATTGGACTCCAGTTTACAACTTATTCTATTGACCTCTCTGCTCACCTACAATGTGAGGTTTATAAGAAATCCTGACTCCAGGGTTGGGCAAGAATCCGGTGAGTTTATACTTGTAAAGCATTTAGAATAGTATCAGACATTAATAGTGCATAAAATAAATGTAAGTGGAAATATACCTAAGGAAATAATCAGACATGACGCTATTTTATAGGGAAAAAAAAAGATGGAATCACCAACAAGACATTATGTAAAAGGCAAAATGGTTAAGAGCATGGGCTCAGAAACCAGACAGTCAGGGATCAAACCCCGGACCTGCCACTCACTGGCTGGTTGACCGGCAACAAGAGGCCTCTCTAGACCTCAGTTTTCCCATCTGTAAAATGGAGGAAATAATAGCATTTAGCATATAGTTGTTTATGGGTTCAATAGGACAACACATATAAACTCAGGACAGTAAATGGGAGAGAAACACAATATTCAGTGTTCACTCTTGCCAAGGGGATGTCAGTATGGAGGGCATGGTGCCATGGTGGGGATGATGCGATGGGAATGCTGGCACAGGGAATGACTGTGATGGCTGTTGATAGAGTGGATGTTGATATGGTAAAGATGTCCATATGGGGAATGGTGACATGGTGGCTGCTGAGAGAGTGAGAATGTATATGGTAGATGGTGATATGGAGAATATTGATATGGGGGATGGTGATATGGGGGAAGTTGATGTGGGTGATGGACAGGGTAGATGTTGACAGGGGGGAAATGTATAAGGAATTTTGACATGGGAATGTTTATATGGTAAAGATGTTGATATGGTGGATCGACATGGAGGTGTCGATGTGGCAGGTGTCATGTGATGGTGCTGGTGCTGTGTATTTGATGATTATAGATCTTCTACGTGTGAAAGCATAAGAGGTGTCTCTGTTTGAGTTGTTTGCACCCTTCATAAACCCAAGGGGACAAAGGGGACCGCTATTCACCAGGAAGGAGTTACTTTTTATAATGTGCACAAAGGCTCCATAGACAAAAGATGTCCGCATAGAACACAGCATGTGAAATTGAAGAGCAGACACATCTGTGCTTTCACATCTGTGTGTGTGGAAGTTACATCAGGATGGTGGACTAGGGCAGTGTTCTCTTTTCTGAACATTTCTGTGTGTCTCTACTCTCATCTGTAGAACATACCTTTTTATAAAAAAAAATAGTAAAGTTTTGTGTGCAGCAGAGATCTTACTATTGACTTGAAAAAATATCTATGACACATATTCAGTGGGCAATGTCCCATTGACATACGTCTGGGTGCAACAGTCTACAAGGGAGAGAAACTGTAACATTAACACAAAAACAAAAACTGCCATCTCTGGGCCCAAGCACTACAGGCTATTTCCATATCTTTCTGTATTCATGAAATGCCTTTCTTTTTTCAAAACATGCTCCTCTTATATACCTGGAAAAGAAGTATGAGTGGTTGTCTTTGGATAGTTGTATTATGGAAAATTCACATTTTCTTTCTTATATTGTCTATAATGAATGCATAGAGCTTTTATACTCAGAACATATTAATTATATATATAAACACACTATCTGGGTGAAAGGGGAAATTTGGTCATCCTCGCCTTTCCCTCTCCACATGTGGAATGCATGTTCCCTGCAGACAAGTCATTTCAACCATTAGAAAGTATGAGCCCCTGGCAGATCACAGCAATGAGAGCTCAGGAACGACCATTTTCCAATTCTTGGAGCATTCTGTGCCCAGCTTCCCCAGGAGCTCCGGGCAGCACTGTTTTATTTACAGCTATTTTCCTGGCTATGCTGCACTCATACATCTCACACTTGAGCAGAGCAAGGGCCCACGTGTGCACACACAGGCCAGAGTGGGGAGACAGAGCAGCTGGTAAATATAGTCCACCCACTCCAGACCGCAGGACCCGTGCCCCTGCCCACAACCTCCCTCTCCAGCACATTAGAGGCATTTAATTGGGTATTTCGTGGTGCATTCCGCATCATTATGGCTCCTTTGGACTCAACAAATGATTGGCTCCTGTAACAGAGGTCCAAGTAGATGATTATGGGGGTCAGTGAGCAAGAACCTCAAGCATTACTTTCAGTTCAGTTGGGTTTACATCCCTCTTATTTCTTTCTGATAATTTAAACTTTTCTGCTGGTGTATGTTCACCTGAGACCATTTTAAGCAATCTGTTTGAGACTTTCGCCTCTGCTTTCAGTCCAGTTCCTGCGCTGGCATACCTCCGCGTGCCCCGATAGGCAAGCAGTTTGCCCGCCTCTGAGGCTTCTCCATCCCGCACTCACAGCCGCACTCCAAGTATTTGAAAGGCCTTTTTTCTGGGCCTCATAGCAACTCCAGTTTATTAGACTGAACACCTGATTAAAACTTGAGAAGTTATCAGCAGTATCTTGTCAGCCTGCCTAGTAGGTGCAGTGGTGGACAGAGTCAGAGGGAACAGGTGACCATTTAGAAAAGTTTCAAAATCCTAGCAACTATTCCTCACTTTGCAGGTCACTGGCCCACAGGAGAAGGTATAACTGCAGGCCTCTCCCAAAGTAATGCACATCACACAAGTCCTGCTTGTTATTTCATGGGGTTCACACACACATATCCTGCCAAAAGTGTCACAGAGCTTGGCTGCAAACATCCTTGCTCAAGCAAGGTTCTGGGGCTGCAGGCCTCCCACACAGCTCTCCCTTTACCTAGGCTGCTGCTCTTTTATCAGGTCTGCTGTTTCTGCTGCTTCAGAACAGAATCGCGTCTGATCTTTGGCACCTGATTAGTTCTGGTATGAGTTCTTTTTGTTTTTAAGCACCCCATCTATTTTTTTTATTTAGTCACCTTGGATGTTTCCCCAGAGCCTCAGGTCTCAAACTAAGGACCTCAGATTGCATGTGGACTGTGCCCAGTGTACTAAACTGCTAGACCAACAGGATGCTTCTGTATGGGTTTTTTTTATTTCTGAGTGGTTTTCCATGCTGATGGAACACCATGGATTTTCGAGATTGGGGCTGTTATGAATGATGTGCTGTGTGCTCTGACCTGGTAGGGATTTGTGTCTCTGTTTCTCTTGGGGAGATTTCGGAAGTAGAATTGCCTGGTCACATGTAAATTATTTTTAACTTTTTAAGAAGCTGTTAAATCATTTTCCTAAGTGGCTGTACTGTTCATTTCCACCCCCGAATCTGTGGGTTGGTCATTAAGGTTTTCCACATTTTGCCAACATTGGGTCTTTTTGAGTATCGTCATTCTAGACCTACAGAGCACCTTGGGGCAGTGACAGTTGAATTTCTGTAATGATTAATGATGTTCATCTTTTATATGCTTATTAGCTATTTATTATTTTCTTTGTTGAAATCTCTCTTCAAACCTTAACTCATTTTTGAAAAATTGGGTGGTTTTTCTTATTACTGAATTGCAAAAGTTTTGAAGGTATATTTTGGAACTCACCACTCACTAGATATGATTTTCGAGGATTTTCCCTGTTTGCAGCTTTTCACTTTGTTAATGGTATCCTCTGAAATGCAAATATTAAAGGTGATCATGGTGATTAAACAATTCTTTTTCTTTTATAGATTGTATGTGTTGTATGTATCTAAGAAACTGTCCTGCTTTTTAAAAATCCATTTGACAATCTGCCCTGGACTGGGGTATTTAGATCATTTCCCAGATCATGGAATTATTGGTATGATTGGATTTATATTTTTCATTTTCTCTCTTATTTTCTCTTCAGTTCCTCTGTTCTTCCTTGATCTGCCATTTCATATTAATAGCCCTTTATACTGTATTAATTTAATTCCTCTGCTAATGACTTTAATTGTATCTTCTTAGCGGTTGCTCTAGGGATTTTAACATGTCAATTTATTGCAATCTACTTCAGATTAGTAAGAACATAATTCTGATAAAAAAAAAAGACACTTTGCTTCTGCAGAGTCCAATTCCCTTCTCTTTTATATGTATTACACACAATATGTAATATATATTATATATACTATATATCTATAATATATATGTATATGTGTGCATATATATCCCTACATATTATCTATTCTTTATCTATCTATATCTATGTAGATAGATATATGACCCATTGTGCTATGATCACTGCCCAGCTGTCTCTCTCAGTTGGGAGAGGGTGTAACAGTATGAGGAAGTGTGTCCTCAGTGTCTCATCTTCTGTGTCCACACTTTCCATCCCCATTGTGGGGTCCTCCCAGTTGGAGCTCATCTCCCGACCCACGGTTCCTTTAGGTTTGCAGTCAGGTTGATAACAGTCTCTAGTCTGTGTTTATCTCAGAATATCTTTAAATGCCTTTCTTAAAAGATTGCACTTCTGGATATAAAAGTCCATTTGGGGTCACCCCAGCCTTTGCAGCTCAACTGAGAGATCCGCCACCTCACATGATGTCCCTGAGCTGACTGGAGCAGATGCCCCTGCTACTCTCAGGAGTTTCTCTGCCCTTCATGGTCAAGAGTTGGACTGTCAGGTGTCTGAATGACCTTCTCTCTGGTTTTGTCCTTGGGGTTGGTTCATCCTCAGGGCTCGTCCTTGGAGTTCAGCCTTGGGATTCATTCTTGGACTTTGTTCTTGGCGTTTGAGCATGTGGATGTGTTTTTCATCAGGGTGGGCAGGGTTTCAGTCACTGCTTATTCAGGTAGCTTGCACCCCCCTTCTCTCTGCCCTGTGCCAGATATGTGGGTGTGTTTGCTGTTTTCTGAGCTCTAGTCACATTCTCTTTATTTTTTTTTTCTCTGACTAGATCATGTTTATTGCTCTATCGTTAAGTTCACTTATGCTTTCTTCTATGATCTTATAACTGCTATTGAGTGCTGCTAGTGAATTATTTATTTCTATGATTGTATTCTTCAATTTGAGAATTTCCATGTGGTTCTTTGTCATGCTTTCTCTATCCTTAGGGAGACTCTCCCTAAGGATATTTCATTATTGTGATACTTTCTATAATGTTTAGCTTTATATACGTGTCAACTTGACTGGGCTCAGGGATGTTCAGAGGACACCATTTCTGGGTGTGTCTATAAGAATATTTCTGCAAGAGATTAGCAGTTAAATTTAAGGAACTGAATAAACAGATGGCCCTCCCCAGCATGGGTGGGTGTTTATCTGTATCTACATCTGCCTATCAGTCTATGTATTTATCTACCTACCCACCTCGTCTATCTAAGTATATTTATACACACACACAAGTTCTATTTCTCCAATAATGCTGATTAATTCAGTTTCCTTCATTTCTTTCAACAGTTTCCTTTAGTTTTTAAAATAGATTTATAAGAGCTGCGGACATTCAGAGACTATTAACTGTGGTTTCTTCCAATTATAGGTCTTTCCATTTTTCTGTATGTCTCAATTGTTTTTGAACACCAAATATTTTAGATAACACACTGTGCAATTTTGGATTTTCCCTTTCCCCTCTGAAAGCTATCACTGGC
This sequence comes from Solenodon paradoxus, assembly GCA_004363575.1. Taxonomy (NCBI): domain Eukaryota; kingdom Metazoa; phylum Chordata; class Mammalia; order Eulipotyphla; family Solenodontidae; genus Solenodon; species Solenodon paradoxus. The sequence continues at coordinate 482,050 of RJWH01000990.1, forward strand.
ATGCTGCTGATTTCACTTATTTAGAAGCTTTCTTTGACTAAATCCATGAAACCCAGCTCCTGCATAGACATAGCTGCTAATGTCCCAGTTCGGGTTTTTTGCCTTTTAATGCTCGATTTTAGTTTTAAGCCTGGCTTCAAATGGGCTGCTCTGGTCCTGCGCAGCTCAGTAGTCAGCTCAAAATTGGAAGCCTGGAGGACGAGTCCATGATCCCCCATTGACGTGAAGGTCAGTGTGGATGTTCAGTCACGATGTCCTCAGAGCACCCAGCTCTAGCTGCCTGCTGTGCCCTACTGCAACCTGTGAGTCTGTGAAGAATGGCGGGCCTGAAGAGGAAATGTCTGTGCCTCCAGTTTCAGCATGCACCTGGCAGCCTCAGCCAGGACATACCTGTCCCCGAACAGTACTGAAAACTCAGGCAGGTGGGGCCAGTGGCTTCTTCCATATGCTGATCACAAGACCATCCTATCCCCAAGGCATCAACTACTGCCTACAACCAGGATGCCCTTTAGTCTGTAACTCATGCTCCACCAGCGAATGAGAGGGTTACTCACTCATACCTGGAAGTTCTGCCAGCAATTCAGCTGTAAAAGCACATCACTCTAACTATCAGCGCATGACAAGGAATGATTTCATGGCTATGATGTCTCGTGGGCGATGTCATGACAGACGTATCCACAATGATGGGGCAGATGGGACAGGTCAAAACGGCAATCACTGCCCATCACTCTTAGTCCTAAGCCTAATATCCAAAGGGTTGTGTGTGGAATTTATAAATCTTGGCAGGTGACAACTATTTTCAAAACCCTGAACTGCAATTATGCCCATTTGTGTGCGTGCGTACAGGCATCGTATCATACCCATCTGTCTCAGAGTAAACGTGTCCATATGAACACACACATTAGTGTACGTTCATGTACACATACGCATACAGACATGATTTTTAGTATCTTCTTCCTTTCACGCCCATCACTGGGATGGTTACGATTAAGCCATATTTGCTGCAGATAGTGCTGCCCCTTCTGGTCTCGTCCCAGACATTCTCGGTGACTCTCATCCACACAGGCAGAGAAGACATTCCAGGTACAGGGTCTTCGACTTCTACGCAGAAGAATCCAAAGTGAATGTGACTTCAGGTTCATGAAAATTAAGCATAAAACCTTATCATTAAGTTTGGAGGTGATTTCCAAGGAAACATCAACAGTATTTAATTAACCAAAACTAGCTGTTTGGCTATGAATACTACTTTGGGCATAAAGGGGGTTCTCCCCAGTTCAACACCATGCTTAGAGAAGTCCAGAATCTTAAATCTGCTGCAGAAAATGAAAAACTCAAATGAACTCAAATGAACTCAAAGCTCAAAGCAATCCAGTGCCAAGTCTGCGTACTAGCCTGTGACTAGCAGCTGGTGGAGGTCCTCCAGGTTACCTCCAGGGACGGAGTCAAGGCCACGTTCTCCACCCTCTACTGTGAGCTTTCATCACAGCTGCACTCTTGCCACATCCTCCTATTCCGGGAGTTTTGTCACCGGAACTGCCACGAGCATGAGCCAGAGACAATGGTGATGGAAAGGTTGAGCAGAGCAAGCTTGAAATCCCTGCGACAGGACTCCTAGGTGAGGATGGCTGGCTGTCTGCTCTCCGCTCTGAGGTTCAGGAGGAGGCTTTGCTCCACATCCTTTCCCAGAGCTGCTGGCTACGGCCAGGGTTTTCATCAGCCAGCATGAATGAGCATCCCCAGAAAGCTACGCCTTTCTGAGCTCTTGTCCAGTGCCAGGAACTGTTCAAATGTGACCTTTGTATTGACCACAGAGCACTTTAGAAGAAAACACTGAGTGTCGGGAAGGAAATAACTGCACTTTGAAATAACCCAAACCCAGGTGCCTCCCAGACATGCTCTATGTGACAGGTGGCTTTGTGAGGGAGGCAGGCTGACGCCCCTCTGGGAAGGACAGGGCTCCCAACCCCACAGGCCTGGACAGGGTCAGCACCAGAAGGAAGGCCATCACCATGCCCCAGGAACAGCAGCTGACTGAACAAAGGGAGCAGGGACAGCAAGGATGGAGGCCAGATTTGAGGAGGCAAGATGCTTGGGAGGACTCTGCACACAGGGGCCAGGCACTGCTTCAGAAAGTTGTGGACTCTCAGATCTACGTGTCCCCAGGCCACATCATTCTCAGATTCTGCAGCGTGCTTGATATACGACTTCCCTGTGCTGCGGCTTTGGGGTGAGTCCCCACCCACAGAAGCACAAGAAACAGTCACCAGGACTCTCCTCCGCACAGGCTGGCTGAGGTGCAGAGTGCCAGGGTCTCGGGCCCTCTATTATCTCAGATGCCCAGGAAGAGGCGCTGCCCACCAGCTGGCTCCCGGATGAGGGTGACGGGGAATACAGCCGAACAGCTGGGCCTTCAGCCACTGACAGGCAGCTGACCTTGCAGGAAGAATGCGCCCCAGCACAGGTCCAATAAGGGAAATAGGGAGGCAGCTGTCAAGACAAGCATGGCCTCACCCTTCCTCAGGGACAAGGCGGCTGTGATTCATACCAGCAATGTCACACAAGGGGCATCTGCAGATCCTGGCGTCAGACAAAAGATCAGTGCTTAGGTAAGAGTGCTCAGTCGAATAAAGTGTTAACAGAAGCATCCCAAGGAGATACTTAGAGGACACACAGGGGAAGATTCTGGAAGGCAGACATTGTTGGCACCACCCTTCCCAACGTGGAACTCGTGACTCAACACCCTGACTTAGCAAATGTGAACGCTAGCGCGGCTGCAGGGGCAGCTCTGAGTCTGTCAGACAAACAGCAAGGGCAGGGTCAGGTCTCCCCAAAAGTCCTCAGTGGATGTGCAAATTTTAAATTACCGCTCTAAAGGGGTTTCAACAGGAAGAGGGGTTTGCCCAGGGGCGGGACATTTTGGTTTTTCTAAAGCTGTAAACGTTTGGTAACAGAAGGTGGAAGCTGTGCTTGGAGGGTTTGTGATAATGGAGAAAGATGAAAAGCAAGACCTCAACTCAGAGATGGGACCCTGAAGTTAAGTCATTTCCAGGAATAACTGCTCATAAATCCCAGGGGACATTGATCTCCATGACACGTGAACAGCTCGTCATTCATGTCTCAGGATTTTTAATAAGGGAGTTGTCATTTCCCAACCCGAAGACAGCAGGCCCTGGTCCCTTCTCTTTCCGGCAGGAGATGTTGAGGCACCTCCAGCCCCAGGAGAATCGACGACAAATGGAAGCCTAGCATCTATCTGCCTGTCACCCCCCTCGGCACTGCTCGGGCAGGCGGACCTGCAGTTCCAGTACTCTGCCCTGCCACCAGCATCACAGGAGCCCTTGCCAGTGACCCCATACAGCAGCTCACAACCACCTCCCAACATGTACCATCTCTTTAGAGGACCGTCCTCTGCTCGGCTCTTCATGGACTTTGCACATCAGTATCCTCCCTTTGGCATGAGAGTGTGACACTTTAATTATTCATTCCAGGATGCATTGCTGAAGACAACTACAAGATCAGCCCCCACCCACAGATATGGTGAGCACCTCCCTGGACATCTTAGGAGGGTCATCACAGTGATGTCTGGTATTTAATTAGGAAGAGACGATCAGCGCCTCCAACAGGAGGGACGGTGGGGCCCCGTGGACATGCCTGCTCCTGGGAGAAGCCCACCCAGTGCAGTATCAGAGTGGAGTGCCAGATGGAACTGCACCTGACACTGTCACCCACCCTCAACTCCACACAAGTTGGAGGGTGGAGGCACAGGTCTCAGGTCTGACCCCAGCTGTGCAGACAGTCCTCTCTGCTCTCTGCTCTCTATCCAGTGACCTCATGAGAGATAGAGGTGCAAAGCTACGGGAAGATCACTGCATCCCAACTACCTGTGACGGGCTGGCTCCCACTCTCTGTCCTTACTCCATCCATAGTGGAGACAGGAGCAGAAGCTTCCCTCCTTGCAACAGGATGTCATATGCGATAAAGGTCATGCTGGATAGAGGTCGCACTAGATAGAGGTTGGTCTGCCCATGAAGTGAGGGTGGCAAGGGGCTGGTGAGTACAAGGGCAAGGGTATAATGCCAGCACCTTCCTCCTCCAGGCTGGACAGCTCCACATATGCCCATGGCTTTATGGGCCTGGGGTCCCTACTCCACAATTCATGCTATGAGAATAAAAATAAGTACAGACTGACTGAATCATTTTTGAGTGATACTTTCTTCCCCGCAGGACCCCAAATGAGCTCTTGTCCTAGGTCACCTGCACGCTTTTATCATATTTGTGTCACAGAGGACAGTTGCCCCGCCTCTGACGGACATTAGAATGGAGACGGCAGGAGGCCCATAGGACCCAAGGAGAGGCTGGAGGGAGACGCTGCATCTCAGACCAGCGTCAGACATCACAGCCACCCTCTTCCATCAATGAGCTCCAGCTCTGCGAGCGATACTGGAACCCTCAACGACAGGATTCCCCTGAACTCATGCCTCGCAAGTATAGTTAAATCTCTCAAAATAACAATAATTAAAATCTTTAAATACCTTTAGAGATCACATGCAGTACATATAAAAGCTTTCCCTGGTGATACTAGCAAAATACCATGAAAGAGGAGTGTTTGGACCACCCGACAACCTGTTGGAGTCCAGAACTCCAGATGCGGGACATCCTCAGGTCCACGCAAAGTGCCGGGTTCCAGGAATCATGTCTTACTGGCTATATGCTCCTAGTGAACAGCCTGGCAACTTTCCTAAAAATGAACTTCATCCTGGGACTCCAAGGTCTGTCACAGCCTGATTTCCATGTAATTTCTCGTCTTCAGTGACAGCAGGAGCAACGCCACAGCCGAGCCCCTCCTGGCCAGTGTCAGCACATTGGGGAGAGCAAGTTCATGTCCCTGGGCCTGGGCACCAAGGCTAGAGCTGAAGCCAGTGTCGCCACGGCAGGCAGATGGGCTGCGATGGAGAAGCAGGGTCTGGTGGGAAGGCGAGTGCGTGCTCAGGGACCCTAAGTCACACGGCATGTCCACACTTGTGTCTCAAGGCTGCACCCAGCCCCGGCCCCACAGCCCCCAGGTGTGTGTGCACGAATGAAAGGGGTCGTAATGAAACTGAATAATAAGGACTCAGAATGACACACGGGGTCTGGAATATTCTATCGTACACCTGGGAGCACATGCCATGGCTCCTTCTCAGTCGTTCCTCCCTCCCCACTTGAGATGGGTTCTCCGGGACTCACAGGGACACTCACAGTCTCCTGGTTGCCTTTTCAGAGCAACGGTAGAGCTGGTAGTGAGCTGTTCCGGCATGTGCTCGAGGACGTCTCTAAGGACATACCCGAGTGCCCTGGGAGCCGATAGCCTCGCCCTTCCAGAAACCCTGGGACAGTGTCCCTGAGGAAGACATGTGAAGCCAGGGACTGGCACCAACACCCAGGGCTTTTTCCATCAGCCTCTCGCCCTGAGTTTCAGAAGGAAGAAACTTCCAGAGGCTGATGGCCCAGCCCAAGGGTGTCATGTCCGAATCCCATGCCCTGCGGCCCCACAGCAAAGGCACTTGTATTTCGGGGAGCCCTTTGCAGCCTCTTCCAACTCCCTGGGTGGAGGGGCCCCACAAGCCCTGAGCCTGGCTGCTCCCACGGGAGCCTCCTTGTTCTCCCACAGGAGAGGCCTCAGGACCGAAGTTCCGTCCTGCAGAAAGGAAGGGCTGCCTCATGCCCTCACGCCTTGAGCCAGTTTCGGTCTCCAATCTCTGACCCCAAAGCAAACTCTGCCTCGGCACAAGGTCAGCCTGCTCTAGGGACTTCTTGTCCGGGACAGCACTGGGTCCCACCAGGACCAAGGCCACTCCTGGCACACACGGTACATCCTTCTGTGGACCAGACAGTGTCTCCTGTCCCACTGGGTGATTCTCTGGCCAGAGCTTGCTGCCAGGACACTTCAGAGCTGTGATGGCTCAACTGTTGTCTCCCAGAACCCCAGCTGCAAGCCAGACTTCACTGAGACCGACCTTTCAGGCCTCGGGGGAGCTCCCTGCTTCTCTGATCGCTACCTGAGCTGGGGTTTCGGGGCCAAGTATGTCACTGCCCAGAGTGAGCCCCAGTGCAGGCAGGAAGGCCCCTTGCCATACCCAGGCCCTGGTCGTTGCTCCCCTCCACACATCTGACGAGTCCTGTGGCCAGCACCCAGACAAGTCCGCACCTGCCCCCAAGGCCCCTAAACACACCCCAAGCCCCGTCAGTGCCCGCCTGTGCCCACCTCACAGCACTCAGGCCTGTCGGAGGCAGGACCCACACCAGGATTTGTATTATTTTTTAAGTTTTGTCACAGAGAGACTAAAAGGGGTAAGAGTGTGCACTGTAAAGCATGAGCCCCTACCCACCCTGGACCAGAGCAGGAGAAGCTGGAACTCACACCTACATGGGAGCTTAGAGGAGGGTCCATGGCTAGGGGGCAGGGCTCCCTGGTGGGGGCTGAGCTGGAGGAAGGAAATTCCCACCCCCAGGGCAGAACTGTGGAGCAGGACAGAGGGCACCCAGGGAGCTAAGGAGGGGCTGACGAGGGGCTGGAACCCAGCGAGGCTGGTCACCAGTGAGGTCACTCTGTGTCTGTGCTGCAGAACTGAGCAGAGCAGGTGGAAGGCCAGCCCTGTGGACACTGACCACCCTGGTGGCAAGGGCAGGGATGGAACAGAAAGCACATCACAGATGATGGGGGAGACGTAGGCAGCACGCTGGGAAGCAGGGTGTTCTCCTGGAGGCCCTTGTGACCCAAACTTTTTGAATCAGTAAGGTAAAATATCAAAGATGGGTCTGACATCCATGGCAGTAGGAAGAAAGGAATCGTTACTACCTTCAACTTTTAACACTGGCCACCGAAGCTGCCAAAAGATCACACTATTCTAACTGCTTCCCCCAGGACTTCCTTCCACACCCGGGCCCAGGGTGGTGAAGACTCGGGCAGAGCTGGCTCACCTTCCAGTGAGGAGCCGAGGACACCTTGGCTCCGAGTTGGAATCTCTGAGGATCACTGTGGCCCAGCTCTGAGCTGTCACTCAGACCATTTCTAATGCTCTGGCACACACGTATGACCTAACGTGCTGATTGTCTGCCTGTTGACCTACTTGTTTACTGTCTGCTCCTCTGAATGGATGATCAACCCTGAAGACAGGCATCTTTTGTGCTGTGAACAGTACCCAGCAGAGAAGAGTCAGGTGTAGGCGGCCCCAGGGCGCCCTGAGGGAGCGGGCGAGGCTGGAAGAGGGAGGCCGGGGCTGTGAGTCCTCCCTCCCGGCCCCACTTGGCACACTGCCCCCTCCTCAGGCCTGTGTCTTGTCTTCTGAAAATGACCTACCTCATAAGAACGAACGTATGCAAGACTGTGAATGCCTGGTCCAGAGTAAACACTCAATAAAATTTCAGATTTGATTAAGCAAGCATCTACCAAGCTTTCTTTCCAAATCCAACTCAGGGAGAATCATGACATGGTTTCAGCACACAATGAACTGCTCTTCCTCCTACAGCGTCTGCATAACCGTCTAACTGACTGATGTGCTGATGCAGGTTTACAAGCTGGAAGAGTCCCTGTGACTCTGTTGCCACCTTGAAAGAATTTCTGGGGTGTGAGGTCATGCAGAGGCTAGAGCCACTTGGAAGCCTGGCCATTTTAGGTGCTGGCCTCCTCTTGAAGAGGCTATTTCCCTGCTAGAGAAACTTGCTCTTGATCATCCTCCAATCCCACCAAGTCCCACGAGGCTATTCCTCATCTGCTGTCTATGAATTACCCCTCAATTTGATGAGGGATCTACCTGATGTCATCTCCCTTCCTACAACCATGCTGATGACCCTACAAGGAGACTCATTCACATGTTCCAACAAGCTCAAGGACCTGCATGGCACTCACACTCCCTTTAAGGAAATTTCATGAGCAAAGACAGCGAACGTCAGCGTCCACTTCTAATGGTTAACAATATGGCAGCTGTAACAGATTATGAGCATCAGAACCAGTAAGTGCCCAAGATGGAAGGTCTGCACACCGCCTGTAATGCTTAGATTTACAAAAAGGAAAGCAAAAACACGTCGATGTATGAAATAATTGATAACATCTTTTTTAAAAAAAATCTGGTCTCAAATTTGATTCCAATCGCCGTCTGAAGAGGTTTCCTCTATCATTATTTAAATGTAAATGAGTCATGAAGGTTGTATCCGAGATATCTAACTTAAAACCAGGCCACAACGACAAAGACAAAGAACAAGGTGCAACCAAGCAAGAGGAGTAAAAATGTTCAAATTGCCAGGTTTTGATAACTTTATGCCCCTAGAAACAGAGGGAAGTGATAGATGGGTACAATTAAGATACTCTAGATGCCATTTATTAAATATTGTGTGACATGCAACTGTATGGATTTCTAGGCTAACCAATCACAAATTTAATCAGAACATTTAACACTTTGTCTTGATGGTGCTTTGGAGAATTCCACTATTGATTAAAACATATTTATGTGCCCTTTCACAACAATCCATTTTAAGGGTCTTTGATTTTTTTCCAAACACAAAGAAAAAAGGATGTCTAATTGTGGCCTCAATGTCCTAATGAGAAATATAAGCTTGAAATCGCGTCTCTGTTCCAATCCACTGAAGCAGACAGGCAATTTAAAAGAATTTAAAAGAATTCATCACAGCTCCGAGAATGTGGTCTACAGAGGCTTTCATTTAACTAAATAGGAATGCAGTTTGCGTGGATAATTCTACTTCTCTGGGAGGAAAGCATCCTTGCAGACTTGCATCAAAGGTGACCACTAGGATTTGTTCAAGATGAAAACGGCGGTCACGAGCGATGACCAGTCACCCGCACCCACTCTGCGTGAGCACTGAGCGAGGGCCTTGCTATCAAGCCTTATCGCTGGAAACAGCCTGTGGTTTGTTGTCTGTGTGGCAGGTCTCCGCTATCTCTCCCTTTCCCTGTGGCCCTCAGTGCCTCCCTCTGCGTGGACAAGGGCCTCAGCCTGTTGTTTGACTGGCCATGACTTCCATGTAGCGTGAGCTGGGGGCCCATGGGACTTCCTGCAGTTGCACTGCCCCGTGGACTGTCCCTCTAGACTCTCCGTGGGCCCTTTTCTATGGACTCTCCTTGGACGCACTGTCCCCATGGGCTCACTGTCCCTCTGGGCTCTCTGCCTCCTTCCTCAAGGAGAACAGGCCCAGGAGCTGCCAGCCCTAGATGATGAAGGCAATTGGTGAAGAATCTGAATGAACTAGAGGGCCACGAGTGAGACCAGTGCTTTCTTTTGTAAATCATTCTCTTCCTCACAGCACCATTGCAGAGTTAGTGGGCTCGTTCAGCTGAAACGTTACCACACCAGTGGCATTGACAGATACACATCAGGTCATGCCTTTGTGGCCTGAAGCTCAAACCAAGGGGCTGGAAGTTCCCTCCCAGGCTGAGGGAAAGGTCCCCTGCAGGCACTTGGCCTCCCCTCTGAGCACAGTGTGGCAGTTGGTGCACAGGGACAGGGGCAGCGCATCCACGGACCTGCCCTGTGGATGCACCAGGCACAACCTGCTCTAGCTCCCACGGGTGACTCCAGGTCTCAGCACAGCTCACACAGCTTCTCCAGGACAGGACAGCTGCACTGGGGAGCTGAAAGTGGGTGCTGCCCTTTCTTGGAGACTCCCCACACCCCAAGCATGAGTCCTGGGCACCCTGTCGCCCTCGTCCCCAACCCAGGTCCTGGTCTCTGCTTATGTTCTGTGCTGGGTAAACTCTCCGGCCAGCCTGACAGCCAGGCCGCAGCTGAGGCCCTCAGGCTGGCTTCTGATGTTCCCCACACACTTCCCTCCCTGTGATGGCTGCCTTCTCGCCAGGGATCCCTGAGGACCCAGGATCCAATAAAGTCCGACTGTGGCTGGAGAGCCCAGCTGAGAGTCTGACCTGGTACAGCTCAGCACTGCGGCGCCTCTGGGACAGGGGTTTAATTAAAGACCACAACACCCATGGGGACGCTCCCTTTATTAGCCATTCCTGCCCAAGAGAGCAGCTTCAAACAAGCCCTGCTGCCTGGAAACTGTATGTCCAAGATTTCATTTTCCTTCTTAATCTGCTCTGCCTTTTGGTTATTTGGTTATTAGGAAAGTCAAAAGCGTCTCAAGAAATCCAATTTAAGCAAACTCTTTCCACATTTATAAATATGAACAGATGACATTTAAAACAGCCAAACCAACAGGGGCAGTTCTGAGTGTGAAACTGTTCACACAGAATGTCACCATGGACAGAGTGGCTGGCTGTGAATCAAGGAACAAGTGTGGGGCATTTCAGTGAAATCTATGCAACCGGAATGTGGCTACGATGTGACAAATGTGAGGAGAGTTGACTCCTTCACGTTCTGGTGTAATAAAACCCTAGAGTCACTGGTGTGATGGTTCCAGATGCATAAGTGCCAAAGGCAGAAATCAAAATGGAATCGTCACGGCTAGCGGGGTGACAAGACTGGATTGAAGGGGTCACCTGAAAAGCAGAAATGCTGCCGAGCAGCAGAGACCTGAGTGTTCTTTGTTAGAACTCAGGAAAGTCAGTGGCTTGGAGACACAGACCCGCCCGTGAGGACGCGCCTCTCCCAGGCCCTGTGGCCGGGAGACTTGCTCTCCAAAAGGCGCGTGGACAGTGGTGAGTGCCCACCAGTCACCGTCCCAGAGTGCTGGGCACTAGGCGCAGTGTGAGCACTCCACACAGCAGGCAGCCACTGCCTACCCTGTCATTACCCATAAATGTATGTGCTCCTAAGTTGGACACGTAACACAACCTCCACCCTGGCCCACCTTCTCGAGGAGACCTCCCTGCTCACCAGTGGGCCAGGTGCCCATGACGAAATTCTTTTCCGAAGACGGCTGCCACACCAACCCCTACACACATGCCTTTTCCTAGGAGACCTCTGACACCCCACAGGGCAGCATCTATTTCAAGATTCTCTTGAATGTGGACAGGCCCGGGGATGCGCCGACCCACGTGACACAGCAGAGGGGACACTCACCGCACTATTGGCTGCTGCCCTTCGGCTCTGCCCCCAGAAGGCCCCCTCGGGCCCAGCACCAGGTCAGAGCAGACACACTGCAGGGAGAGAGCTCGGGCAGCAGGCCGAGCCGTCCAGGAGCCTGGGGCCGAAGCTCATCAGGAAGCCAGCTGTCGGGTGGCCACGCACTGCCCACCAGCGCCGTCCCGTCTCCTGACTCCAAAAGCCAAAGAAAGCGATTCTTTGAATCTGTGACACAGGTGGCTCTCTGTTCCGCAACAAACAGCAGGAGCATTAAGGCTCCGCACTGGAGCGTCCCTTTGAGAATGTGCATTGTTGCCACATGGAATTCTAAAGTTTCTAACCTCTGACATCTTGAGTCGTGGAACTTCCCAATACTTCAGAAGTCCCTATACTACCAGTAACTCGTGTTTAGTTTTCCTTGTTACCAAATGGGGAGAAAACATCAGTGCTTCTGGCCTGTGCTCAAAGACCACCTCCGACCGGAATTGTTAACCATCCCTGCAGACTGATGCTCCCCTCTGAGGGCAGGGCCTTAAGCCAACAGTTACACACTCTCCCGACACCCAGCAACCATACGTTCTGACCTCAGGATCCTCCTAACTCCTAGCCTGCTTATTTTCAAGGCAATTTCCAAATAACCCTCCAGGCCTCTGGCAGCTGTGCCAGTGAGACTTTGGGGCAGTGGCACCCGTCTCGCCTGCTTCGGCACAGCGTCTGCACACAGCAAAGAAGGCATGTGCCGTGTGCCCCTCTGCCACATGTCAGCCAGCTGGCCTGTAAAATAGCCCAGTTTTCCGAACTCAGCCACTCAGAACAAGTTCACCAGCCGTTCTTTCCAGAGAAGGCCATCAGCAAGGTTCCATTCACACAAGCTTTACCGGGTAATTACAACAGGTGAAGGCCTTGCTGGAGGTGCCGGTGAACCCACGGAGGAGAGAGGCAGCTGCGTCTTATGGGAGGCGGTTACCCCAACAATGGCTCCCTTCATGCAGACGCTACAAAAGCTGCATTCTACTCTGACTGGCACCTCCGACCTGTACACATGTCTCGAGCAACGGAAGGGGCCCCATTTGCAAAGCCGATGTGAGAGGAGCCTTTATTTATAAGAACTTCTTCCTCCAGGGCAGATCGGCCAGTCAAGTCCTTCCAGAACAGAGGAGGGAGAGCCAATGTTTGCTAGATGCCCAGGGCCACACAGCAGCAAGGAGGGCCACACACCACTAATGACATGGGTTAATTGTTCAGGGACTTATGTCAACATGACGGCATCCCAAACTTCATCCGTGTAGGTGTCATCAAATCCCAGTGAGGCAAGAGAGTCCCAGTTCACACAAAAATAATAAAACATGTCTTTGATGCCCACATTATGACCTCATGGCTCGTGAATGTTCAGGACTAGGAGGTGGAAAGCGTGTGCCCACGAGAGGGAAGCGATTTTCACTTTACCTGTCGTGGGCTTATCATTCAGGAAAGGCTGTGAGCATTTCATCTGACACCACCTTCTTGGAAGGCTGACCCAGCAAGTGTTTCAGATTAAAAACTTCAAGGCGAAGGTGGCCAAGTGGCTCGTCCCAGACCGCATGGCTCCGGCACCAGAATCAGGATCCCAGGATGTCTGACAGGGTCCATGGCTCTGCCCAGAGGGCAGGACTCGCAGCTGGGCCAGAAGACACCCTCAGACCCAGTGGCCAGGAGGCGGGCTTCCCAGAGAGAGACTCAGGGCCACTGGAGAAGCAGGGGGCCCAGCTGGGCTGTCCTCAGGAGGTACTTTCATCCTCCAGCCCCAAGGTCACCCTCAGAGTCATATATCACACAGGTCAGTGATGTAGGAGGGTAAGTGTTTCAGAAGTGAACTCATGTTTTTCTTTCTGTGTCCCCTCCTGGACGGTAAACGGTCCCTTTGAACTGCCTCAGGGATTTTATAGGGAGAAAGCAGAAGCAGACGGCTATGAAGCTCCCTGTATGTGAGGGAGGCCCAAGGCCTGAGGACCTGCTCCAGACAGGCCAGGGATGGTCTGGGGAACAACTGGTCACAGAGAGGATGGGCCAGGAGAGGACAGACCAGAGGAGGAGAATGGGTTGTGGGGCAAGGAGGCTTCAGCACAAAGGAGAGGACAAGGGGCTCCCCCAGGGCTGACGGGTCAGGGGCCTGGGTCCTAGAGGGTTGTAGACCCTGATCCCCGGGGTACCTCGGGGGAGGTGTCTCTGAGAAGGGAAATGCTGCAGAGCAGGGAACACAAGCCACATTCCAGGTCCTTGCTTGGCCCAGGAAGCCCCGAGAGGCAGGGAACAGGGGCTTCAGCGATGAGCCCTGGAAAGACAACGTCACTGGCAGACCAGACACTGCCTTAACGCCCCAATGTCATCTGGCCAACACAGGTGAGAAGGACAGAGCCTTCGAGCAGGCAAGACACTGCATTCATGGAAGCATCTCAGTCACCTGTCCCCGTGGACCATGTCACCCTGCTTCTCCTGGCCCAGGGAAGCACTCACTCACTAGGAACCACACATAACAAATGAGAAAAGTAATATATTAGGCCAGTGAGGGGTGTGAACCCTCCCCTCCTGCTGCCCGCTTGGCTCCTGCATCTCAGCCACAACAACAGTGACCACATTAGAACAAGTTACCCACCAGCTCTGATTCCAAAGACATCTGAGGTCATCTCGCATCTTCCGAGGCTTGGTCAGGGTGCCCATAAGAAAGGCCTCTCAGCTAATGTGGAGGGGCAGGGATGGCGACAGGCTGCTTCATTCAACTACCAGAGAACTTCATCAGCAGCTCCAGCACCTGGAACTGCTCCTCCAGCAACATGAGGACAAACTGCCTCTCATGGGGGCTGGGCATGAGGAGGTCACAAGCCCAAGCAGGTCTCCTCTGCCTCTGTGACCTAGGTCCTGAGCTCTTGGGTGTGGTTGGAGGACAGGGGAAGACTGGGAAGAGCCATTGGTTGTAGTTGGCCAGCACTGTGCTCGTGCAGACGGGCTGGACTCAGTCATGTCAGTGGTCAGAGGGTGAGAACAGCCCACACGTGGCCAGGCTTGGGTTCTGAGATGCTGTTAACTAGGTCTTGGCTGCGATTTTCTCTGGCGATTGAAGTAAGGTGTTCTCTTTGAAAGCCATCGGAAAGCACACGCGTTGTAAAGGCCAGGAGCCCACAGACGGCCCGTGTCCGCTAGCGCTGCTGGAAACCAGCAGGCACCACACGTCTCCCTTCACGTGGACAGTGCACCACACGAAACGCCCTGGGCTCTCTCAGCAAACTGACGATCACAACAGTTAGATATCGTGAGCAGGCCATGGGAGGTGACGTGGCTTTGACTTGGCACCCCCCCGACCCCCCGCTCCCCACCACACCCTCTCTCCTGTTCTCAGAGCCTTACTGTCACAAAGGGAGTGAAAGGACTGACCGGGAGGTGCTTCAGGTCTCCCCAGCTCAGGCCCTGGACCCAGTGACCCATCCATGACTGTCCTCTGTCTACCCCAAGAGAGGTTGTATGAGCAGAGCAGAGCTGTCCCCTCCAGCCCCCGACCCCACACTGAAGGGAGTCAACTGACAGTGCCTGTCACAGGTCTAGGGGCCCCATTCACCAGACTACAGGCCAAAGCCTCAGCCACCAAAGCCAGCCAGGGCTCGACTTGCCCCAAGGGTGGTCTCAACCCCACCCAGCCCCTAAGCGGTCTTTGTTCCAGATGCCGTTTTTTTCTACATTGTCAGTTGGGAATTTTCTCCAAGGAAGCAAGTGTGCTGTGAGCCAGGTCACCAAAGACCATCGCCCCTCACCCGTCTGCAGGCACAATGGCCACAGTGAGACTGCCACCTGGCCTGTGGGGCTCAGAGTGAACCCCACGGGCTATCTCTACACATATACCAGCACTGCTGGCACTGGTTCATGGCTGGACAAGATCAGGACTTGCAAGATGTGTGGAGCCATGCCTGGCTTTGTCCTGATGTGAAGACAAGCAGGTGCGTCAGGCCACATCTGAGCGATGGTGGTTCTGTGTCCCGCCCCGTGTGCCATTACAGTCAAAGGTACCTGTTCCCTCTGCTTCCAACCCCAGAATCAGGGCATGGAACTGACCGGAGACAGCTTCGGGGTTGGCACCCCGAGGGGCTGAAGAAGGAGCGCCACCCAGAGGTGTGTGCTTGTCACTCGGCCCTTTTCTGGGAACCCAGCTTTACTCCAGGAGCCCTGCAGCCAGGAACCGGTGAGTCACACTGAACCAGAACTCCAACCTGGCAGACAGGGCCTGGGCGCATCCCGCCCAAAGCAACTTGGGTGTTCCTGGGAGTGTTGGGGAGGCAGAGGCCCTCACAGCTGTACCCTTGTCACCTTGTCACCTCCTGACAGTGCCAGGTGCAGTAGGAGGGGTGACCCGAGGGCCATCTCTGCCTCTAACCAGGCCTCCATGTTCCTAGACCTTCCAGAAACGGGCACTTCAGCTGCTGGCCAGTTTGACAGTGGGTACTGGGCCATCTCCACCCTACAGAGTCTGCAGAAAGGGAAGCACCGCAGCAGGCAAGCTAAGACCCTTCTACCCCAAAGTGACAAAGTTTCCGGTTCCATACTTTAGACACATTGGACACAGGGCCTAACAGAGGCAATCACGAGCTGGACGCACACCCGACAACATGAGGGGAGGCTGCTGAGTGGGCCAGCAATGCTGAGGAGTCCTGGCTGGACAGTAAAAATGACGAGGGGCTCTGTCAACCCCCAGCCACTCCTGTACGAGAGGCTCACAGATGCGACGCTGTCTCTCAAACTCCCCGTAAGTTATTTGTAGTTGTGGTGACACATTTCTCTGAGTTGGGACTGGTCTCCTAAGGGATCCAGGCCACACAGCCTGGCTGAGAAGGTGCAGCTTCACTGAAGCCTTCTGTACTGCTCAGCCTCTGAGCCAGAACGCACTCACATGCCGCCAAGCTGCCTGATGCAGAAAAAAGGTGCCCGGTGTGTGAGGTGCCCAGGGTTTTTCCTAAGGATGTTGCCACCTCTCCTTCCTGTGGGCACGACATGGCAGGGAAATTGAGCAGCAGCATAAATGCAAATTAGCAGAAGTCATGTATGAAATAAGCTTTTGTCAGCCTCCAATTTCAGCATCCTGTTATGCTGAAAGGTTGACACATTTTCGCATCAAATAATGTGGATTTTAGGGTCAGTGTACATTACACAGTCTTGTCCACCTACCAAAATACACTGAGAATCAACTACGAAAACAAAAGGTGCCTGCCTGCCTTCTCTCCAGCGTGAAGGAACGTCGTCTCCCCAGGGCCGCAGAGCCAGGTTCCGTTTTCTCTTACTGTTCCCCAATTATCTCGTAGAGACACACCATTTTAAAAAATTCCTTCTCATCACATGCCTACACCAGCAGTATTTTAAAATTCATTATAATCGTGTCGACTCTCTCATGTTTTCGCATCCTCACAGCTCCTATGAGGATATCGAAGTTAGGGTTTTTGAGAAAAACAGAAAAAGATTTACCGGGTGAAAATGCCTGAAAATTCTATTTTAAAAAACAATTTCAACTGTCAGTGACATGAAAGTATAGGTGTATTTTAGATTATTATTTATCACCACATTCATGTTAATGAGATAATACAATAGACTGAAAACAGACACAATGCATTGGGGGTTGAAAAACAAAGCCATTTCTCAAAAATAAAACTACCCACATTTTAAAAAAATATCCAATATTGAAGAAATGAAAGTACTGCAGGCTGATAAATAATTAAACAACTAAAAATCAAACCAACGGGGTGGGTGGTGGGGAAGACGCTGCTTTCTAAAAAATACCCAAGACTTAATGGCATAAATCATGATTTATAACCCATCCCAACTCTGACCTCATAGAAAGCAAGAGAGAGCAAAGGTGATGCTTCATTATGTATTTATTGCTTGGCCAAACCATGATTCATTGGTCTTCATTTTAAAAGCTATATATGGCATATGTACAAATTCTTGTAGATAGAACAATTGCAGGGAAATGTTTATGTGCAAAATTTATCATGAAATCTGCAGCTAATAGCACAGATAATTAATTTGTAATTTGCCTGTCTCCTTCCAATTTACAGCATAGCGGCACTGGGGGTGGGGTGGGGTGGGGGTGCAAGCTACAGGGCTTGGCCAGAGAGGCTGACAGTTAGGCCCTGTCACTGATTCTGCAGAGAACTTGTTCTTTTATTCTTCAATGAGAATACCATTACAAAGCCACCATCAATGCAGTCCCCATGAGTAAGCTAGAAAATGCCACTTGAAAGAGGACTATACTGTTCACTAAAACAAGTTCAGGTGTGGACGAAGTGAGCTGGATGGCCATCTAATTGAGAATGCTTCTGTCCAATTATACACCTCCTGTCTGTGTGCATCTTTGTTGGGGAATATCTGCAGTCTGCCTCCACATCAGATACAAGAATCCACTCACTAAACACAGACCCAAAATGTAGCTGAAATACTCAAATGGCTCCTGGTCCTTGAACAGGTATCAGCAGAGTGCCCAAATCCTCCTAAACATGCGAACATTCACATGCTGCCTTGATCAGTGAGTCTGGGCTTTCCCGATGAGACCGTATTAGAGGTACATCTGGATGAATCGGCATTTGGACTCAATGAAGTCCAGCGTGGTTGGGAATCATCCAGCTCCTAGAAGGGTCTGAATAGAACAAAAGGTGAAGGAGGACTCACTTCTCCTGATTCTGGCCCCAAATTAAGTTAGTAAGCTCTGAGTTCAACAAAGCTCTAGAGAGTTTATTATCTCAGGGCTTCCAGAGCCTCCAAGACATAGCACTCTGGGCGCCACTTCCCTCTGGAGAATAACTCTGCTGCGGGCAATCAGATCGTGGGATAGTCAGGGAGAGACACAGTCACTAGGAAACCAAAGTCAGCTCTCCTCCTGCCTCCATGCTCCTTGGAACAGATGGTGGGCAATGACTTACATGCCTTAGAATCCCCTCCGCCAGGGCTGTCTTCCAGTCCTCAGGGAGGTCAGGTGGAGGTCAGAAGGGGCAGGAGGTTCCCTGGGATGCCGGTGCTGGGTGTCCTGCTTATTCCCAACATTGGGCTCCAGCGCTAACTTGACTGAACCCC
The DNA here is from genome assembly GCA_004363575.1 of Solenodon paradoxus. NCBI lineage: Eukaryota > Metazoa > Chordata > Mammalia > Eulipotyphla > Solenodontidae > Solenodon > Solenodon paradoxus. The sequence continues at coordinate 500,148 of RJWH01000990.1, forward strand.
CACCCAGCTGATGAATTCACTGTTAATATAAAACAATATTCGCTTCCAATGCTGCTTACATCAGCAGAGACAAATCTAGCACAGTTTGGGTCTGGCCTTGAGGGGATCCCAGCATGAACAAGAGGAACAAGATGGGCCTTTAGCATCAGGGGACTCAGACCCCTTCATCATCCATTAGAAAAAGAGAGAATTTAAAGCAGAAACTGGTTACTGAAGGGAGGAAAAAACAAGGGACAGCAAGGCACCCCAGATATCACCAGATTGGGGAGCCCTAAACCTGAAGACCACCTGGGAGGGCGAGGCCACAGAGCAGCAGCTGTGTGGACACGGTGGGGAGTGAGGGGTGGGTGGGAGCAAAGACCTGGCCTTGCCTCCTGCCCTGAACCACAGCCCAAATGGACCTGGGGGCTATCGAGGGAGGCCCACTCTCCAGATAGCCAGACCTTATGTTTTATCTTCCAGTCTTCTAGTCCTACCTCCACGTCTGTTTGCTTCCCCCCAGATCCTGCAGGATGCTTCCTTTACTGCTCTGCCAGGTGTCTGATGGTTTCACTCCCTGAGCTCGATGCTCCTAACTTCAGTAAACGTTTTCTCTCCCACTGAAACCAAAGGAATTTTGGTGCTGTATTTCATTTCTATAGTAAAAAATAAAACCCTTAAGAAGCTAGTTCTAGCAGGATCCACACGCGCGCTATGTTTTATGGTCTCATCTCAAGAGGAATGTTTTAAGAGCCTGTCTGCTCTAGAATTAGGATTCCCTCAACCTAATTTAATACTAATTGTTTCTCCAGGGAATGTGGTGACATCGGCCATGCAGGCCCTGTGTCCTGAAGGGATTCACCGATGGAGATGGCATCTGCTGCTGGGCCATCATTTCAGTGAAGGGGCA
>RJWH01000991.1:0-61705 GCA_004363575.1 Solenodon paradoxus
TCTCTCTCTCTCTCTCTCTCTCTCTCTCTCTCTCTCTCTCTCTCTCTCTCCGTAATTTCCAGGGAAGGATTATGATTGACTTTGACTTTGCTAGGTTTATGAGTCTCCTGAATGACTGATTATTGCCAAAGAGGCAATATAATTGACCCATCCTGGGTTGAATTCATTCCACTTTGGTAATTATAAGGGGAAGTTGTTAGAGAAAAGAGATAAATTTAATTAAGAGCCTCACCAGGTCAAATGAAGTAGTGGAGGAATTCTTCATAGCAAATGGATGTGTATGTAAACAGGATATAAGACACATTTTGAGTGTTAAAGGCTATTGTTTATGGAGGGTCACACATAGAGGGTAAGAGAGAGATCAATATAGATTTTTCTTCCTGTAGTCATCTCTATATCTCAGTTTCTTGGGTTAATAATTATAATTTGCTTAAGTCAATGAGATTTTTTTTCTTTAGCCCCAAACTGCATAACATTCTCTATAATTTTTTTCTACAGCATTTGAAATTACTATACTCTTTCCAAACCCTTTTGCTTAGTAATATCCATAGAAATTATTGAGTTATCTTTGAACTGGAAGAGACCATAGCATCTAAAGTTAAGATCCAAAGTCTGTGAAAAATAAATACACTTGATTTAAAAACACTAATCAATTTTCTTTAATTTTCATAAGTAGCAGATGATATTAACCAAAGGCTACATAGGGTAGGAGCGAATAAGACAACGATTTAGGATTCTTATTAACTATCCTCCGTGACCTGGAGAACAGCAGAGAGATGGAAATAGAGAACAGGGGACAATTCACTTGCTCTCTCTCTATTGACTCAGCAGTGATGAAGAAAATGAATGTATCTAGAATTCTGAATAGCTCTGGGCTAAAGGATAGGCCTTGTATAACAGGGTTTCTTTTAGGGGAATTTTAGGTAAAGTAAAAAAACTTCATGTGGAGTGGCACCGTTTTGAAGCAACTTGTTTGGATTGGTTAGCATGTGATGCACATAACCATGAATAGCAGATTCTTAGACAGCTATAGTTTCCAGATTGGTCTAGGTGAGCCGTGGTAGACGGTCCTAAACCTCCAGTCTGTCTGTGGGCTTCTGTCTTTGTGCTTTGGTCCCTGCCTAACTGATAGTCCTAACGTAATATGATAGATCATTACTCTTAGGGTTTCAGCTAAACTCCAAAGCTTAATGCTTTTAGTTAAATTACTCTAAAGCAATACCATTAGTTGGTTAACCCAACCACCATTTCTAACCATACTTTCTCTTTGCTGTCTCCTATTACAGAGGCTATAAAAGCAAGGTATTCTTTCTCTAGCCTCCTAATTCAGTTATAAGACTTAAGGGGTAGTTTATTGAGAAGCTTCCAGAAGTTTTTCTCTTCTTGATACATAAATAGAAACACTTCAAGAAAAGACCTCTTTGAGGCACCAACCATTGATGAAAAGTTCAAATGTCACATATGGCAGTGAGAAGAATGGAATCCTCAGCTGAATTAAAGTAATCCACTCACAATCTCCAATCTTTTTGTTATGTGAAGAAAATAAACCTAATCGTTTATTCTTCCTCACATATTTACATATATAGTACTGTTCATTCTTTCGTATAGATATAATTTTTTCTTCTGTATGAAATATTTAAAAAATATGTCTAGTAATGGTAAGTATTTTGGCTTTCTATGTCTTAGAAAAAGTTCATATTGCCTTCATTTTTGAAAGGTGTTTTTCACTAGGCATAGAATTGGGGGGTTGGTAGCTTTTTGAAATGATATCTCTTTAAATGTATCTGCTTTAAAGATATTTCTCTACTAATCTCTGATTTTCATTGTTTTCAGTGAAAAATGTGATGCTACTCTGATCTTTGTTCCCTTTAAAAGTTTCATTTTTCTCTAGTTGCTTTTAAGATTTTCTCTTTATCATTGATTTTAAGCAATTTGTTAATTATCAAATTATGTACCATGGTATAGTTTTTATTATGCTACTTGATCTTGAAGTTTCTTGAACTTCTTAAATATGTGAGTTTATAGTTTTCACCATATTTAGAGAAATTTCAGTTTTAAAAAATTCTGCAAAGTTCTCCTGTCTTGTACTTCAGTGTTTTTTTCTCCCCGCTTCAGGAAATCTAGTTACTCATATGTTAGGTGATTCCAATGGTCCCATACCTCACTGAAGTGCTTTGTTTATCTTGTTTTTAGATTCATTCCTTTTTGTGCTTCATTTCCAATAGTTTGAGTTGCTATGTCTTCAGGGTCACTTCACATTCCTCTTTAGTGTCTAATCTGTTGTTAATCCCATCCAGTGTATTTTTCACCTCAGACATTACAGTTTTCATTTTTCAGTATTCTATTTGAGTCCTTAAAACGTCTTCCATGTTAATATTTAACGTGATTATATCATTCTCTATTTTTCTAAACTTGGGAAATATAATGATAATAGCTGCTTTAATATTCTTGTTTAAAGATCCCATCAATTTTACCTTTTCTAGGGGGTTTTTGATGAATTGATTTTTCTCCTCATTAGGGACTCTATTTTCCTGCTTCTTTGCATGCATGGTAAGTTTTTAATTGAATGCTAGACAGTATACATTTTATCTTGTTTTATGCCGGATATTCTTATTTAAATCTTTTTCCTTGGGCTTTATTAGGAAGGCAGTAAAGTTGCATTCCTTGTAGGTCTTTCTTTAATTAAGGTTGTTAGTAACTTAAAGTTAAGCAACCTTTAGTCTAAAGTTAATTTTGGGTCACTAGTGAGGTAATTACTTTTTGAGTATGCTGCTTGAAGCCCCATTTCCGTTCTGGCTGCTGGGAATATGAATTATTCTCAATTCCTTGTGATGTCTGTGAATTGTTTCACCTGTGCCTTTCAGATGTTCTTTCCCTAGTCTTGGGTAGTTTTCTCACATGCATGTTCTGAAGAGTAGCTGGTTGAAGTTTCAAAGGCAAATCTCTGCAGATCTCTAGAATTCTTTTTCAATGTAGCTCTTTCTTCTCTGGTTTTCTTTCTTAGGAATTATAGCCTCCTTAACTTTCCTGTAGCCCCAGCAAAATCTCTGCAATTTAGGGAGACTGTGTACTCCTTGGGTTCCTCCTCCCTAAGCGGGCAATTGTAAAACTCATGTCACTTGTTTTCCTTCTCTCAGTGATCATTGTCATACTCTGCTTGTTGTCTAACATTCAAAATTGATTCTTCATTTTGCCTTTTTTTAGTTTTAGTAAAAAAATCTGATCTCTGTTACCTGATCTTGGTAAAAATGCAAAGTTAACTTCTTATTTAATGTCAGTCTTAGGTTTTCTGTCATTTGCAGTTAAGTGACAGAATATTTAATTGTTCATCAAAACAAAAAGTAAAATCATTTGAAATTACAAAAAGAGATGATTATCATAATGCAGTATTTGACTGAAGGTTGTAGCTAGTGTAATAAGAAAAATAGATATGGTAATAAATTTTGGAAATAAAGTAGTAAAGCAAATTTGATTTTCCATATGATATGATTGCTTAACAAGAAAATCCAAGAGACTCTACCAAAACTAACCTTACTTGCAATTAATAAGAAAGTTTATTTGGCACACTCTGATGGTAGAGTGGTTTGTTCTGCTGCTTCTGGCCAAGCACAGTCCACATACATCACGAGGACCTGAGTTTGTGTCCCAGGGTCAGGGGAAACAACCAACATGAATAACTAAATAAAATAAATAAAAATGCTTTCTCTTTTCTCTTCCTGCCTGCCTACCTACTCACCTTTATTCCATCATATTTTTTCTTTCTTTTCTTTTCTTTTTTTTTTTTTAAAGGCAAGGTGAAGGCAGGCATGAAGGAGAGTAGGCAGGCAGGCAGGCAGAGAGAAAAGGAAGAAGCATTTTATTTTATTTTAATTTAGTTGTTCATACTGCTTATTTCCCCCCCAGACCCAGGACTTGAACCCAGGAGTATGTGACATGCACTCCTTCAGAGGTGACTGATTTAACCACCACTCCACCAGGGAACACCCATACTTTTTCTTAAAAAATAAAAAAAGAATGTTTATCTGTAGTAAACCTAAAAACAGTTTTTCTTAAATTAAACATAACTTCCTGAATAGGGTAATAAAAGTCATCCCAATTATCAACAAGCTATGAATACCTAAAAATAAATTGAACAAGATAGTTGCATGTTTATATAAAAAAAGCAATACATTTAATTGAAGAAACATAAAAACAAAATTTATATAATTATCATACACAAAAATCCAGTTGTAAACACAATTTCCAAACATTCCTGGGTGTGGGACTTGAAGATTTTCTCTTAAAATCTACCCAGCCACAAAACTGATCTGCTAAAGTCTGATAATCATTAGTTAATAAGAAACTATGTCTGAGTTTCCTAGATTTTGCTTCAGTGTTCAACCTGATGTGTTCAAGTCAATGTCCTCATTAGCCGTGTGGAGCACATTTGAATGGCATCTGCTATGGATGACAAAATGCTGAGTTTCCAGATGCTTCTCAGAGTCAGGCTGTATGACATACACAGTGATTTTGTTGGTAAAGATGTGGACAAGAGAGAAAGTTAAAGAAGACAGTAAGGTATTCCTTATTGATTTAGCCTGAAAGGGAATAGACAGAAAGTGGCTGCTATGCCTAGTGTAAACATATTATTAAATTTAGAAATTTTAGAATTTCCATTTAGTGAATTTCTGAAAATCATGGCATTCTTATGTTGGTCAATGTAGTTTTATTTATAGAAGTATAGAAAACCACATTGTACCAAGTTTTGTTCTTATAGCTTGAGTGGGTAGCTTCCTAGGTTAATGTTTACCACATGTCAGATCTTGGGTTGATTACATCTAGATCATCAAGAGACCTTATTAATAATTTAGATTATTTGGCCCCCATCAAAAACTTACTGAGAATATTCTGGGAAGAGTCTAGAAATTTGTAGCTTGAAAAAGCTCTCTGGGTTCATTCTGAGGTGTAGCCAAAGTTTAGAATTGTTTGAAAGACTCCATGACTCTAAATATTTTTCTGTGGTCCTACTGTGATGCCTAAAATTCCCATGTTATTCTAAAGATATTGAAGATTATCACTGATATAAAAATGTTATTAATGTGTAATAATTAGGGCTCTTTCAGTTGCCAGTGACAGAAGCCCAACTTAGGAAAACTAAATAAACACAATCAAGAATAAGGAGAGGTTTTTCACTCATGGCTTGCTCCAGTGATTCAAATGATGTCATCAGAGATTGAGTCCATATCTTAGAAGTTTTTCTCAGCTTCATGGGCAAGAAAGCTGGCCATGATCCACAATCTGGAGGGAGGGAGAGAGAGAGGTGGGTGGCGAAAGGAGGGGAAAGTGGGAGGAGGAAGAAGAGAGAAACACACACACACACACACACACACACACAGAGTTGGGTGTGGGGACAGAGACAGAGAGAGAGAGAGAGAGAGAGAGAGAGAATGTTCTAAAATAGTGCTGTATGAGAATTCCTAGGAATCTGTGGCCAATCATAAGTCACATGCTTATCATTTAGTCAGAAATAGGGTATCAATCTCATTTGAACCATCTCTAATAAGTCTCTTTAGGAAAAAGAGCTTGTTATCAAAGATGGATATGGTGCTGGGAAGTCAAAATAGGACACTTTTGCTATAAAATGATATTATAATTATATATAATAGGTTACTCTCAAATTCCTGAGTCATGGAAAATGTAAGAGAATAAATGATTTTTGTTTTGGAAGATTTTACAGCTATAAAGAACTAAGATACCACTCCATAATACTGTATTCTATAAGCTAAGAATAAAGGAGAGAATGTCCAGTGAGTAGGCAAGCATTGGTATTTTCTCCTCTCATAACTAAGAATTTATGAAAGCGACAATTCAGTACCTATAAAAATGAAAATTCAAGAATATTTTTTGAAGCCTTATTTACAGTAATGAAAAGTTGGAGACTACCAAAATGTCCAATAATAAGATGTTGAAATAAATGATACTTCAAATATTATATAACTATAAATATAAAGATTTAAAGAATAGTCAATGTCGTAAGCATATGTTCTTGATATAATGTTAAGATGAAGACAGAAGGAATAAAAATTTAATACTATAATTTAAAAGGGTGAATTTTACGGTATGTAAATTATCTCAGTAAAAGTCCGTATGAGAAAAAAATTGAAAATACACATAAAACATATGAACAGAAAAAAGACCAAAAGTGAATGTATTGTGTACTAGTAGTTATCTCTGGGTGCTGGAATTTTACATAATATTTTTTAAAGGAATGGTATTCAATTTATACATGTATATTAGTTAATTTTAAGAACTAATGAACTTCTGCCCAATTATAAAACATGGGTGAATCTAGAGGACTTTAGGGTAAATGAAATAGGCCAGATACAGAAAGAAATACTCTATGATCTCACTTATATGTGGAACTAAAAAAGTCAAACTCAGAGAAACAGTAGAAGGGTAGTTACCAGAGGCAGGAGGTGGAAGAAATAAGATGATTTTAGTCAAAGAGCATACAAACTTTCAGTTGTAAAATGAGTATGTTATGGAGATCTAATGTACAGCATGTGATTATAATTGATAAAACGTGTAGTTCAAATTTCTAAGAGAGTAGATCTTAAGTATTCTTAGCACACATACACAAAAACGTTAACTAAATGAGGTGATGGCTGTGTTAACCTTTCAAAAGGTGTACATATATTGAAACATTTGGTATACCTTTTCATATGTAATTTTATTTGCTAATTATACTTCAGTAGACTTGAGACGGGAAGAAAAGAGAAAACTCACATTTTTTTCAAAGTGATTGGGGAAGTGGTTGTGGTTTCGGGTAGAGGCCGGACTGTGGTGTATGCGCAGCACTAGGGGAAGGGAAGGAAACGCCACATCTGTGGTTCTGATGTGGGGATAGTGTGCAGAAGAGGCTGGTGAGGTGGATAGAGACAGAGAAACTCTACCTGGTGAGTTCGGGAATGTAGTGCATGTGTGTAAGTTGTAGATTCACCCATGTGGTCATGAAGTGTATTGAGAAGTCCAAGTAAACCCTTGGATACATAACCAATATGCAGCAGTCCAAAAATTAAACAGGAGAACACAGAAACATGAAGTGAAACTGACCATCCCAGCTTAAATAGAAGACATAGGTAACACCCAAGTCTCTGACAAAAATTTCCACAAATTATACTCATATTGACAGCTGCTACTATATCTTAATTTCCTGGTCTGTGTAATGAAAGAGAACGATACTTCTGACTTTTCACCTATCTCAAAGAATTACTATAGGCTTAAATGGAAAGAATCAAAAGTTGCCCATTTCATGAGGGCACGGTGTCAAATATTTGTCACTTTCATACACTCTTCCCTAGTTTTTTCTGAGAAATGCTAAAATTTTACGTATCTTACAGTATTCCCTGTCACTTGTGGCCTTCATGCTAACTATGAGGCAAAGAGTAATGTTGAACTAGTCAAAACCACAAGCAATTGTCAAATAGTCCTTAACCTCTGCAGGTTATAATCTTGTGGAAATTTACCTTTTCTCCCTTATATTTGAGTTGTATGATTTCAGTCTAACTTAATCACTGTCCCAGATTATGTTAGACATTCTGAAATGTCTAACACACATTTTTCTTCCTTTGAAGACAAGCTCTTTACTAACCTCAGGCAGGTCTGTGTAACATCCTGCTTAGAACTTGACCACATAATGATCACCATGTTATTTGTGACTTCATTTCATGATGGTTCTTAGTTTACTGCAGGCTCTGAGTTGACCACCCTCTCTCTGGTAATGTTTTCTAAGTGCTTATTACCTGCAAGTCCTTTGTCATCAATGAGATTGAAAATATTAGTGTCCATGTTTTAGAGATGAGAAACCTGAAGCTTTGTAACTTTCCAAGTGTCAAATTGGAGTCATATGGTTAAGTGCCCAGCCATAAATCGGGTGTTCTACTACCATGGTGGCAGAGCAGAAATAGATAATGGGGAATTTCTGGTGACTTCTCTTATAAACAGGAGAAAAATGTAAAATGGTATTGCAATCAAAGGACAATTATGACAAGCGCTATGAAGGAGAAAGGGTTAGTATAAACTGCTGAGGCTAGGGCATTGTAGTGGGAAATTATAGAGAAAGAACTAGAAGTGGGTCTTGAAGATAGGTGCGTTAATCTCCGATTGCTTTGTAACGCATTACTACAAACTTAGTGGCTTAAAACAACATCATTTGTTATGTCACAATTGTATAGGTCATAAGTCCTATAGAGTATGATTTGTTTCTGTGCTCAATATCTAAGGCTGAAATCAAGGTGTCAGGTGAACTGAGTTCTCATCTGAAGGGTCTGGGAGAAATATTTGTTTCCAGAATCATTCTTCTATTGATCGAATTCAGTTCTTTGCATCACGGGAATGAAATCTGTTTCCCTGACGTCTGTTAGGCGGGGGTCACTCTCAGCTAACTGCTTCCCCTGGCATAGGGCCTTCTATATCTTTAATGCAGCAACAGCTCATCAAATCCTTCTTGTGCTTCTAATTTTTAAATTCCTCTTCCATGATCAGCCAGAGAAAATTCTTTGCTTTAAAGGGGCTTATGTGGTTAGGGCAAGCCTACTTGGATAATCTATCCTGTCTTCAAGTCAACTGTGCTATATAATATTGTTTAATCATGGAAGTGAAATCCATAATCTTCACAGTCCTATGGAATGGGAAATCTATGGGAACATTGTAGAATTTTTCATACCTCAGTAGATAATACTGAGATAAACAGAGGGAGCTTTCTAGGTGGGAAAGAAATATAGGCAACAGCTCAAACGTGAAACTCCATCAGGGATTTTTGGATATTGTTAATATACCTGTTAGTGACTGCTCCAATAATAAAAATAACTCCACTTTACTGGTTTCCCTGGGTGCTTTATGCAAATTTATTCACCAATTATACGCCATCACCGTGAGGGTACGATTACTCCAGTTTTACAAAGAAGAAATTCAGGCAAAGGGAATAAAGGGCATTTACTCTTTCCCCATCAAGTTGCAAAACTCAAATTATGATGAGTTCTGAATGACTTGGAGTTTGTGCTGTTTTCTCTGTTTTCGCTCCTGTCTATAGGTCTGGGTAGGGAAGCGGAAAGAAATAAGGTTGACCTGGGCCTAGACTGTGAAGGGTGTGATGTTAATGTGTTAGGAATTATCATGAAAGATTTTAAAGGGAGCATGTAAATGTCGGGGAGGAGGGGAACAGAAATGGCTGTGGAGGAGGGAAACGTGCACTGGATACGGTGTGGTATTTTAGAGAGGTTAGCATGGCCAGTCAAGAGTAGCTTGGATTTCAAAACGGGAAGCAGGGATGATATGTTATAGTTAAAAGACTATCGCAAGATCAAGCTTCTGAATCTCACTGCCAACTTTCATAGACAGAAGAACACGTTAAGCTGTACCTAAGTATGTAACCTGCTAAGTGGAGGCCGAGTGAGGATTATAGAAAAAAAGTCAGCTATATTTTCATCAACCAATATTACTAATGATAAGAAGTAATGAGCAGAAAACAGCTTTGGTGACTGTGGCAGGACTAGAAAAAAGTTTGTATGTTTTGATGAAAGGCTCCATAAGGAATAGGAATTCCTAAAGAGCTGTTAAGTAAGTAAGATTAAGTCATGGTCAGATTCGAATTACCAGCTGTGTAACCAAGGACAGGTTTGTGGGTGAGCAATCATCGTAGTTGCACAGGGCCCTGTACCCAGAAGAACTTCATATTTAGGGTATAATGCTCAGCAGTCACTGTATTGAGTCCTAATGATTTTAACTTTGAGTTTATATTTTAGAAGAGAAGCCCAATGGGACAATGGAGGGGGCTTGGAGCCTCAGCTTTTGCAAGGTCCTGCTTTCCAATCCCTCCACTGGATGGGTTTTCAACTGTCTACTTGCCCCCTGACCCTGCCCAATCTCCCCCAATCTGTCTCTGTTCAGTGACCACAGATGTCCTCTGCTCCACGTTGGGTAGGGTTCTGTGTGGTCCCTATGGTGTCAGGAATAAAGCATGACCCTAGCTTTTCCTAATCTGAACCATCAGTGCTGCAGGGTGTTGGGCGTCTAACTGGTGGCAGTAAGCCTCTTGTCCTCCCTCAATTCAGTTATTAAGCAACTTTTAGTGTGGCAGTTGCCATAACCTCACTGAAAGTCACCCATTTGCTGTGGATCAGGGAGGCGGTCCTGTGAGAAGGTGAGATGCCTGGCTTGGCCTCCTTGAGCCTGGTCAGTCCAACAACTGGCAGGAGAGGGCTCTGGGCCACTAGTGGGGTTGTTGGGTCCCCAAATTCCAATGGACGGTCTGTATTTCCCTTTGAAGTTTGACATTAAATAACTACTACTAATGCATGATAGACTGAGAAACACTGCCAAAGAAAACAACAAGCTCTGTATTATAATCCCTTTAATAGTATTTTCCCTACTTTTTGAATGAGAGGATTCACATTTTCATTTTGTACTGGACTCCACAAATTGAGTAGCTAGCCCTATGTTTAATCTTAGATAAACTAGTTTCACTTTCCTCATCTGCAAAATGGGGAAGAATAAAATAGTATAGGCTCCCTAGACCTTACTTTAAACCAGTGCTTATTCACATACAGTGCCTATAATATAGAATGTACCAAATAAATGTCAGCTTAAAACCGATATGGAAATCCATTGCCTGTAAGGCCATAGAAGTAATAAAAGCAACAACAAAAAGTAAACATGTTATGAGAAGGGAAATTGCAGGATTTGGCAATTGTATAACAGAATCAGGGGATTTATATTACTAGGCAAAATTAGCTTCAAACATTGCATAGGACAAACACACACATAATTAAGCTTCTTGCAAAATGTGGGCTCTTGAGAAATATTTTCACTTGACTGAAGGATTTCTGCTCGTAGGTATCAGTGAAAGTGTTTCCTCTTGGAATGGGGGAACTTGGGCAAAAGAGAAATTGAGGTGAGGAAGACATTCAGATGATGTCTTATATAAAGTATGCTGTGAGAAAATTAGGTAATTTTGTTTTATCTACCCAAATGTAAACTGTGCATACTTTTTTGCATTTTCACTTCATTTCTAAGTATCTGTCCTAGATAAAAACACAACACAAAGGCAAGTACAAAGATGTTTCTACAGAATTTAAAAAAAATTTAAGGAAAGGTGCATGCGGGAATGTAGGAGAGCAGAGACACAAGCAGGAGAGAAAGAAGCATTTGAAACTATTATTTAATTGTACATCTGGATTGTCCTCCCTCCTCCCCTCCATCCCTTCGGCTTGGGTTGTTGGGATTTATGTGGACCATTTATAGAGAATTTAACAGTTAAGTCCCTAGGGCATGCCCAGAATTGCTTTTTAATAGTGAAAAAAATTCAATGTAAATGCCTATTATTAGGAAATTGGTAGTATAAATGATTTGATTTTATGCAGAATACCATGCTGTCATTAAAAAGAGTGAGAGACATTTACCAAAGTAAAAGATAACTGGGGAATTTTAATTAAGAGGGGAAAATCGAGTTCAGGAAAATGTTTAATCCCACTTAGGGAAAAAAAATACACACACACACACACACACACACACACACACACACACACATAAGGAAATGAATTGACAGAGGTCTAGAAGACCATACCAAACCGTGAACAGTGACTATCTCCCAGGAGAGTAGTGTGTGTGATTGAGTGGGACACTCGTGTCCCTGGGTGCTCTTGTTTGAATGTTTTACCAAAATCGTTTCCACGTATTACTGAGAGGAAATGGAAAGACATTTTGAATGCTCTGTGTGAAAGGAAATTTGGTGAGGAGGGTACAGTCCTTAGATTCCAGCTCCGAGGTGAGAAGACACCGCCCCACTGAGGTGATTCTGCAGAGGGGCGGAGCTCCGCAGAGCCGCGGCGGGGGGCGGCTCCAGGGGACGGGGCTACTGACTCCAGCCGCACGCTCCGCTCCACCATGGCCTTATAAGGAGCGCCCGGAGTTAGGACTCGGGAATCCGGTTGCAATCCCTGCGGCTCAACCCCAATCCCAGGCCCCTCCCTTGGGAATGGGGGTGGGGCCGGGCGGGGTATTGGCTGCGCGAAGGCGGGGGCGGAGCATCTCGAAGAAGGACCAATAAGAATGGCGGTCTGATGCTTCCATTGGGCGCGGCGACGCGAGGAGGTGGGGCGCCCGCCAGACTAGTTACGCCGAGGGAAGCCCTGACTTCGTAATCGCTGTTCGGGGTCGGTCTCTCCGCGGGTTGCCGGCCGCGCGGTTCCTAGTTCTCAGTATCTTGCGGTTCGCCGCCCACCTCACCGCCGCGATGCCGGTGTTTCATACGCGCACGATCGAGAGCATCCTGGAGCCGGTGGCGCAGCAGATCTCGCACCTGGTGATTATGCACGAGGAGGGCGAGGTGGACGGCAAAGCCATCCCTGACCTCACCGCGCCCGTGGCAGCCGTGCAGGCGGCGGTCAGCAACCTCGTTCGGGTGAGCGCGCTGGGCCTGGGGTGGAGAGCGGGGGCGGGAGACCGAATCGGCCTCCCGGCTCCCCTTCTCCCGTTCGCTGCCTGTGGCTTTACGCGTGGGCTCTGGAGCCAGATGGCCATGGGTTCAAATTCTGACTCACATGCACTGTGACCTTGAGTAAGCCCCCGAGATTCTCTGAGCCTCAGTTTCCTCATCTGTAAAATGGGAGCAGTCATAATGTTGCCCACCTTGCAGATTTGTTATGAAGATCCAGCGAGCTGGTATTTGTACTGTGCCTAGCCGCGGTGTATGACCCAGAATAGATGCTCAATAAATGATAGCTGTTAGGGTACCCGAGGACCCCGTTCAGCGGACTGTCGTTCGTCACGTTAACAGCTTTGCTCTGGGCTCCCTTTTAGTCTTCCCCAGTCTGGCCTGTGGACTGGCAGGGCCTCCTACGGATACCCGGCCTTTCCTTTCAGGGATTCTTATTTGAGCCACGTTGTTCTTTCTGATACTTCTACCCTTCACCCTGAGACTTGGCCTCGTCTCCTTCCCTCTCAAGAGCGCCCGGCCCTTACTGGCCACTCACCTCTGTCTTCTCCCTTCCTGGGCATTCTACTTCTTATACCTCTAGCACTCTCAGACAACGGGTAATTCCTTTATGCAGTAGTTCAAGACTGCCTTTCATTTAACCCGGCTGCCTCTCATTCTATTTCCTCTCATGGAGGTTTCCACCCGGTTTTTCCCTGCTGTCAAACCGCTTTGGTCCACCGGGGCCTTTCCAGACTTTGGGGCCCTCCTCCCCAGCCCCTCCTCCTGGCAGGAAGCAAGATGGAGCTGCTGAGAGAGGCCTGTGGAATCTGGGATCTACCGCTCCTGCCGGCATCTCCTTTCCGCTCCACAACTTTGCTGGGTGGCTGAGTGGCTCTGCAGATCCCTGTGGGGGGCAGCTGTGACTAATAACTGATGTGATGCCTGGAGGAGGAAGACCCCAATTCTGAAATGGGAAAAGTGGTGTCCCTGACCAATCTCTTAACACTTCTTTGCCTAATATCACACTTTTCTTTCCCACCCTGGGTGGGTGACTCATTGCTACAGCCTGTGAGAAACAACTTTGGAAAAAGTTCATACTGCTCCCTCAGAGCTGTGTAAATAGTGTGTGTCAAGGTAGCTGGGAGGCTGGGAGGCAGCTGTGGGTCTGGGTGGGGCTTGGGTTACTTATCTGATAGAACACTTTAATGCACTAGATGCACTTACGGAGCTAAAAGTCTTCAGGGGCTCCTGGACTGTCTCAGGCAATTCTGGAGACTGGTAGCTTGGACAACAGGGAGACACTACCATCCACATTCCTGATCTGCCTTCTATATAGATTTAGTACAAATCTATTCAGTAAGAATAATGATGCATTCAGACTGCCTAGTTTTACATTGTTCTTGTTCTTTTTATAACTCATTTTAGTCTTAAGACTCAAGAGTACATTCTTATGTAGTGTTGTCTAGCATGGCTGCATTCCAGGCCTCCATTTTTCAACAAATAGGAAACACTGTAAAGAGACAAGGTAATAGTGTCCCTCTATGGAGTATTTCAGGAAATGAAATCTTAAAACCACATGTTGCACTTGGAACAGAGCTAGTATAGTGTAGGAGTTGATATCTGGTTAGGCTATTTTGAGAAAGTTATTTATGAGTTGCAGTGCCATGAATTAATAAGAATTGAATGTCTGCTGTATATGGAGCATGGTAATAAATCACTGGTTCTCAGGTTGGGATGTGCATCATAATCATCAGTGGGGTTTTTTTTAGAAGTAAAGATGTTCATCTCTCACCCTAGACTTGCTGAGGAACTCTCCATGGAGTTGGATCAAGGCCTTTGTGTGTATGTATGTGTATACACACATACACATATGTATCTATAGTATATATGTATATATATATATATATATATATATATATAAAATTAAAAAAAATTTAAAGAAAAGGTGCAGGCAGGAATGAAGGTGATAGGCAGTTGGGAAGGAAGAGAGAAAGACATTGTTTTTATTTTATTTAGTTGTTCCTCTTTCTTTGCTCCTCCTGGCCCCAGGTTTTGAACCTGGGTCTTTGGGAATGTACGGGGACTGCCTTATTCGCTAGGCTACCAGGGCATGCTGGCCTTTGTATTTTTAAGACGTTCCATGGGTGATTGTGATATACACCCTTAGTTAGGAAACACTGTAGTAGACGCTGTGAGGCAAATACAAAAGAAGTTAGCGCACTCTCAAGCTGGAAAAAAAATTACACATTTCTCAAAACATGCAAAAGAGATGTGAGATTAGTGGTGGATATGCATTGGTAGAGGGAAAAGTTTGTTATGATTGTACTGATAGTCTATTTATCATGAACATAGGTACTTGTGAAAAGTCACTTCCAGGTTACAGCAAGTAGATGGTTTTGATTATTCAGGAGGTAAATTGGAGAGAGATTAGAGATGAAGTTTGTGCGTAACACATGGGTAGCTTAGCAGAAGCCAATATGATGAACAAAAAGAGTGGGAGAGAGAAGATGAGAATGTGTGTGAGGGAGACTGTATGGGTTGTTTTCTGGGAGACCAGAGGACCTTCCCATTGCTTGGAACTTTCCATGCCCATTGCGGCCCTTATATCTAACTTGTGGAGTATCATGATGATGCATGTGTCAGACTCCCAAATAAGTTGTGTCTGAAGAACAGGCCTCCTTTGATATTTCTGTGTGTGCTCCCCAGTTCTTGCCCCCAGCATTGGCACACAGGATGGCTTGATAAGTATTGTTGAGCAAAAGAATTAGGGCAACTAAGGGGAAGAGAGATAAGTTAGGAGACTTTAAATATTAGTTGGTCATGAAAAAAATGAGTGCCTGGGCTTTGGGTGTGGCAGGAAAAATGAAAAAATACGTCAGTTAGAACTGTAGAAGAAGAATTAGCAGAACTTGATAACAGAACTCTCAGATTTTATTAGGAAATATCAGGTATTGCTATAAAATAATAAGACTGATCTTTCAACAAATATTCTGGAGTTTATATCATTCTGGTTTCTTCTAGTTACCTGCAGAGGTTATATCCTTATTTCAAACTTCTCTTTGGGAATTTCTTTCAGAGTAAATACATATATAATTTGCTCAAGAAAATTTTACCTGAAATGGTTATTCCTTTTTTCTACTACTTTATGTGCTGTTTTTGAATCTAAATGATTTTTGGATATTTCCAAAATTAAAATTTGCCAGGTGAAAATTAAATTCTCAGTTTAGTATATCTATCTGTCAAATAGCTAGTTATTAAGATGCCCGCTTTTAATGTTAAAGATATAAGTATGATACTGGACAATAAAATATTTAATTAAAAGTTCTAAGTGATCCCAAGGGAGCGAACTTCTATGGAAGCTCAGAGGAAGGTAAGATTACTTTCGATGGGAACATTAGGAAAACTTCATGGGACATGTAACATTGAGCTGGCTTTAAAACCAGGTGGGATTTGAACATTTAAACATATGGTAAGAAAGGCTTTAAAATTGAAAAGAACTACCTTGACAAAAGGCACAGAATTTTGGAGATCTGAGGAGCAAATTTTGACTTAGGGCATCATTACTTTTGGGGGGACAAACTTATTTGGCTTTGTACTTTCTTGTGTTTCTGTTAAACAAAACTAGTTTGATATACATGTAAAATCACAACTGAGTTATGACATTTAATCTACACTTAGGGGTTAGGATGGGAATATTTATTTACATTTCTTTTTTCAACTTAGCATACTGAATAAGACCATTAAAATGGTTTTGTTCAGATGTAACTTATATACGATACAATTTCACCCAACTATAGTGTATAATTCAGTATATTTTAGTATATTGACAGAGTTGTATAATAATCATTATAATATGATTTTAGGACATCTTATCCCCTCAAAAAGAAACATCATATGTATTAGTCACTCCTTCGTTCCCATCCCCCAGGCCTGGCAGCCACCATTCTATTTTCTGTCTCTGTGAATTTGCCTATTCTAGACATTTTGTATAAATAGCATCATAAAATGTGTCTGACTTCTTTTACGTAGCATGATGTTTTCAAGTTTCATCCATAATGTAGTCTGTATCAGAACTTCATTCTTTTTGGTTGCTGAATGAAATTCCAGTGTATGGAATTAAATCCATTTTAAACAGAGTGTTAAGAGTGATTCTAATGCAGTAGTAAAACAAAGAGTGGGTGCTGGGAGAGAGGGATGGGAAAGGGAAAAGTAGGAAGAGTATAAGAGTTTCCAGGGGCATTCAGTAAGCATTGTGAAAAAGTCAGAAATCTTAAGTCTGTCTGTCTCATAGCATGGTCTGTAAATTCTCCTTCTTTCCAATTGAAGTGACCCATAGAAATCTGTCAGTCTTTGATGTGACTATATAATCGTGTTAGTTTTATTAACAGGACTTCAGACACTATGCCTTCTCCACTGCATCTGAGGGCATGTGTTGAAGGTACTCCTTGGACTCATGAATTATTTATTTTGGGAGTTTTTGTAGTCTTGTCTTTTATGTACCTCACCCATACATCAGATCCCATTGAGACCAGCTCTGGAACAAATAATAGTATTGTCTTTAAACTGGTAAATGAGAAGACTAGTCTTTTTAAAAAGTGATCAGCAATTAATTTTTATCATTTGTAAATGATCAGTATTAACATCTGAAATTATTTTTACTTAAATTTATTTTGGTTGATGTTAGACTTACTTCAGTGAAAATAAATAGCAATATTTGGATGATAGACATGTAGGTGATATTTTTTCTTCCTAATACTTTTTTTTCTAATTTTTAAAATGTCTGCTAAGGATGAATTAATAATGTAAATAAAAAGAGCATTTGTATAATCCTTTATAGTTTATAAAGCACTTCCATATATTTAATCTCATAGCAATACTTTAAGATAGGTATTGCTCTGGTCCCAAGTTTATAGATACTTTAGATCAGACAAATCAGGGACAGTGACACAACTCATCAGTGGTGGAGCTTGGATTTAACCTCTGTTTCTCTTACTCAGGTTCCTCTGCTTTTTTTCACTACGTCGTTCTTTGTCTACTTAGAGCAAAGCTGTTAAAGACCAGTGGAAAATTTCTACCTAGAATCAGGAGCATCAAGAATGCTGTTAGTCATAGAGCTTCTATTTGTCCTGGGCCTGGCAAGATTATCTGTTTAAAGCCTGGCTTTGGCCTGGCTGGTCTGAGAGACTTACGTGAATAGAGTGATGTAAAGGTTCAGTTCTATTTCCTAGTGACATACATTGAATTTTGCAACATTTCTTTTTAAAAAGGAGTAGATACAGATTAACAGAACAAAAGTATTTATGCCTGTAAAAACAGACAAAGGTGGGTTTTTTAAAAAAGATAGTGTATTTGACTGCTTAGCTTGAAGCCTCTTAGAATTGAATACTATTTAAGTAGGTTTCTAAGATTTCTGTGTTTAAATAGTATTTAAAGTAGGTTTGTAGATTCTTTGGGTGTAATCATGAAGTTTCATTTGAAAAAGTTTGTCTCCAGATCAAAGGAGATATAACAATAAGACAGATGTTAACTTTGTTCTAATGTTTAACTTTTACTCATTTCAATTGAAGTTTTTTTGAGATTATCTGTTTCTTCCTTTTTTCTTTTTTCTTTTTAAGGAAAGGTGCAGGCAGGAATGAAGGCAAGCAGAGGCAGGCAGGAAGAGAGAGGAGGAAGAAGCACTTCATTTTGTTTTAGTTGTTTATCTTTGTTGTTACTCTTGGAATCCAGATGTGAATCTAGGTCCCTGGGATCTATGTGGACCATATAGGCCCAAGACTGCCGACCAAACTGCTGCTCCACCAGGGCGTGCTGGCATCATATGTTTCTACAGCGTGTTTATAATTTTAATGGAGCCCCAGTTAAAATCTTTGTATATGTATTATCTATATATCTCACAGTGGAAAATCATGTTTTTCTAGTTGTTTTATAAATAGCACTGCTATAGCTTTAAATGGTCAAATTAAAAGTTTGTAGTATCAATGACAGTATTGTAAGTTGGCCTCTGTTGCAGTCTAAAAGCAATGGCATTATTAAGGCAACTACTTATTTTTATGAATACGGGTCTTATTTGGATATTAATATTTCTTGTATAGTTGTTTAAAAAGTAGTCTAATCATTTTATATACTTAATTACTGGTCATTTATATTATATAAAATGTTTTATGTAATCTCTGTATAAAGCAGCTTAAAGGGTCCTTCTTTTAAAAATCTTCTGACAGCTTTCTAATCTTTCACTGCACACTTAGGAATAGGGTAGGGAGTTAGTTATTATCTGTAGTTTACAGTTCAGCATAGAATGTGTATGCTCTCTTCTGACAGTCATCATAATTGGTCAGTGTTTGTATTCTCCCCTAGAGTTGACTTCCTCAATGGCAGGGATCAGACAATATTTTTTAAATTGCTAAATGAACATATACATAGCATTGCTTTTTTACTTGCAAAATATTGTAATAGGAGTTTTTGTGCAACAAAATATTTCCCATCACCAGCTTTCAAACACCTGGAACAGCCGAGTTTGAACCGTCTCATTGAATTTATAATGGACTTTGTCTGAAAAAAGTAGAATATATACTAAGAGGGAGGAATGAATGGCTAACTGCCCATTGTTTGAGATAACAAAAGTGTTCAGGCTATTTTGAGTTTGGTTCTATGTTTCAGAGTCATTTCAACTATGCAGGCTGCTTACTAAATTCATAACATGAGAATATGTTACCTTCTATCATGGCGTTACCTTCTAAAGTGGCATTAGAGCTTTGCATTCTTTTACAATTGGGAGTGTCTTTTTAATCTTTAACAATTCAGACCAAGTGTAAAAATATTATTTTGGAGCCCTACTTGTCGCAGTGTCATGGATTCTTCATTAAAAGATCTTTATTTCCTTGAATTCTATGTCTGGAAACAAAGATAGAAAATTCATCATGGTTTTTTTTTTTTGGACTGATCATGCTCCAAACTTTAATTGAACCTTATGGTATGATCATGACCATGGGGTCTGTTTTTACATAATAAAGCAGTATTAGGGCAGTATCAAAAGAAGTAGTCCGTAATTAGCAAATGCCACATATTAGCTGGTGTCACAGTAAAGTTTCCTTCTAGAATAATGCTTTATGTGCAGGACTTGCTGAGGAAGGGTCATTCTATCAGTTCATGTTGCTTTTCAGCATTTTGCCTTTATACCTTCCCAGATAGCTAGGACTAGAGGAAGAAAACCGGTTCCATCCTTGACTTTTTGAAACTTCATCAACCTTTAGTGCTATGTAGTACAAATATTTCAGAGTGAGCTTTAAGAAGCAAAGTTCAAATCTGTAATAAGATTGAAACTTCCAGAGAATGAAAGTTGATATATTGTCAGAAGGACCTTCCATTGAAGATCACCTGACTTTCTAGTCCTTGTATAGAGGACCTGCAGGGCTCTTATAATATGTGTTTAGTTATATTGGGCCTCATAGACAGTTATGTTCAGATAGTGTAAGTTTTCCGTTATCTAGGTTGCTGCTTCTGTATTTTCAGCCAATTTGGTACTTATTCAGTTCCCATCGGGAATGGTTATGGAGAGGAAGGCTGTCTTACCTGTTTCTTTGTAACAGTTTATGAACAGGTTTATTAAGGAAAGAAGTTGAGATTCATATTTAAGTGGGGAATTTTTGTTCATTTGTATTTCATCAAAATTAAAGTGTCTTTCATATAACACTGAAATTAATATTATTTGACTATATACTATTAGTACTCAGTTTTGAACCTCCATATAGTCTTTGAAAGAACACAGTTTTTCTTGTTACAATTAGTACATTTTTCATTTTTGAAATTTAGAAAATCTATTTTAGTCACTCTGTTCTCTGTGTTTATCAACCTTTTTCAGTCTATTTGAACTTGGTTTGTCTTTTACTCTGTCTTTTCTCTCTCCTCCAAACCAATTTGTGTTTCCCTGGAGATAAATACAAACTTAACTACATAAGAGCTCTTACCTCAGCAGCTCTTTTTCACCACAAGAAGAAAAAACCCAAATCTTTAATTCACCTTTCTGCACAACAACTTGCCCAGAAAGGTGAGGAAATGCAGTTTGTTACAGGATCCCAAGACTTTCTCTGTCACGTATTGTTCAGGGAGACATGCTCTACTTTGTCATGTTTCAGTAAGTATGGAATGAAGTAACTTCAAAATAATAGGCTGAATCCTGAAAGAACTTTTAATCTGCATACTTGTTAAAGATATGGGGTTTTAAACTGATAACATCAAAACCTTTTTTTTTAAAGGTAAGGCACAGGCAAGAATGAACATGTGTAGGCAGGTAAACTTGAGCAGGCAGGAAGAGAGGAGGAAGACGCATTTTATTGTTTTATTTAATTGTTCATCTTGGTTGTCAACTCTGGTCCTGGGTCATGAACCCAGGTCATTGGGATGTATGTGAACTGAGGCAGCAGACATCTGCTAGGCCACCAGGGCTCACCCAGTTAAGTCTATTTAAGTATGTGTATTGTGTGTAGACAAGGTATAGGGTATGATAGAACAGTGGATGAAAGGGTGCTATCATAATTAGACATAGGAAATTGGGGATTTATCATCTTTTTTTCCAATCCCTTGGTAAAAATTTTCTATGTCCTTATATGCTAGATTATCTGTTTTGGATAATTGATTTGATTGTAGTTTTTCTTTTCTCTTGTTCCCTATCCATCCTAGGGTGTCTCCATTTAGACTGTTGGTTACTAGAGGGCTAGAACTGTTTTTTTTTTTTTTTTTTTTAAATTTTTAATTTTTACACATTAAAATAAACACCTATGCATAGGTTCCCTGTTCCACATATAAATGGCAACACACCCTGCCCTCCACCAAATCACCAGGTGTTCTTCACCATTGTCCATTGTGCTCTGCCACCATGTCTCCCCTCCCCTTCCCACCCTGTCCCATTCCCTATTGGTAACATCAGTTTTGTTGCAAAACCAACCCTTGAGCATTTGCAACAAAACTGGGTTTTATTCTTTATATTTCTGCTTCTGTGTTTATTGAAATCCCTTGCTTGTGGTATTCCTTTGATAAATGTGCTGTACTTGGATGTTTACTATACCAGCTAGTCATTTTAGACTATTTTATGATGATGAGGATAGCTCACCATTTTTTTTTTTTTTTTTTTAAGGCAGGGTATAGGCAGGAATGAAGGCGAGTAGGCAGGCAGGCAGGAAGAGAGAGGAGGAAGAAGCATCTTTATTTTATTTTTATTTAGTTGTTCACACTGGTTGTTTCTCACTGAACCTGGGACTTGAACCAAGGGGTATGTGGCTTGCTCCTTTGGAGGACATTGACCTCCATGCCAGCTCACTGATTTTTTTCCTCCATTTGAAATCATGGTGTTTTTTTTTTTCCTGCCCTCAAATGTTGCTATTATACAAAGCCTATGAAATCACAGAGAGAAACAAAGATCCTTACATAGCGTAGTGTGTTGATTATATATTTGAACTTCAAGATTCAAAAAAATTCTATCGTTTCTACTAGTCAGCTTATTGGATTGGTATGAGTGTGGTGTGTGTGTATAGAAGAAAAGAGATAGTGAATCTTAGGAATAAAATGTTTTTCAAATATTGTAAAGTAAAAAGAAATAGTCTTTTTGGTCCTTAGAGAATTTTCCATTGGTAAAAATTTCATTTGAATGACTTCTAAGGGGAAAGTGACTGAATTTCACTGCAGTTATTCCCCTAGCTGGCCACAATTCAAGTGGAAGGCATTCCTTCTTTTGAAATAAGCTTAACTTGTTCCCAAGAGTAAGCTTTATGTAAAGAAAGAGGAGTGACACATTTGTTCTTGGAGTTGAAAGTTGAGGGAACTCTATTATCTAGTTTTCCTTTATTTCCACCCTTTTGTCAGTGCCCACCCCACCCCTAGAGAACTGGTTCATTGTTAATCTGTAAGGTGGACAACATGTTTTTATTCATACAATTAAAGTAGATAAAGACATATGAATGGGCTAGTAAATCTTATATAAAAGATCTAGACTAGTAATGTTTAAATGTATTATCCCACAACCTTCCTCCCTAAATAGTAAAATTAGTTATAAGATTCTAGCTATGCACATTACTAGGTGTTCTGAAAGATAGTAGGGTATATAAGATATGGCCTGGGCCTCAGGTTGTTAAAATAGAGATGAAATCATCTTATTAAAAGATTTGTCTTGGTCACTTGCTGTCTACTTCTGAGGCTGTTGCAGAAATTAAATTCTTCATGTTGAAGAGTTGTGTGCTAGTATCGTAAATACAGTTTGTATTCCTGGGAGCTGTGAAGAAAATGTGAGTGGGCCAGTAACAGAGTGAGCAGGTGGTGGGCACCATAATTAGAAAATGACCTTTGAGCATTGGTCTCAGCTGCTCTCTTCTTGTGGTCCCCCAGGTCCACCGGGTTTTCATTTCCTCTAAAGCACAATGCTTCTTGGACCTTTACATGTGTTCCTGAATTACCAGTCTTATTCTGTATTCTTTACTTGGATGATTTCTGTGAATCCTCAAATTCCAATTTGAATGTCAGTTTTTAGGGACGCACTCCCTGGTTATACCTCCAGAACTGAGTTAGGTCTCTCTATCATATGCTTTCTATAGCTTTTCCTTATTCTACTTATCACAGTTGTAAGTAATTATTTGCGTGATTGTTACTTGTTTAACATCTTTCTCCCTACCAGACTCCCAGGAGCAAATACTGACTTGGCCCTTTAAACCCTCAATTTTTAGCACCCATCATAGGTGCTTGACACATAGTAAAGTTTTTTTTTTTTTTGAAACTGAAGTATAATAGACATGCAATAGGAGTTTAAGGTATACAAATAATGTTTTGACATCTTGTATGCAATATGAAATGATCACCACTCTATTTCTCATCTGTTTTAGCAATTTTTCAAATTTGCAGTACTGTATTATTACTTATAGACCCAATGTTGTACACTACATACTGAAGACATTTCTTTTATAACTGGAAATTTGTACCTCTTGATCCTCTTCATCCATTTCTCATCCCCCGCTCCCCGTAACTACCAATTCATTCTCTGTATGACTTTTTCCCCCGTTTATTTATTTGTTTAGTTTTTGAGTTTCCACATATAAATGAAATATAGTATTTATCTTTCTCTGATTCCACTTAGTATAATCCCTTCAAGGTCCATCATGTTGTCACAAATTGGCAAGATTTCAATCTTTTTTATGGCCATGTAGTATTTCATAGTGTTTGTTTCTATGTATTTATATAAATAACTATCCATTTATTTATTGATAGATACTTAGGTTGTTTGCATGTCTTGGATATTGTTAATAGTACTGCAGTGACTATGGTCTTTTCGAATTAGTGTTTTTATTTTCTTTGGATAAATAACTTGAAGTTAAATTGCTAGATTATATGGTAGTTCTATTTTTAAATATTCGAGGAATCTCTATGATGTTTGCTGTGGTGGCTGAACCAATTTGCATTTCCACCAACAGTGCATGAAGTTTCCTTTTTCCCACATCCTTGCCAACACTTATTACTTTTTGTTTTGTTTTGGTTGGTGACAGCTGAGAGGTGTAAGGTGATAGCTCATTGTGGTTTTGATTTATATTTCCTAATAATTAATTATGTTGAGCATTTGCTTTCATGTGCCTACTGACCATTTCTGTATCTTCTTCGGAAAATGTCTATTCAGATCCTCTGCCCATTTTAAAATCAGATTGTTTTCTTTTGTTATTGAGTTGTATGCGTTCTTTATTTTTGGATAGTGTTCATAGCGTGTTGTTTAACCTCCACATATTTGTGATTTGTTTTTCTAATTTTCTTGTAATTGATTTTAAGTTTTATACCATTGTGGTCAGAAAAGATGGCTCATATGATTTCAGTCTCCTTGAATTCGTTAAAACTTACTTTGTGGTATAACATACAGTCTATAGAAAATGTTCCATGTGTACTTGAAAAGAATGTGTATTCTGTTGAATTTGGGTAGAATGTTCTGTAAATATATCTATTAAGTTCATCTGCTTTGTTATTGATTTTTCTGTCTAGAATCATCTATTGATATTAATATGTTATTATATTGTCTCCTTTTCTCATTATAGATCTGTTAATATTTGCTTTATGTTTTTAGGTATTCCTGTGTTCGGTGCTTAAGTATTTACAACTATTACATTGTTGTATTGACCACTTTGTCATTATGTCTCGTCTTTCATTACAGTCTTTATTTTAAAGTCTCTTTTGTTTGATATAAATATGACTATACTATATATTTTTTCCATTTCCATTTCCATGGACTATTTTTTCCCATTCCTTTATTTTTAGTCTATGTTTGTCTTTATAGTTAAAGTGAGTCTATTTTAGGCAGCATGCGGAGGATTCTTTTTAAAAATAATTAATTCATCTACTCTGTCTTTTAATTGAAGATATTAATCCATTTACATTTAAGGTAATTTTGATAGGTATTTACTTATTGTGATTTTGTTAATTGTTTTCTGGTTGATTTTTGTAGTTCCTCTCTTTTCTTATTCTCTTGCTCTTTTTCCCTGTTTGATGTGTTGCTTTAGTGTTATTTTTAGATCTCTTTCTCATTATTTTTCTGTATCTGCTATAGGTTTGTGTTTTGTGGTTACTATGAGGTTTACATATGTATGTCACTTTCTATTTTAAATTGATAGTAATGTAAGTTTGAATGCAGTCTAGAATTCTGCCTTGTTACCATCTATCCCATGTTTTATGATTTTGTTCATACATATTTTACATTTAGAAGATTCTATGTATTTCTTGACTAATAATTGCAGTTATGGTTAATTTTATTAATTGTGTATATAACCGTATTTTTATGAATGATCCACCACTTTTACTATAAATTTATCTTTAACAGTGAATTTTTTCTTTCATATTTTGCTACTTATTAATACTTTCTTATTTCAGTTTTAAGAACTCCCTTTAACATTTCTGTAAGACCAATTTAGTAGTGATAAACTCCTTTAGGTTTTGCTCATCTGAAACAACTATTTACCTTTCAGTCTATTCTGGATGATAAACTTGCTGAATATTCTTGGCTGAAAGTTTTCTCCTTTCAGCACTTTGAATAGTAATGCCATTTCTGACTTTCAAAGTTTCTGCTGAAAAATCTGCTCATAATTTTATTGGTATCCTCTTGGATTTAATAAATTTTCTCTTGCTGCTTAAAAAAATTTTTTTTTTATGTAACTTTTGTTATAATGTGTCCTGATGTGGACCTTTTCGGGTTCATGTGATGTGGAGCTTTCTGGATTTTCTGTCTCTGGACGTTTGCTTCCATCCCCAGAAACATTCTCTGACATTTCTCCAAAAAGGTTTCTGTCCCCTTTCTCCCATCTCCTTCTGAAACCCCTACATTCAGACGTTATTCTACTTGATGTTGTCCTCAGGTTCCTTAAGGTATCTTTAGTTTTTCAAGTTTTCTTTTTGTTGCTCTATTTGTGTTTCGCTATTTTGCCTTCTAGCTCACTGTTGGTTCTTCACCTTCATCTGGTCTACTGTTGAACCTCTCTAGGGTCATTTTCAGTTCAGTGATTGCATTCTTCAGCTATGTATCTTCTGTTTGGTATTTTCTAATCTCCGTTTCATTAAGGTCTTTTCGTGAGATATTTATCTTGTTCTCTGTTTGGAATATATTTTTTCTGTTTCCACATTTTGGTTTACTCTGATTTGTTTCTATGTATTAGTCAGAACAGCTCTCTCTCAATCTTGAAAGAATGACCTTGTGTAGGAGATGAGCCTAATATTTCAACCTTGCCGTTGCTCTCAGTTGTCTATCAAACATTTGTGATTATCTAAGAAGCCTGATTTATTTTTGATAGAACTCAGTTATTGAAGGCTTGCTGGTGTCTATCAGTGATCCAAATGAATGGATCTCAGACAGTACCTAGTTACAGGCTACTAGAAAATCGGACCCTCAGGCAACCTTTTAAAAAGTATGCAAATATGTGCATTCTTATGGGGTTACAATTGTAAATCCTGCTGGTCTCTCAATCAGGAGATCTAGAGGTGCCCATGGGTGACAGCTGCACAAGTTGGGGCTCCAGATGAACATGTAATTTCCTTTCTGAAAGGTGCTAAAGAGTTTTGGTGAGACCATGGGTGAGCACACAAATGGTGTCTCCACATCCGTTCTCTCAGAGTATCTATAATCTCTAGTTATGTGCAAACCTAAAGCCTGCCCCTTAGGCTGAAGCCCCAGGAGAGGCAAATAGGTTTTTTTCCCTTCCCCACAGGAAAACGGGGGGATGTTTCTCTGTCTACTGGCTGTGCAGGGTTTTGGGGATGGCGGCATGCTAAGAACTGTCTTTCCTGTTGTTGTAATCCTCAGATACTCAAGATTATAAACCTCTCCTGGAGATTAGGGCCAGATGATCAAGGGGCATCCCCTGTGTGGCCTGCCTGCACCTAAGAATTCAGCTATGTTGTGGGAAAATAAAGGGACTGGAGCATGTCTGAAGCTTTAGCTTTGGCTGTTCATCTCTGTTAGCCTTAGCACCTGCTCAGTCATACCTATCCCAGCAATTTAGTGGGGGGAGTGCCACTTCTATGTACAAGTCCCTGCCCTGGCCAGCAAAGTGGAGGGGATCATAAAAAAAAAAAAAAAAGGGGAGGGAGATACCACCAGCACCTCTGTCCCCAGAGAGAATTCTAATCCCCCCCTGCTCCCAAGAAAGTCACACCAAGATCAGCAAATGATTCTCCTTCATGAAGTTTGGTGCTTTTCAAACTGCTTGTGTGTGCTCACTCCAGAGAGAAGTGAGTCTGTATGCATGCCCTTTAAAAAGAGTTTCTCACTTTCCCACAGCCTCTTGGTTCCCCTGTACATATCCTGTTGGTTTTCAAAGACAGACATTTTAGGGGCCTGTCTCTGGTTGGAGTGCCCAGAATGGAACACAGACTCCTTACTCCTTGGGGAGAAGCTCAGAGCTTATAAAATCTCCCCTGTTGTGGATTATGGTACTGGTGGTGAGGTTTGTGGGGAGCCCTCATAGGGATGAGGTCTGCTATCTGTCTCCCTGTGGCCTTTCTGTCCTTTGTTGTGGAGCAACTGTGCAGCTAGATATCAATTTTTTGTTTTTGGAGGGAATTGTTCCATATGTAGGTGTATGCTTGGTGTGTTGTGGCAGGGTAAGAGTTAAGGTCTTTTTACACTTGCCATCTTGCCTCTGAATCTCTGGTACACTTGAGTAATATTTGTTGAATGATCAAATGAGAAAACTATTTGCTAATTCCCTACCAAAAGTTGTTTTAAGTTTCTTTGGAAAAATATATAGTGTGCTATGGGTAAATCTTTATTTTGTTGAAATCTAACTATCAAGCAGGAAAATAGCTATAAATCATTGCTGAGTGCAGGCCATTGCATGTAATTGGATGATCCAGCTCATGTTTCCTAGATGAATAAATTCCTTCCTGGGATACATATGGAGATTATCCTACTCAACATAGAATTATGCAGAATCTGTAAGTACAAATAAAAATCGAACATGGACTTGAAATTCTCTATTAGTTTTAATCATTTCCAAATGAGAAGAATAACCAGTTCTGGCAAAATGCATCTAGTAGAATTAGCAAAAGCCAAAGTCAGACTTTAGATATAAATTACAGGTAAATCAGCATACAAACAGGACAACAATCTTGGGAGGCATTAGAGTGTACTGGTTAAGAGTAAAGGTTCCAGCCTCCCCTGTCCCCTACCGTGGTCTAAATGCCTAAGATGGAGGCTAAGGTGCAGACTTTGAAAGTGGTGGACCAGGTTCAAGACTGGGGTTCTGGCAGGGAAAAAAAAAAAAAGATTAAAGACTCCAGAGCTCAACTCCTTGGGTTCAAATTCTACCAATGGCACCTGCAAGGTAAGTAATCTTGGGTAAACTATTTCATCTCTATTTCTCCTTTTTTTAAAAAAGCGAATCATAGTATATTATTCATTGTGAGTATTAATGAGTTTATAAAAAATGTTTAGAACTGTGCCTGACAGACAGCTAAGGGCTCAATGAGTGATTGTATAATAGGTAGGTAGGTAGATTAGTATATTTTTCTATGCTTTTAAATCATATTTTAAATGTTAGTCTAATGAAAAGGCAGTGTTGATTTTTCTTTTTTTATGTCTAAGCATAACTTCTAACTTTTACTCAGCAAGGCAAAATGCCAGTGAAAGCTTTCAGTAGAATTCCATATGTTGTAGAATATACAGTTTTACCAACTGTAGGGAAAATATCGCTCACAGTTTTGGTGCTTTGAGCCTAGATTGCCAGTTTCCCATGATTAACATCAAACATCTAAATTTGTAATTGCTATCTCTTGTTTGGAACAGTAGTAAGGGATAAAGTGTCACGCACATACACACATACACACATACACACACACAATTTAGAAGCAAGATTGGGGCTTAGGACTTGGGATTTTATCCCAAGCATTCATTCTCCTATTTTCTAAGAAAGAAGATACTGAAGGGTTGTCAGGTCACTCACCAAAATAATAGATGAAGTCAGCCTTCCAGGTAGAGATGAGAAGTATGATGCAAGTGAAATAAAATTCATCTTATTCTGGATTAGCTAAATTAATTTAACAAGTACTTAATGACTACATACTATGCCAGATGCTGGATGAGCTTAATATTGCTCACCTGAAAGGAGGGCGAGCATCTCACTCAGATGTCCACCAGAGCAATGTAAACATGGTAAAACACTTTTAATTCATTGCCTCCTTGCATATGGTGGTCTAAGATTTTGTTACTATCTTGACTCCTTATTCACCCCACAAATTAGACATTATTGTTGTAGTATACTATTGTTTTTTCCTCATTTGCCCATGTTTGTCACTTTCTTTGAGATACAAGAGAAATGATGAACAGAACTTTCTAGGTACATTTCTCTTCTTTCTGAAGTCTGTCGTTCATTAGTGTTTTTTAGTGGTGTCTTCAGTCAGTATATAGTCTAAGTTTTTATTTGTCTGAAAATATCTTTATTTTTTTCCTTTTAGGTAAGGTAATTTCATTGGCTGTACAAATCTAGACTTGTTATAAATATGTCCTAGCACTTTGAAAATTCATTTTTTGCATTCAAGCCAACCATTAATTTAGTCGTTGGTTTTACTGTAAGTTATGGCTTTTCTCCCTGGGGTTTTTAAGATCTTATTTATTTTGGTATATTTTGGGCTCCCTGATTTTGAGAGTTGATTCTATCAGTTCCAGGACATTTTTAGCTTTTAACTCTTTGAAGTTTTGCCTCTTCTCTCATTGAATTCTCTCCCTTTGAAACTGTTACTTAAAAAAAAAAAAAAAAAAAAAAAAGAAAAAGGACTTTCTCACTTTGTCTTCCATGACTCTTAACATTTATATTTTCCAGTTTGTAATTTCGTCAGGTCTTCTAATTTGTTAATTCTTGTGCAGCTGTGTCCTGTATTCTACTTAATCCATCCATAGAGTTTTTCAATTAAATGACAGTATTTTTTACTTCTAGAATTCTGTTTATATATTTCCAAAATCTGCTTGTCAGTTCTGGTAGTCTCTTGTTTTTCCATTATACTTTAAAAAATATTTCAATTTTCTTTAATAAAATACATCTTGGAGTGTAGAAAGTATAAGACTAATGCTGTAACGAGACTAGAGAGACCCTTAAAATCTGGTGAAATACTGGGATAATATTACTGTCTTAAGATACAGAAATCTGATTCTTTTCTCTTTTTTTCCTTTATTTTTTATTGCAGCAAAGTAGGCATAACATAAAACTTACCAGTTAACTTATTTGAAGTGTACAATCTGTGACATTAAGTATATTCACTTACCTTGCAGTTGCAACCATCACTATTGTCTACCTGAGAACTTTTTCATTTTCCCCAAATAAAACTCTGTATCCATTAAGTACTACCTCTCCATTTCTCTCTCCAGAGTCCCTGGCAACTATTATCTTATATTCTGTTTTCATGAATTTGACTTCTCTAGGTACCTTATATAAGGAGAATCATGTAATATTTTCCTTTTGTGACTGGTTTATTTTGTGTAGTAAAACATCTTTAATTTCTTCTAGGTTTTAGCGTATGTCAGAATTTCCTTCCTTTTTAAGACTGAATACTATTCCATTGTTAGTCTTTACTACATTTTGTTCATTCATTCATTTGTACGTAGGCTCCTGGATTGCTTTCACCTTTTTTCTAGTATTAATAATTATGCTGTTTCATTATACTTCTGATGCCTCTGTGCCCTAGACTCTGTCCCTGAGGGAGATAAGCTTCTGATGGACTGTGAACTCTGCTTCTGATGCCAGGTGGCAAACATGTTATGAAAGCAGGCCAAGGTCCCTTTTGCAGAATATGGTGAGAAGACAGGATTGGAAGTTCATTCTACCTTATAGAGACAGTGCCTCTTATGAGAAAGTTTGCCAGCCCAGAGAATGGAAAATGGAAAAACCCTCTATGCAGAGTGAATGCAGAGATACAAGACGGTGAATATGTAGTTAGGGAATGAGATTACTGAAGTAGACTGTGCTAGTTTGTGAAGGGACTTACATGCTTTATTAATCAGTCAAAAACCAAAAACAACCACTTCCAATATTTAAATAAGTAGACAATTCAGACTTTAAAAGGTTCGGCAAGGATAGTCTGCCTCCCACCCTTGAACTTTAGTCATCTGCTTTCTTTCTTCATAGGAAACTATACACAGGAAACTCAGTGTCTTGACGTATGCTTCTAGAGATAGTTTTATGTAGTCAGGCAATATGTATTCCCCTATTATACAAATGGTGACTTATTATACTGTCCTATTCCTTGATTTTTTTTTCCCCTTTAACATATTTTGGAGATTTTTTTAAATTAGTACTTATATAACTTTCTCTTCTTTTGGCAATTATATAGTAGTCTGTTGATGTTTGTAATGTAATTTATTTAACTAGACTCTTATAAAAAGACTTTAGGCCTTTTGCTGTTTCAGACAATGTGGCAGTGAATGACAGATGTCATTTTATGCATATCCAAATACATTTATAAGATAATTCCCAGAAGGGGAACATTCTAAGCACTGGATGTTAGGCAAAGAGGAATTTTTAGTTGAAGTGTAATATGGATAATTTTGAGTTGTATTAGGTAACACTGGTAGCAGTGAAGAAGAAAAATTGGAGAGTGAGACACAGGAATTGGTGAGTCATCCATCTATGAGATAGTGAAGGCTGCTTTCAAGCAGTGGAAGGAGTCAAAGAAAGAAAATTCTAGAGATAGTCTTTTTGTTACCTAATTTGTATTTGGATTCATAGTATTCATAATTTCAACAGTGCATCTGTAAATTAAAAATTTTAAAAATTACTGTTTATAAATCAGAGCAACACTGTGTGATTATTATTCCCATTTTATAGGTAAGGAAACAGGCTAATAGGAGCCTACTAAATGGTAGGACCAAACCTGAAGCATTTTAATTAAAATTAAAATGACTTCCTATTTTTCTATGAAGTGGAAAGTCAGCAGATTACAACCTGTGGGGCAAATTTTATACTGTCCATGGAACTAAGAATATTGTTTACATTTTTAAATGTTTCCAAAAAATCAAAAGAACAGTACTGTTCTGTGCTGCATGAAATTATATAAAATTAAAGTTTCAATATCTATAAATAAATCTCCACTGGAACACAGCCATACTCAATAATTTACATATTTTCTATGACTCTTTCACATTACAACCATGCTGAGAAATTGTGACAAAAACCATATGCCCACAAAGCCTAAAATATTTACTATCGGGCCCTTTGTAGAGAAAGTTGCCAGCCCCCAGCTTAGTCATAGATTTAAAGTTGCAAATAACCCTTAGAGATGTTCTAATATAACTCTGTCAGCTGAACCATGGGAAGATGTATTGTCAGATGTAATCATAATGTATAATGTAAGACAGGTATCTTTGGCAGTGGAAAAGTGCAAATCAGAATTCCCCAATGGTCCTGCCCCTCTCTGGAGCTCCTCCCATGAAGCCTGTGCTAGCTCAGTGACACTGCTCGGCATTTCAAGAACAAACTCCAATCCTCCTCACTTCTTCTTCTATGCACATCCTGCATTTTCTTCCATCTAAGATATCTTTTCCCTCAGGAAATTAGATCTGTGCTTTAAGGCTTGGCTTAAATATCAAGCACTATCCTGATCCCAACAACTGGTTGAACTCTGTTCACAGATCTCCAGTAGTGCCATTTTACTTCTCTGTTGGTACTTACAAGTCTTTTATGTAGTTTTTCTTTTTCTTTTTATGGGAGGGGAAGTAAGAAGTAATTGGTGTGCCCTGGTGACCTGGTGGATAAGGCCACTGGATCCTAGTCCACATACACCCCAAGGACCTGGGTTATTTTCCCAGGGCCGAGGGAACAACCAAGATGAACAACTAAATAAAAATAAAGTACTTCTTCCTCCTCTCTCTTGCTGTCTGCCTCAGTTATGTAGTCTTGATGCTATTCCAGGCTTTACATTCCTCAAGTGCATCACGTGTCACCTGCTTTTGCCTTACACACAGAATTTTCAGTACATGATTTAAAGAGTGATTAATCTAAAAATGTCAGTATACAAGAGATGCCTTCAACATCTCTAATTTGTTTCTCTCCTATTAAAAAAGAAAGAAGATACAGCACCATTGAATAATATTTTTGACGGGATCAGCTACATGGAAGAAGTCACAGCAAGTTTACATAGCAATTGATGAAGTATGGTGCATTTGGGAAGAGGAGTAATCCTAAAGGGAGATTACCTAATTGTGTGATGATTATTAAACCTTTATTTAGTACCATAGGTATTAATAATAGACTTTCAGATACTTGCCTGTTAAAGTAGGAATTAACTCTTTAAAATCAAATTCAGAAGAACAGAAATATTGAGAGGTGACCTTAATTGATTATATACAGATGTTGAATTACAATGAGGCACACTTTAAACCTATGTAATGTTATGATGCATCATTCTTTCAATAACATTAATTAAAAAAATAAAATTCCACAAAGGAATGTTTGGAAGATATTAAAAAAAAAAAAAAAATCAAGTTGTGTCCTGGTAGAGCAGAAGTTGGGTCAATTGCTTCCAGAGGAGCAGGCCACATACCCCTGTATTTGTTCCTGGGTCCAGGGGGAAGCAATCAGTGTGAACAACTAAATAAAAATAAAATGAAATAAAATAAAAATGCTTCTTCCTTCTTTCTCTTCCTGCTTGCCTGCCTGCTTGCCTTCAGTCCTGCTTACACCTTTCCTTTAAGAAAAAAAAAAAGAAATCAAATTCAACAGTGGAAACCTTCCACATCATCTCTCAATTTCCAGGGTTGGTCTGCTGTACATCTTCCATATAAACTCTCACTTTGGGAAGGCTCCCATTTATGACCCAGATATAGACTTGTGTTGTTCTCTAATGAACCATTAGGAGTGAACTTAATATTTAGTGAGAGCTGAATATAAAAGGATTGTAGTTTAGGGTACAGGTGCCTTGTCATCATTTCCTTTATTATTTTCCTGAAAACTATTTAAAAAGCAGGATCGATGAATGGAGTCTCATTATAGTATAATTTTCTTATTTCTGACTTAATTCTATTTCTCTTACCCAATGGGGAATAAGTTATCTAAGATGGTAGAGTCAGCAGTTACTAATGAGTTTAGCTGTCTATGGCAACTTCCAGCATCTAGGCTGCACGATTTATATTTTATATTGGTAAGCAAGTGAAGTAAAAGAAAACAGTACTGCTATAGAAGTCCTCCTGATTTAAACCAAGGCTGTGCCTAATCTATTAATGTTATTGAAAGAATAGTGATGAAATATAATCTTCAAAAGGCACAAACACATAGTATTGGTGGGGATGGTTGACAACTTGCTTTTTTCCCCCTTCTTATCTGTATATCTCAGTCAGTTTGGTCTGAATGTACTACAGCCGTTTTCTTCTTTTACTTTTCAGCAAGTGTAGAACTAGCCTATGATCAGCCTATATGTAATCACACTAAATTATGCTATTATTGTGAAGAGAAGGTAAAAACATTAAAAAGAAAAATCTAAAGGTAACTCTGGGGGGATTGTTTAGTATAGGTATCATAAATCAGGAGTATTTTCTATGAGGCTTTTAACTGGTATCCTTAATTGTTTGTGGCATCAGTATTACAAAGCATTGAGCTTTCAGTTCTGGCTCTTTGTAAAGAAGTATGTTTGTAGTTTGAGCTAAGTAATAGAGTCATTTTACTTATGACCATAATTGAATGGATTAGAGTGTCTATTATAACCTGAAGCCAAATTCAATGATATATTGTAAAAATGACTGAATAATAGCAGGATACCTCCCAGCATTAGTAAAGACACTTAAAGATGTTTACCATTTGGTTGCTCTTTCAAGTTTTGACCACACCTGTAGTAGTAGTAGTAATGATGATGATGATCAGTCTTGGTTCAGTTTTGAAAGCTAGGTGCAGCCAGGGTGACTTAGTTCATCATTCTTAAGAAAAAACAGTTACAGAGTGAAAAGTAGCAGAAACCCTAGTGAATTTAACTGACCTTAGATGTGAAAACCAGAATAATTAGACACCAACTGGTTAGGCTGCATCCTGATGGTTTACATTTGCCAGTTGTGTGCTTGGAATTTTTCCTGTTCTTGCCACCAGTAGTTCCATAGAGTTAAAGAATCATGCACTATTACAGCAGAAGACATTAGACATCATTTAATCCCTCTTTTTTTTTTTTTTTTAAAGGAAAGGTTCAGGCAGGAGGAGAGAAGTAGCATTTATATTTATTTAGTTGTCCTGGGCCCTGGTTCTCAAACCTGGGTCCTTGGGATGTATGTAGACTATGTCCAGTGGCCTTATCCGCTAGGTCACTAGGGCATGTCTAATTTTATTTTTTAAAAAACAGTATAATGGTTTAGGATCAGAGGCTGCTTGTGTTAATATCAACACCATATGACTGAGTGATTTTAGACAAATTAACTAACCTCTCTGTGCCTCTGTTCACCTGTAAAGTGACATAGTAATGTACCTACTGATAAGGTTCTTTTAAGGATTTAATGAGATTAATAAAGAGTTCTTGACTTACGTGCTTAATAAAAAAATTAAAGGAGAAAACAGGTCACAAATGAGCACTGCATTGTCAGAAGGGAAGAAAAGGAACCCAATGTTTAGCACCTGCTTTCTTCTAAGTTCTTATAGGCAATGTGTACTACATCCTTTAGCCATGAAAGAGATTTAACTTTGACCATTTTATTGATAAAGGGACAGACTCAAAAGGATTAAGTTACTTACTTGCCTAAGGACACAGAATGAATGATAGAAGAGCGTGATGAGATTCATTCCAAAGCCCTAATTATTATCCAACTATTCCATATTGCCTTTTAGAATAGGGACCAGGTTCAAATTTTCCTAACATAAAAAAGGATCGCCCTGGCTTATCTGCAAAAGCTACAATGTAACTGGGATTCTATACATTGGTGAGCTAAAATAGTTAAGAAAAAATACACTTGTAATTCTAACTACTCAAGCAGAAAAATGGGGAAAATACTTTTAAATTCTATGCAATGATAGTACTTTGAGAAAAGCAGATTTGGTTAGAGGGTAGTGAGGAGGAAGGTAGAGAATCTTGATGCTGGTGGAATTTCTGGAGTACTTTAAGGAACTTCATAGCACAGTAACATCCTACATTTATTTGATGGTATGCAAAACACAGTCACATGCTCTATTTACTGTATGTGATGTATGAAACAGATAGGATGGGTGGTAGAGTCAACCTAATATCCCTTAGCAATATTTAGCTTTCTCTTTTCTCATGTTTTTAACTATGATTTTTCCCTAATAGCTGTGAGAGTCCAGCTTGTCACCTTAATAAAACCACAGAGCATTCTAGGTGTGTTGAAGAAAGAATGAAAATGGTTTCCTGAGATCATTGTGCGTGAATAGAAGGAATGAGAGTGGAATAGTTGCAAGTTATGTATGTGGGCAGTTGTGAAAGTAGTAGAATTAAATGTTAAACTACTTTGCTAGTTAACTTTTTAAGTCATTTTACTGATTTCACTTGGCACTTACGTGCCAGTCACTGTGTGTCATGGCTATGAGGAAAATAAAAGTTTAGAACCTATCTCAAAGGAATGTTTGCTACTTAAAGCATCTACTAAAGATTATATTCAGATGATGCAGTGATCTTTTCCTTCCCACCAGTGTTTATGAATATGTGATAATTATTTAATTATAAAATGAATGGGATAAATATTGAGTTCTCATTTGAGTAATATTTTAATTACTAAAATAGCAGGAAAACCTAAAAGGGATAAAATGCAAAAAAATCTATTTCCCTCTAATTATTGCTTGATTTCCTGTCACCAAAGGCACAACTAAAGGGTGCAAATTGGGGGACTGTATTTTACATAGAATTTACTTATTTATATTTATAACCAAAACGGAAATGGAGAGTAGGCATATTTGGTATTTAACAGCATCCTTCTTGCAAGTTAAGAAGTGTTTCTTCAAGAGTAGGGGATGGAATCAAGTGACTTGAATTTTCTTAGGGAATTATTCTCTCTGAGCCTCCTTTCTAAAGTGAAGACTTTGGATTAGATTACTAAATTATTTTCCTCTGAAGTTCTTTGTGAAATGGAAGGTGCATATCTTGTGTTTCTTTGAGATTGTTGAGGAAGTGATGGGGAAAAATTCCGTGTGCTTAATTGTTAAATTGGTGACTCCAGAGCACAAGTATGAATGCAAGGGAAGCCTACAGAAGAATCCTGAGTTGAGGGAGAGAATGAAGTATTTTCAAGCTGGAAAGCTGCCCACAGTATCTTCATACATATGGATTTGGTGAGCAAAGCTGCTCTGCTAATATTTATTTATTCTTAATTGATATACTTAATCTCATGTTAGGTTAGAATGAAGAACTGCTGCCAAGGTAGCTTAACACTAATTCTAAGGAAAGTATGTTGTATCAAATGAGCTTGTTTGACATTGTAATTTGCTATCTATATGGTTCATCTGCTGTCTAACCCATTTGATTGTGTTCTCATTGATATGCATTTAAATTAAGTGCTTAGCACTTAATTAGCAGTTGGTCAGAATTTGAATCTTTTAGGCACTGGTGGTTTCTCATTATTTTATAGATTATCAAGAAAACTATTGACTCATTTTATAAATTTTTTTTATTTTAAAGGCAATATATATTCACTTAAAAATTAGTACAGAAAAGAATTTAAGAAGAAAGTAAAAATCATCTGATATTTTACTTTCCATATTATCTTTCCTTCCAATCTTTTTTTTTTTTTTTTTGATATGGAAGGTGGGAGTGGATATTTCATTATTAGAGATACAACTGGGGCATAAGTAAAATTTCACATGATACTCATGATATTGACAAATGCAAGCTTAATTAAGATGGAATCTTTCTGTTAAATCAAGTGGCACAAACGCTGATGCCTGCAGGGCCAAATAGCTAGTGAGTGAATCGGGCTAGTTATAGGACACTGGGAAGCAGCAGGGACTGTGGTAAACTGGAAAAATGCAGGTGTGGACTGAAGAAGTCTGCTACTATCTCCAAATTATTGTTGCCATAAGGAAACAGTGCAGTGTTATTAGATCAAGTTTTCTATTTAATGTGAAATTTCCTATTTAAAAATATACTGTGCTGGTCAAACAAAATAGAACTGTGGTTGACACTGGGCCCATACACTGCCATTTTGTCATTCCTAACAAATACTTCTCAATCCTTCTCATAGCTCTTACAAAATAATACTTTTATAAAAGTAAACATTTAGAGGGGTATTGGATAAGGAATTTCCAAGAGTGGCTTCAGGGACTTTTTACTCTGTAAAGACATTGAGAAGTCGCCTAATATAAGAATGATAAACCCAGATATCCTTAGGGTTTAGATGGTGATGTAAATGAGTAAAATGGTTTAGATGTTAAGATTATAGGGAGTGATGCAGAGTATATTCTCCGAATGGGACTTTTTTTTTTTTTCCCAGCAAATTGTTTCCTTGATGGAATGCAGATCAAGTGTAGCCAAATCTTGTTTCAAAAGATTTCAGGAAATTGGATCCTTAGTGAAATTTCTTGATTGAAAAAAATGTGGGCCAAACAAAAACCACCCTTGGGCCAAATTCTGCACAAAGGCCACTGATTTTGTAACTCCCATCCTAGATCACTTTTTCTTAGATGTGGCTTACAAATACTAATTCCTTGTAGGTGTTGTTAAGAAATAAAGAATTCTTGGTCAAATGAATTTAGAAAATGGTAGATTAAACAAAACTAAGCATGTTACCTGGTGGAAGGTTTTCTTAGATTCTTAAATATATTAATAAGCCTTGTAAATTCCTAAGAAGAAGCCCTCTTGTCTCTGAGGAATCAGTGGATTTCTTCCTGCTAAATTTTAGTCTCCCTATCTGCTTTCCATACTCTATTCCTGCTTC
The DNA here is from genome assembly GCA_004363575.1 of Solenodon paradoxus. Taxonomy (NCBI): domain Eukaryota; kingdom Metazoa; phylum Chordata; class Mammalia; order Eulipotyphla; family Solenodontidae; genus Solenodon; species Solenodon paradoxus. Next base: position 38,802 of record RJWH01000991.1, read on the forward strand.
TTCAAGGACTTTGCTTCATAACCAAGGGACCTTGCTTTAAGGACCTTTCCTTAAGCTTTTCTGTGTGCTATGATAATCACTTTTTCTTACACCGATCTCATGCCAAATAGATCATGAACTAAAAGGTCAGAGCTAAAATTATACAATTCTTAGAATAAAACATAGAGGTAAATCTTCAAAAGTAAATCTTCATGACTTTGATCAGGCAAAACCTTCCTAGAGACTATGCAAAAAAACACAAGCAACAAAAGAAAAAAGTAGATCAATTAGATTTCATCAAAATTTAAAACTTTTGTGTTTTAAAGGATATCACCAGGAAAGGGGAAAGACATTTCACAGACTGTCAGAAAATATTTGCCAAGACACATAACCTAATTAAAATATGGATAAAGGGATCTGAATAGACATTTCTCCAAAGAAAGATATACAAATGGTGGTCAATAATTACATTTGAAAATGCTCAACATCATTAGTTATGAAGGATATGCAAATCAAAAACGTAATGAAGTACCGCCTCATTAAGATGGCTATAATAAAAAAGACATAATAATGGGTAATGTTGGGGATGTGGAGCAACTGGAACACTCATACATTTGCTGGTGGGAATGGTAAATAGTGCAGCCTCTTTGGAAAATAGTCTGGCATTTCCTCAAGTAGTTAAATATATAGTTACCATATAATTCAGCAGTTCTACCCATTGGTATATACTCAAGAGAAATGAAAACATAGTTCTCCACAAAAACACAGCAGTAGTATTCATAATAACTAAAAGGTGGAAACAGTTGAAAGTGGAAAACAATTCATCTGCTGAATAAGAAAAAAGTGATATAATCATACAATGGAACTTTATTTGGCAACAGAAAGCTGTGAAAGACTGATACATGCGACAACATGCAAGAAATCAGTCACTAACAGTCATCTACTGGAAGATTCTATTTATAATAATATTCAGAAAAGGCAAATCTGTAGAGGCAGAAAGTAGATTTGTGGTTGCCTAAGATTGGAGGGCAGTGGGGGAAGGTTGGGAATAATTGAGAGGGGTGACTACTAAATAGATTTTTTTTACAATGATAAAAATATTCAAAAATTGTGGTGATACCTGTAAATTCTGAATATATTAGAAGTCATCATCCTCTCTAGCAGTTGACATTGTTGACTGTTCTTTCACTTTCTTGAAACTATTCCTTTGTCTTTCATGATACAGTTCTGCCATTCCTTCTGCCCCTCTCTCAGGCATTTTCTTCTCAGCTCTTCATCAGCTTGTTCTTCCACCAGCTGCTACCACTGGTGATTTGGATCTCCATTTTGCTCATTGTCCTTGGCTTTTAGGGTCACCTGATTTCTTGATAATTTCAGTCTATTTCTTCACCCAGCAAGTAATCTGAGAAACCATCTATTCAATTGCTTATTGAAGATTTGCTTATCTCCATCTGAGCATCCCATAGGTGCTAAATAGTTTCCCTCTCCACTCTGGTTTTCTTCTTATATACCAGTATTACCAAGTCTCTTGAGTCAGGAGCCTGGGTGTCATCCTAGATTTCTCTCTCACCCTCCATGTGGAGCTAGTGTCATATAAATGCTTGTCTTACATCTGCCTTCATATCCATCCATGCTGCTGCTGCTTTAGCTTAGCTTATCTTTCACTAAGATGCTAAGGTCCATGGGATCAGGGGTCATGTGCATTTTCTTTATTAATGTCTCTATTACCTGGTGCATGACATGTTATATAAAATTTATTGATTGAATAAGTAAACTGACAGGTGAACCTGCTTTCCTAGTTTTCTTAATTCGGATCCATTCTTGCTGTTAAATTTTTCATGTTGAAATGCAGACCTAATGTCTTTTGCTTAGAACCTTTAATTTCCCATTACTTAAATAATAAATCTAACTCCATTGTATACAAAGCATTAATAATGTGTCCTTTTTCTGCTTTGCCAACTTCTTGTCCTCTTCACGCTGCCTCTCCGCCTAATTTCAGTCTTGTGGATCTGTGTTCCCTGTTGCACTAACTGGAAAGTTCTGCTTTCTTCCCTGAATTCCATTATTCCAGGAGAATTCTTATCAGCCATCCTAGAGTTTCTTTTCTTCTGTGAAACCTCTCTACCTCACCCATGCAGAGCTGAAATGTGGATGTAACTGTATTAGAGTTTGTATTACATAGAATCACAATGATTTGTTTGTTTGTCTTGTCTATGAATGACAAGGACTAAGTCTCATTGATTTTTAAACACAGTGCCCCCCCCATAGGGAGTGCTCAACAAGTTCTTGATTACATGAATGAGTGAGTTGGAAATCAGAGTAGGTTACAAAGTCCTCCTTTTTCTGGCTGTATAGCTTCTTAAACATGTGATTGGCGTGTCATCTGTGAATGATACAAAAGATAAGGGCGTGGGTGGATCACAAGTATGTCGCCATGGCAGGGAAACAAAAGTTTAACTGTCCGTAGATCACATATATTATTATTATCCTCTTATGGTACAGTCATGGTGCTGGACATAGCTACATATCAGAATAACTGTTCAGTAAATGAATTAAAATTAAAATGACTTACACCATCAGAAACAATTATTAGGCCAAACTATATAGAGGCAGATAGGTACACATCCCCTTGCCTGGCCACAATGGGTCACAGTCATTTGGTCCTGTAGCTTGACCCACTGTAACTTTAATTGTAATTTAGGCTTACATTTTCCTTTGTATCTTTTTACCTAAATACAGTAAGAACTTCTGTCAATTACAGTATCTCTGCTGCCTTTTAATATAGTGCTGTGTCATCGCCTTTTATACTGTACACATCGGTGGCACAAGTCCTCCTTGCTATGTTTTGTCTTCCTGTTTTCTTATTCTTAGTCTGTAGGGAGACATCTATATTGACATGTTTTTCAGTCTGGTAGTGACTTGAACCAGCCAGGCTTTTTTGCTGGAAAGTAACCAAATCTCTCTACATCACTGAATCAGATTGAGTAGATTGTGATTAATAATAACAACAGCAGAAGACAAAAGGCCTCTCTCAAAGAATTTTGAACTGAAGTCACATGTTGAACAAAAGATATTTAAATTAACTAGTGAACAAAGTCAGAGCTCTTCAAAAGAAACAGGGCTTCCTGCCAAGCCCCCTAAAAATGCCCCCCGGCCTCTTATTCTTTCACTATCATTATTTCAGTTTATGTGTCTAAGAATGCTTTATTTCTTATTCTCTTCCCACCACCTAGTGGACAGATAGTTGGCACTAACTGCCTATTTATTGAATTGAATGGATCTGGGCCTTAAGAGCAATTCTCTGAAGAAGGAAAATAAAAGAGAAATAATTTTAGCCCTGAATAGAACTAACAAATCTGAGTTTCAGCCAAGTTTGAAAGCAATAAAATGTATTTGCTATAAAGTTCGACTAGCAGGTCTTTAAATATGTTGCATTCAGTGTTGTTTTGTTACAACATTGATAAGAAGAAATGTAGATTCCCAAGACCATTGTCTGTATGGAAAACTCATTCTCTCCAAGTCTGGGTGGATTTTCTCTAGGTATTCTGGTTTCCTCCCTGGTCCCAAAGGTGTGCATGTGAGGTTCATTTGGGCTAGATTGTCCCCATCTGAGTGAGTGTGGGTGTGTGTGAGTGCTCCCTGTGATAGGAAGGCGTCCTGCCCAGGGTGGATTTCAGCCCTGCTCCCTGAGTGGCTGCCATAGACTCTATCTGGCCCCTTAGAATCCAGAACTGGAATAAGCTAGCTGGAAAATGAAGGACTGCAAATGATTGTTTAATATTCGAAGTGTTTTGGGTCTTTGTTTAGAAGTTTGTCAATGTTTTTATGACCAGAAATATGTCATAGGAACTTATCTCCTGCTTTTTTCAATTAGACTCAGGTAAAATGGGTTTGTCATGCATCATTTCACTTAGTTGCAATTTCCAATAACCTATGGACAACATTAAATGGGGGACTTTTAGTGTACATTGAAAAGGTTGTTTTTAAATGCTGACCTTGAGAACCTGCTCAGAACTGTAACTCAGTTCTATTTGTCATTCCTCTGCATTAAAAAAAAAAATCTTTTAACATATAGGCCTTTTTTTGAGACCTATATGTCCTTTTGAGACCTATATGTCCTTTTGAGACATAAAATTTACTTTCAGCTTAAAAATATCAAGTGTCTATTTGAATCTCTCAATAATAAAACATATAGATTAAATATACATGATGAGGGCTTTTACATTATTTTATTAGTCATTCCTACTCACTCGTATTCCCCAAAAGAATTTGAAGTAGTAAATGAGGACTTAAGGTAGAAAAAGTAAATTTTCTTTATCAGAGCTCTAAAAAGGAGTTTGGCCAACTCACAAGTAGATAAGTAAGGAGACAAAGGGATCACATTGTGGTAGAAGAAATATTTGAGTGATTAAATGATTTTTTGAAGCCGCATAGTCAGTTTTAGTGCTCTTACCATGTATGTAGTAAACATTTTACTTAGCTAGCGAAGTGTTTTGATGACCTGATGCTGCTCAGGTTTGAGAAGCAATTATTAAAATTCTTAGTTTTACTTGTTTGCAAAGTTGTAGCCTGTGTTAGGAATCATATGCTTCTCCATTGTGTACTGAGGCTGACTTCCAGGAATGTTTTCCACAAGCCATGAAGATTCCTCCTAGCTAACGAAGAGAATTTTGTGAATTAATCCCTTTCTTAATTGTTCTGCTCTATTTTTATTTAGGAAAGACGGGTGCTATAGAAACGTTCTGTTTTCATGGTGTGGGGAAAGAGGAGGAAAGTGCATTTCCTGTCTTCTAGTTAATGGTTTAAAAGAATGAAGCTGTGTCTTTGGCTCTCCTCCATAGTCTTTGCCAGTTGTTCACAAACAGGAGAATTTCTGGTTCTGTATTTTTTAGAAACTGACTTCTTTGGATGTTCTTGACTTGATAAATCAGTAATGGAACCCTGAGTTTGAAAGATCTCAGAGAGCGACGACCTTTGAATAAATGGGCAGGTTAATCTTCTGTGCCTTCACTTGGCCTATAGGACCCTTCTCTGACTCCGCATTTCCTTTGTTCTGCCATATGAGACTGTTCTTCTTGTCTAGTCAACCACATACTGCAACACAGTGAGCCTTTTCCTGTGCTTTTCTTTCTGCTTGTGTCTGATCCCTCTCTTCTCTACGTGGCAACTCGTCTCCCCAGTTCCATGTCTTTTCTTCTATGAAGAGCCATGTAGCAAAGGTAGAAATGAAGGCTAATCTGGTAGCTACATGAAGAATGAATTAGAAGAGTATGGAAGCAGGAAGGCTAATTGTAGGAAAGAAATGACCTGAGCTGTCCAAATGATAGCCACTGATTACATGTGACAGTTTAAAATTGAAAGAAGCCATTCTGAAAAGGCTACCTACTGTCTGAATCCAGCAATGTCATTCTGCAAAAGCAAACTGTGGACACAGCAAAAAGATCAGTGGTTGCCAAAGGCTTGGGGAAGGGGCAGGAAATAAATAGGCAAGGGATTTTGAATCTGGTACAGGATTTTTAGAACAATACTTGGTTATGTAAATTGTATAAACTCATAGAATATGTAACACCGAGAGTGAATTGTAAATTTGGGGAAATCGTGATATGTCCTTGTAGGTTCATCAGTTATAACAAATGTACCACTCTGGTTGGGGATGTTGATAGTGGGGAATCTGTTCATGTGGGAGAGGGGGTGGCAGGGAGTTATGGGAAATCTCTCCACTCAGTTTTGCTGTAGACCTAAAATTGCTCTAAGAAAATAGTCTTAATAAAAAATTAAAGTTAATGAAAAGTAATAATTCAGTTCCTCAGTTGTACCTAGCCACTTTTCAAGCACTCAGTAGCCACGTGTGGTAAATAACTACTGTGTTGGGAAGGAAAAATTAGATAGATCATACATAGAATATTTTCATTGTAACACAATTTTCTATTGGGAAGCATTGGCAGAAGTCAATTTCCCAAGTAAAAATGGTATTCATTTTCCATAGTCATGTTTATGTGCTGTGCCTTGAATTTAAGGCCAATCATTATACCTAATTTTAGGTTGAGTGTATTAAGCATCAGTGATTGTTCACACTGTCAGTTCAAGCATGAATGTAGCTTAGAATATGAAATCAGATTTAGTGGCCACTGCTAAAATACTTCAGAATAGTTTTTAAATAAGTAGCCCTTGAGTATGTTTTTTATTGTCTTTTCCCCCACCTTCACCTACCCTTACAAGAGAGACATAAAGTAATTAAACTAAAAATAATTCTTTAGTCATTACCTCTACTGGGTCAGAATTTTACTGTCTGCAAAACTTCTAATAATTTTGCTGGTGTACTCATGATTTTGATAAATTTTTGCCATATGACTTCTAACATTGATGCCTTTAAAGACATTTCACTTAAATGTCTTTTTCTCTCTTTCTTAGGAAGGCAGGCTGGCAACAGTGAAAACACACAGGAAGCAGGCAAGCAGAGAGAGGAGGAAAAAGATTTTGTTTATTTAGTTGTTTATTTTAGTTGTCACCACCCCACCCGCAACCGCTCTTCCTGAGCTGTAACCTGGGTCCTTGGGCTGTATGTGGACTGCGCCCCAGACTCAGACTTAACATCTGAGCTACATGGATACACCTCTTTTTCAATTTTTCTTTCCCTCAGTCTACCCCACCTCCTCTCATCCCACTCAGTCCAAGAGCAAGTTTCATTAGTCCTTCATTTGAAAGAGCTAACTCTTCATTTCCAATTTTATATGTTGTTTTAAATCACTACTGTTTCCTGCCTGGACGACTGTAGTAGCCTCTTAACTGGGTGCCCTGTCTCTCCTTGCCAAGAATGCTGCTCTGTATACAGGCAAAATGACCTTTTAAAAAGAAAACAGATTATGTCGATTTCTTGTTTGGTACTCTTTGCTCCCTGTTCTTAGAAATTATTCCAAACACCTTAACCTGGCCTAAAAGACTCTGTGATCTGGCCCTTATCTTCTTCCCAACCTCATCATCACACCTTTTCCTCTCACTAGGGTCTGGTCACTCGAGCCTCCTTGAGGTTCATTGAATACACCCAAACTTTCCTCTCAGAGCTTTTTGCATCTCTGAATTGTTCTGTCTCAGCTCTTGGCACGGATAGCTCTTAGCTTTACCTCCAATGGTACTTTCTCACAAAAGTCTTCTGTGCCTTCTTCTATGCATTTATTTAAGGAAAGGCAGGGAGAGAGAGAGGAGGAGGAAGCATCTTTATTTTATTTTTATTTAGTTGTTCACACCGTCTTCCTCTGGACCCGGGACTTGAATCCAGGATCCTGTGCTCCTTCAGAGACAATTGACCCAATCAGGGCACACCTGTATCTGCTTCTTGAAAAAGTTGCTCCCTCTATTTCCATCTAGACTTTTTAGAGCATCACCTTTTTATCATTAATGATAAGAAATGATCACTTTTATCTATTTAGTTACTTATGTACTCTCAATCTACTCCTACTAGAACATTAAGTTCCATGAGGACAAGAAAGGTATTTTTATTCTCTGCTCTATCCCCCTTACCCACAGCAGTTGCCTGGTGCATGTAGTTGAACTCAATAAATGTTTAATAACATTGAATAACAATACTTCCTAAAGGAGAAATAAGAGAAACTCATCCCTCATTCCCTTGCACTCTTTCTCTTTCTGTCTCATTTATTTGTATGTGTGTATGTATGTATGTATAAAATAAAAAGAATCTCCATGTGTCTAAGTGTGAATATCTTTCTAGGTTCTTTATACTCAGTATGAATTAGTGGCTTTGTTGAGCACTTTATCTTTTACTTCATGAAATCATGGCCCACAGATTTTTGAGTGGTTAATTTTAGTTGGAAATATAATGAACAATACATCTGGAAATATTCTGTCATGTTTTGATCTGAAAAACTCTAGAGAAGCAGCTGCTGATTTGAAAGGCTTTCATTCTGATGCAGACAGTCTGTTGTCTACAAAGGCACTGGTAGTTACACAGTGGTAAGTGTGTCGCTTTTTCTGACTTACTAACTTGTGAGAAAAAACTTGAATTCATCAACTTACTCATCACTTGTATTTCCGGAGCATAGTTTATTGTGTTATTTTCTTTAGCTGATTTACTATGCATTTATAGATTTTTTTCTTTTTTCTTCTTTAAACTTGAATATTTAAACTCAACCATTAATGACTAAATAGCAGGACTGATATAATTTCCATTCTTGGTTTTTAAAAGTCCACATATTTCTGCATTAAAATGTTGTTTGTATTTATGATTTAATGCTTCTAGATAGCTTTATATTGATTAATAGGTGAATCTTGCCATTTTACCACATTAAAATTCATGTCTTATAAAGTACTTTATAATATCTGATGCAGTCAGAGAAAAACTGGCATCCAAGCCCTATATAGGAATAATTTTGAAGAAAGTGAGTATGTGTATAAAACATACAGGTGCATATACACACGATCTTTAGTATGCCTTTCAAATTTTGGGCCATTACTGTTTAGAAGATTTATATAAAATAAGGGATAATTTACTAAAGTTATTATGTAGGAAATAATTGCACCTAAATAACCCAGTGTAACATTTTACTATTACTTTTAAATTACAAAATTTGATTATTCACATTTCAGAATATTAGAAAATAAGAAATGCAGATACGAATTCACTCAATACTTCCCAAGAATTAACGCAACCATTGTTAATATTTTGTCTTATGAAATCTTTCAGTTTTGCCTTATACATGTGGAATTTTTTATTTGCTGTAATAGTGTATTTTTTTATTCCTATGTTTAAATAAAATACAATGTTATGAATATTTTCTTGTGGTATTGAATCTCTATAACCAGTTTTAATGGCCCTATAGTACTTGATCTAAAGATATATCTTAATTTACCTGTTTTCCCTTGTTAAATGTTTTAACTTTAATAACTAAAATGATAGACCACTTTTGGTATTATTGCTTATGAGATATATTCTCATAATCCCTAGGTATGGCATTTTTGTGTCTCTTAACACATACAAACGATTTTCCAAAGAGAATATACTGGTTTACATTGCCACCTGTAGGGTATAAAATTATCTATCCCACTGTTGCACTTAGCATTGTATATTATTTAAATTGCTGTATAATTAGGGCAAAATCATATTGTTTTAGTTTGAATTTTAGTAATCACTAGTTAAGTTGTATATTTTTATATGTTTGATTTCTAGTTTCAGGGTCATAATTGTTTCAAATATTTTTCCCAGTTCTAATAACATCTGTGTTTTTCATATATGCATTTTGGCAAACCTAGCTGGAGTCATGTGCTTTGTGGATTCTTTTACCGATACAGCAGTTTGTTAGTTTAATCATACACACAAATACTTTCTCAGTGATACATTTCATATTCTCACTGTGCTCAGTGATGCCTTCAGATTAATTGCTCTAGAACTATGTTTCTGAAAGTATGTTTCAAATAGGTCTATGTAATAGTTTCTAAAAGTCTGAAAATTTATATTTGAATTTCAAATCTTTTCCCCTTGTAGGTTGGAAAAGAGACTGTTCAGACCACTGAGGATCAGATTTTGAAGAGAGATATGCCACCAGCATTTATTAAGTGAGTAGTTAAGACATTTTTCTCTTACTGAGTAAGATCACCTTCTTGTTAGGCAAGAAAAGGAACTAACCCATGAGCAAATCATTTTTTTTTAATAACAACTAAATGGAAATTTTAGCTTTTCATCTTTCAATACGCAGGTTTCCTATTTTTGATCTTATTCATTGACACTAGGTATTTTTGACATATGTTTTAATAAAATCATGACTTTTGAATTTTGTTTTCCAAAATAGAAGGTTTCAAAAACACATTCTGACCTTAGTATGCATGAATCTAAATTGTGTCCTAAATACCTTTACTTGGTGATAAGGGAATAACAGTAGATATGAACTTAAAAAAAAATCTAACATTTCAAAAGTATTTTAAATTTAAGTTATACTTACATATTGTCTAATACTCCTAAAAAATAATGTTTAGACATTTTGATCTGTCCTCTGTAAAACAAGCAGACATATTAACTTTTTGATTAGTTAAGACCTCAAATTCTTGATTATATTGTCTTTCATTAATGGCTTTGTTCTTTATGGCAGTTTAGTCCTAAATAAAAACAAAAGCTGATGCATAAGACAGTTGAAAGAGAGAGAGAGAGAGAGAGAGAGAGCCTCTACAAGTCTATTCTGTTTTGAAAAATGTGCAAATGATTTTAAATAGGCACTTCAAAAGAGAGGAACTCTAAATGACCAGTAAACCTGTGAAAAGATGCTCTGTCTCATTAGTCATCAGATAAATGCAAATTATTCTAATATAAGTCCCTAAATTAAGAAGTTTCATAATGTCAGTTGTTGATGAAGATGTTAACAATTGAATTTTTTTTCCTTTTATAAAGGAAAGGTGCAGGCAGGAATGAAGGCAAGTAGAGAGAGAGGAGGAAGAAGTATCTTTTAAATTTTATTTAGTTGTTCATCTTGGCCATTTCCCCTGGCTCTGGGACACAGACCTGGGTCCCTGGAATGTGCATGGCTTGCACCGGCGGCAAACTTAATTGCTACTCCACCAGGGCGTGCCTGGTTGGAACTTATATACACCGTTCTTGGAAATAGAAATTGTTGCAGTCACTTTAGGAAGTCATTGGCATGAGTAAAGTAGAAGATTGACAATTCTACTTCCAGATGTGTTCCCTAGAGAAAATTTATGGCCATGCACACTGGGATGACATACACAGAAATGTTGATATCAGCATTGTTCATGAGGACCCAGCTGATCTATCTACATTAGAAGAGATGAAAACAATCGTGGTAGAATCATAAATTATAATATTTATTAATAAACAAGTGATAATTTTTCACATTAAAGTAGTTTTATGTTATATAAATTTCACCTCTTCTTAAAAAAGGAACGACTGAATTTCTAAAGTTATCGAGGAAAGTAAATGATAGGTTTATTTAAAGTTCAAAATCATGTAGAAGTACACTAAACTGTTTAGGAATGACTATATGTAAAATTATGAAGATGAGTAAGAAGAAATGTCAGGGTTGTGTTATCTTTGAGAGGAAGGAAGAATGTTTTCCTCAGGGAGAGGCAGGAACACAAGGGCTTCTAAAGTGGATGTTTTGTTTCTTAAGTATTGAGTAACTTTGGTGATTGTTTTATAATTATTCATTATATTATTCACATGTTTTGCACAATTTTTGTAGAAATATTCTATATCACAGTTTTATAAACAGCAAGAGCTGTACCTTTATTTTTATGCTTCTTATGTTCTATTATTGTCATTGAAGACAAGCAAAATTTCACCCATATTAATGTCTTTTATATTTAACTCACTTGAGTAGGTGCTTTCACAAAACTATGTTTCTGTTAATTCTGCAAAATGTTCACGTGTCTGGAAGCATAGTACCAGAATCATCTGTTTTTTGTAGAGCTGTTTTGTGGGAGTATCTTTTGTGACTTGCCTTTATTGGACCTGGTGACCTTCAAGTTGACCTTCATTTTAAGCAACATAAGACTTTGCTTATGTGCCATTCCATCACCATGGTAATATTAAGAGTCCTTTGCTATCAGTTAAAAAAATTGTAATTAAATTTCATTTACCATACATATAAACATAGTTTTAGCTTGTTCCCTTTTGCTGCTGACCCTCGTAGGCACAGAGTGGTGTTACAGTGTACTGGGGGTTTCAATATCAGAAGATGATCCTCAAAAAAGGGTGAGATGGTATTTCCAAAAATTTCCTTCAACATCGACATTCAAGTCTCTGAATATTATCTGAAGTGTAAATGGATTTCTTCAGGAAATTAATTTCTGCTTATTCCCAGAGATAGACTCTTGAAATGTTATGTATTCTCACAGGCTTCTCTGGGTCTTAGAAAAATTAAATAATGCCCTAGTTGTGATAACATTTTTAAGAAAGTTGGTAACTTTAAAACAAAACTTCATTGATTTCCTCAGGGGGTAGCTAGGACACCGGTCTCTTACTCTGATAATTGTTAATTTAAAGTCTTTATCCTGTCTTTCCAGAGGTTCCTCAAAAGTTAGAAATAGAACTTCCATATGATTCAGCAATTCCACTTCTGGGTATTTATTTGAAGGAAATGAAATCACTGTTTTGAAAAGCTATCTGTGTCCTATATCATTGCAGCTTTATTTACAATAGTGAAGACATGGAAACAACTTAAGTATCTATTGATGGATAAATGGATTCAGGAAATGTGATATGATGTGATTTCACTTAGCATAATGCCTGCAGGATCCACCATGTTATTGCAAGTGTCAGGGTTTTCTTCCTTTTTTTTGTTTTTTGTTTTTAAAAACAAAGGTGCAGGTAGGAATGAAGGCAGGTTGGTAAGCAGGCAGAAGGAGAGAGAGAGAAGAGGAAGAAACATTTTTGTCTAGTTGTCTATCATCTTAGTTTTTCCTCAAATCCTTGGAGTGTATGGTGAACAGTGTTTGGCCAGAGACATTAGACCAAACCTCTGTTCCACAGTGCCGGCTTGGATTTCTTTCTTTCAACGACTGAAGTGTGTGTGTGTGTGTGTGTGTGTATGTATATGTATGTGCATGCGTGTACATAAATGAGAGTATGCCTACATACATATGTGTATTTATACATATATGCAGAAGAACACATGCAAACAGAAGGATATTATTCAGCTATAAAAAGAAGAAAATCCTGTCACTTGGAATAATATAGCTCTTGAGGTCATTATGCTATGTGAAACACACCAGACAGAGAAAGACAAATACTATATGATACTGTATGATCTCACTTGCATGTGGAAGCTTAAAAATGAAACCACTAAACTCATAGATACAGAGAACAGGTTGGTGTCTGTCAGAGGCAGGGGTGGTGTGGGGTGAAGTGGGTGAAGACAGTAAAAGGTACACCCTTCCAGTAATAAGATGAAAGAGTCCTGTTATGTAATATACAGCATGGGGACTACAGTTAGCACTACTTTATTGTATGTGTGAAAGCTGTGAAGAAAGTACATCTTAAAAGTTTTCATCACAAGAAAAATGTAGCTATCCGCCCTTTCTGTATAGATTATTTCAGAGTAGTCAACTAGGCCTAACTGATGAGGGGAATCTAATGAAACAGTTAACTTAGGTTAAGATCATCAATGGGTGAAGCTATTTAGAGGTTTTAACCTTCATTATAAAATGGCAAAACCCAACTGGTCTCTGTGGGGAATCAAGGAAAAACATGGTGTTATGACTAATTGATTAATGTACTAAGCTGTGTTTTAAAGTACATGATTTAATATGTCAGATTCTGAAATATTACTTGAAAATAGCCTAGGGTACAAAACAGTATGGCTGTGGTTGTCAACAAATTTGAGGACAAATAAATATTTTGCATTTTAAAGTATGATGGCTCTTTGTGCTTTTCTTTAGAATGCAAATGAAGCAGAAAATAACTTCAGTAGGTGCCTGGCTTGAAGGGGGACAGAAGGGAAACAGATGGAAGCAGTTAATGACATCCTTGGAACTGTTGAATAGGACATTCTTTTGGGCTGTTTGCTTGATATTTGGAGTTTCCAGGGCATGATAGACTGAAGCTTTCCCTGTTATCTCCTTTTCAAGGACTTCTAAATAGTGTCTGCTTAGGTAACACTAAAAATGAGTTAAAAATGATTCTTGAATCAGTCTTGGCTTTTAGAATGTTAGACTATCAGGGCCAGAGAAAACACGAGTCTCTTGACCTGTAGGTAGATGTATATCTAAGCAACCTGATGTATCGTTAAAGATTTTCATGAAAGAATATGACATTTTCATGATGTTCGACATTTTCAGTATTTGGGGGTTCCCAAGTCAAATTATAATCTACCTATGTGACTCGCAATTAAGGGCATGTTAGAACATTGAAGAATGGGTTTAATAGTTTAAAAATTATATATTGAATTGTGACCGTCAGTGAGGAATTTTGAATGCTCTTACAATTCCTTATTGTAAAAGTGAAAATCATTTTAATATACAGCAAGATTTGCATTATCACAGGAAGTCCTCTTAATTGGAGTTAAAGTTATCTGATCTCTGTCTGCACTGACAGTTTGCTACTTTACAATTTACTAATTTTACCCAAGATTGCGTTAGTAGTCAGATGTTGCACAAAAGGTGTATGATTGTGTGATGATTGCCTTGGAAACTGTCACACACATCTTTATAAACATCTGGAGTACAGTGGCCTTGCTGCAGTGTTAAAATAAGTTAGACTTTATCCTCTAAGAAGTCATTTATGCCTTTAGAGACTGACTTTGGGAGAGTCAGATACTGTACTCCATGTTTGTATTTGCATCATCATTGTCAATCATCCTCAAGCAGCTGCAGCAGTTATATTTATGTGTGATTGATTTATAGGCTAGACAATTGGTTAATTAAGTATTTATTGATTGCTTTCTATGTGGCTAACGTGCTAAGTGCTGCTATGAATAACAGTGCTTACTAGTGTTTTATAAATAATCACTTGTAAGATTTATTTCAAGCTATTAATAGTAATAAAGCACAAAAGTTTGCAAATGCTTTATTTTTATAAAAAAGTGAGTCGAACTAAACCCAGATCATATGTGTAATAACATCTCTCTCGTTCTCGCTTACCAGTGATGGTTATTTTTCTTTTAAATCTTATTGAAGTATACTATTTTTAATTGCTTTTTTTTTTAATGTTTTCTTTTTTTTTTGAAGGACAAAGTACAGGCAGAAATAAAGGCGTGCAGAGGCAAGCAGGCAGGAAAGAGAGCAGGATGTAGCATTTAATTAATTTTTTATTTAATTGTTCATCTTGGTTGTTTCCCCCGGCCCCAGGTCTTGAATCAGGGACCTTGGGATGTATGTGGACTGCACCTGGTGCATTAAACCGCTGGGCCACCAAGGTGCGCCTAATTATGCTTTCTTTAATGGTAGAAAAATTAGTGGAATTATAGCTGTTGTGGCAGGAAATGGTGCATAGTCTCAGTCACAATTAAGGGAGTAGGTCATATATGTAAATTTTATTTTGTGAATCATAAAGGAACAAAAGTGGAACATGGCTGCAGAGATTTCTTTTTTAAAGCTTTAAGAAATTTCAAATTAAAAAGTTGGAATAAGACTGATTTTAATTGAAATAGGAGAAAGTGCTATCATGGTAGATAGGAATAGTAGATATAGGCTTAATGTAGGATGTGGAACTTTGGGAGGATGGATATGGGGAAAAGAAAAATACTCTGGGTGGAATGAACATGAGCAAGTTATGGAAGAGGTAGAAACAAAGTTAAGATAGGTCATTGGGCAGGTGATAAAGGCCCTTGAAGGCCAGGCAGGGAAATTTGGAATTGGAAAGCAGGGAAGCGTTGCAGTTCTTGAGCAGAAGATTGACAAAGTCAAACTGTTTCTCAGGAAGACTCATAGTAAAGTCTAGGATGAATAATAGGTGTTACTGAAGGGGAATAAGCTATACATCAAAATGACCATTTTCTATCATGTGGATCTGCTTCATATCGATTCCTTATAGGTGAAAAAATGTTTATGGCAAACCTTCTAATTTTCCCAGGAAAAACTGTATACAAATTTTATTGTCATTTCTACAATGGAGCAGAAACTAACAAAGAAGGCAGTTAGTTCTTGGACTCTGTCTAAGGATGTTGAGTATCTGAACGTATCAAAAGGTGTCACTTGTGATATGAACTCCTTAAAAAAGGGCATGGTGTGCATTGTCTATTGGCAGGCAGATGAGAGTTTCATTCACAACATAAAGTATTGCCACTTTCTGCCTCAGAGCTGCTCTGAACAGTCTGTTTGAAATCATCAAAACTTGGATTGATTCACCAGTTTGGACTATTTTTGAAACATACTGTAATGTCTAGGCCTGTCTCATAAAAGAATGTTCCAAAAATACTATGTAAAAGGGTGTATGTTACCATTAATCATATTTCTTAGGAAATTACCTGTTTTAGCTCTAAAATTTTATTAGCTCAGCACAATTATGGTGTTTATTTGTGTTATTTTACCGTGATTGGTATTCTTGTACAAAATAGAAATTCAGAAAGAATCAAAACATGCTTACACTTAATTTAGATCTCTTTTGACTGTAAGTGGTTTTATCATATTTTTAGGTCTCCAGTCCTTATATTTAGCTTTTTCTTTGCCTGTGATCTTGAACAGTTAGAATAATTTGTGATGAAATTTATACTTCTAAACACTCGATGAAAGTACCCAGAATATAGTTTTTTAGAATTCTTTGTAACACTTAATGAACTTGTCTGGTGCTAATGTGTGATTTTATTTTGTTTTTTTTTAAACTCAAGTTTTTTTATGATTTGTTCCATTGCTATTATAAGAGAAGATTTTTGTGTCTTAATACAGATGACAAAGTTTCTGCCAGATAATCATTCACATCTTCCAGTTGATTTGCTGTATTTTTGACTTAGAGCAAACACTCAAACTTTAAATAATTCACCTTTGAACTGGTTACATTAAACATACTTGGAGCCTACTGTTTTCCACAGACTTTTCTTTAGCAAAAATTATTTGCAAAGTTTTGATTCTTTTCAGTAATGAACTCCGTGTCATTTTATGAATTTACAGAAGAGTTCTAAACAGGTTGGTAGGGATTTTTTTTTTTTTTTTAAGAAAGATACAGACAGGAATGAAGGCAAATAGACAGGCAAGGTTGAAGAGGCACTTGATTATATTGTTAACACTGTGTTAACACTGGTTGTTTTCCCCTGGGTCTAGGACTCGAACTCAGGAGTATGTGGCTTGGGTTCATTTGTAGGCAGTTGACCTAATGGCTACTTCACCAGGGACTGCCAGATTGGTAGGGATTTTAATCCTTGATTTACCTTCATGACTAAGAAATAAACAAATATAACTTTTTTAAAGATTTAATATTTATTAAGGTAACTTGATTGACAAAATAATGCAAGCTCATATGTGCAGGTTCACCATTCATCAGATACATGATAACAGACCAGGCCCACCACCAAATGACCAAAAGTCCTTCAGCGCTGTCCACTGGACCCCATCACTGCTTGCTCTCACCCCAATCTCCTTCCCCTCTAGTAACTTCAGTTCTGTTATTAATGTCCAAGGGTTGGTTTTCTTTTTATCTGTTCCTTTCTTTTATTTCCGTGTATTCCGCATGAGTGAGATCATCGGGCAAAACAAACAAAAATTAAAAAACTTGTAATACTATGGTTTCTGTTGTCTAAAGAGTAATCAAAATCATATGACTGAAAGGAACTCAAGGGGCCAAGGGAATGCAGCATTTACTGAGTACCTATTTTTGGGTCAGGTACTTAGATATTTTCATTTCCTCATGCAATTCTGAGAATACCAACTTCAAGATATTAATAAATTCATTTTAAAGATAGAAACTTTAACCTGTGCCTGGTCACTCAGCTAGTAAGTGGCAGGACAGGTTTCTTGGTGGTGGGCTTGTGACTTCCAAATTCATGTTTGTTTTTTTCACAATTTGATCTCCCAAGATTGTTGGCCATTTCTTCTTCAGGCAGTGCTTTTTTTTTTTAATCACTCTTAGAGAACAACAGTTTACATCTTTCTTAAGTAGTTTCAAATAAGGATATTATTGTGATGTACTGCAGTGTCTCGAAACTCTCAGACTATCAAGAAGTTAAAGTCATAACATTTAAAGTTAAAAGGAGTTATAGAGATTATTTAATCCAACTGCTTTATTTTACAGATTAGTGTGATCTATTACCCTAACCCTACCCTGCAAAAACAAACTGAAACTCTAAAAACAATTTAGACACAAGAGTTTCCTTAATTATTACTTTGTTCCCATATAGGTCTGGTTGCAAAGTAGGAATTTCTCAAGGTTTACATTTTTTTTTTCACTCAATATTTAAAATCTTTACTCTTCTTCTCTTAGTAGATACAAAAAAACCTAATAAGGCTAATTTCATTTCTTGAATAACTTTTATGAGCTGGGTACTTTGAATTGTGTTATTTAATTCTGGAGATGTTATTAAATCTGTAGATGAGGAAGTTGAGATCCTGAGAAGTTCAGTAACTTGTTGAAAATTACCCACTACTGAAATGGTAGTGGTCCATGTCCAATGCTTGTGCTCATTCCAATATGCTTAGTCTCACCTTTCACAACAAAAATCTCTTACTATAATGTAATAGTTATTATTAGGCTCAAATGAGTGAGACTACATCTTGTGTAAAAATACCTGAAAAAAATACATTTAATAATTATTAGCTTCCTTCTTTAGTTTCTCAATGTTTTTTTCTCCATCATTTTCTTCAAATAAACTTTCTTCACAGAAAATTTCCCCTATTTTTTTATCTATTGTAACGAGACTTTAAAAAATCATGATTGCTTATTTTTATTTGTTCTTTCTGCTTATATTGAGATGATCGCATGAGTTTTATCTTTTATTCTCTAAGATGGTTTCAGGTCTACTACATGAATGTAGAATTTCTGGTGATGGACTATCATTGCATTTCTAAGATTAATTGTACTTTGTTATGATTTAACAAAGTAAATACAATGTTAACTTTAATGTGCTAATATTTTAAAAGGATTTTTCTTAGTTCATGAGGGACCTCGATCTATACATTTCCCTTTTTTTCTCTTATTCTAATCCTCTTTTGGTATCAAAGTTGTTTTTGCTTCGTAGAATATTTTTCTAGTCTTTGAAACAGTTTATGTAAGATAAGAAATCTCTTCTTGACTGACAAAACTCTCTGGGTCTGGCATCTTTTGGAGAAGGAGATTTGATTACTTACTTCGTTTCCCTTTATTATCTAATTCAGGTTTTAAATTCATTGAGTCAATTTTAGTAATCTGATACTTTTCTAAGAAATTTTCCATTTTATCTAAGCTCCCAAGTATAAAATTCACAGTAACCTATTTTTCTTTTTTCATCTCTGTTGTATCTCTAGCTTTATCACCTTTTGTTTAGAGTATTATTTATTTCTGCCTTTTCTCTTTCATTATCACTCTTGCTAAAGATTTCTGTCTTATTATACATTATTTGAATACCATATTTTCATATTTTTATTCGATCTTTCTTATTTTTAAATAAATATATTTTAGACTCTAAATTTTGCTCTAGCTGCCATAAATTTGGAAGCAGCTATAGATACTTTAATAGTTGTTTAGCCCTAAATATTTTGTGATTTTGCTTGTGACCATGTTATTTAAAAATGCATTTTAAAGTTTTCAAAATTCTTTTTACTGTCTATATAGTCTTATGTTTCTAACTCGATAAAATTGTGCTCAAAAGACATAATTAGTATACTTAAATTCTTGGAAATTCTTTTGTGGCATAATAAGTGGTCAGTTTTGATAAGTATGCTTTGTGTACTTGAAAAAAAAAGTATATTCCCTTTTGGTTTGGTTGAAGGTTCTATTTATATCAATTAGATCAACATAAATATAATTTATTAGACTTTTTATAGCCTCTTTTGTCTGTTCAAGCTATCAGTTTATACTTAAGGTATGTTGAAATCTCCTTTAATTATCAGTTTTAGCTTTATATTTTTCAGAGTAATATTTTTAGGTATCTACAAGTTTATGATTCTCCTGGGTCCTAAATTCTGTTATTTTGTTGTTTGTTAACGCTTTTTTAGAATAACTGTTGATTGATGTTAACCTGCTATTGACTTTATCTCCGTATCATAGTTTTGGACAGTTTTCTTCATTATTGAAAATATTTTCATGTTGTGTTTATTCTATTTCATTTGATCTTTAGGTATTTATACCTCTAATTCATTCATTACATTTTGCTGTAGAATAATGATTGTCAAATCTTTTCAACATAAGGATCTTCAAATAGTAAGAGACTTTATTTGTTGATTAAGAAATATATAAGATCAAAAGATAAAATGAATTTGTAATATTTAAAAATTGTTATTCACTGCAACAGCATGAACATACATTTGAAAGTTACTGGTGTCTGTAAGACACATTTGCTTATATAATCATCTATTTCTGCTATAATCTTAGCATCAGATGGAGCAAGTTTCTCAGGTCACAGAGTTCTTGCTGAAACCTTGCAGGTTCAGAATCTCCTCTCCCTTCATTTGAACAGGGTGTGAAGGAAAGGGGAGAAAGTCTAGGACTAGTCATCCAGGCTTTAAACAATTCAAAGATTGTGACTCATGTACTACCTTTCAGATAAGCGGCCTATCAAGACTTGAGTTTATAGCTTGGATAGAAGTTACCCTTCTAAAGCTCCCATTCTCCATATGCTGCTTCCCCTCCAGTTATCTCTTGGCTCAGGCCGAATCCAGTTTTGTTTGAGGGTAAATTAAAAAAAACAAAAAAAACAAAAGCTGTGTATCCTTCCAATCTCATTTGAAATAAAAGAAATAAAACATCTCTGGTGTTTATGTGTATGTTTTGTTATCTCAATGTACATGTTCTGGCAAAAAGTTTGGTGTTCCCCTTAAAGGGCTGAGAAAATGTTTTCAGTGTGACTCACTGTAGTTTTCAGTGTCGTTTTTGGCATGCAGTGTGGGGCTTAGGACAGGGAAGGACTCCTTTGTGGGTGAGTCTTGTAGGATCTTTAAGTCTAGTAGCTCTGGGTTGGAAGCACATGTTTTAATGTTATCACACAGCATGTGCATAAGTGAGTTGGGCTGTGCACTTGCTACTTGAACTAGATTAAAGCTTATCACTGTGCTCTGTGTTCCGGACCCTCCTGAAACTGTAGCTACGGCTTGTGGCCTTCGCTCAGGTTTCTGGATGACTAATGGCTGAGGATCCTCGACCTTTCTCAAAATGGCAACAGCAGAAGCAAAGCATGCATATTGACTAGTAGTGGGATGCCACAGAATTAATCTACTTTTGTCAATTTAATGTAAAATTTGTGCCACATGGCTAGTATGTAAAAGAACACTTAATTTCCTGTCTAAGTCTTTTGAAATCTTCACATATAGTATTTTAAAATCATATGTATAGATACAAAAAGATCTGACGATGGAATGAATTGATGAGAGAGACAGTATTTTCTATTTGAGGGTTACACGAAAGGCTGAATGATCAATTGCTGATACCTAAAATTTCATTGTCGCTCATTCCTCAGGCTAACAATTTAAATCCTTAGAAAAGCTCGGGAAAATTCGAGGCCTCGGCATTCATTTTCACTTATCAGTCCTATCTGAAGGTTGACTCAGAAAATTTGAGGGCTTTCCCCTTTCCTTACCCTCTGACCTCTCACTCAGGTCTTAATTTAGCCTGGACCTTAATATTATCTTCAATAGACATTATATATGTATGTATGTATATGTATGTTTATATGTGATATACATATATAATATAAGAGAGAACAAGGAGCCATTTTAAAACGTGATTAAAATTATTGAATATAAATATTTAAATATACCATAATTTTTAAGGCCTTGTCTTGGCTTTCGTCATTTTAAAATATGATGGACTTCTCTATTTTGAAGTCAAATAAGTCAGGAAACTGCCTCTAAATCTTCCTCTTGGAGTTGACCTGACCCTGAGTGGACCTGTACTGAAAACTACCCAAAGTGCTTCCTAGATTCATTTGCCTGGAACCCCTCTTGCAGTTACCCTGTTAACATCATTTCCGGGGGTGAGTCCTGGGGATGCTGACTCAGCCTTCCTAGCGCTGGCATTTGAAGTACTTTGTGAATGTGGGGCTTCTCCCTGCTATTTGGTGGTTGCTCCTTGAGAGTTGTAGGAGCAGTGAGAACCTACTCCTGGCAACCCCCAGAGAGGGTAGGAGAGAGCAGAAAATTCTTTCCATGTTGAAAGTCACAGCAGGAACTATTTAAGGAGGTCTACCTCTGGGCTAGCCACATATGTTTTCTCACCTAATCCTTCCCATCTTCCTTCAAGATAGTGTTTCTTAATTTTCACATTTTCCTCTGATTTCTTTTAGCTTATGTTTCTGGTAAATGCATTTTTCAAATTTATCTAAACAAAAAGGAAGAAAAATGACTCATCTCCCATAGTCACTGAGTTTTTTTAAATTTTAATTTATTTTTATTGCAGTAATTTTATTTTAAATTAAAATAAACTCATATGTGTAGGTTCCCCATATGTGTAGTTCCCCATTCCTCAGATATATGTTAATAACACCCTGCCCTCCACCAAATCACCAAGTGTTCTTCACCATTGTCCAGTGGACTCCACCACCACTTGCGCTCCCCCCACCCCCCATTAGTCACTGTTAGTTTTGATGTCTATCCTTCTGCATTCCCACCTTATATGTTTTAAATAGTCTCTTTTAAATTTCAAATTAAGAAAAGATAATGGACTTCTCAAACTTGGGGTGATCTAGGACTTTCTTAATCTCTTAGAAGCTCTGCCTAGACACGAAGGAAAGTGTCAGCAAGGGTTTAGAAGCAAACAAGAATAATACTGACAATCAATTTTGTCTACCAAATAATTCTGTTGGGACCAGCCTGGTTTGAAATGGGCATGCTGGGAGCAGTGGCCCTCTGTGGGGAAAACCCCACTGATAAGCCAATTATGTTCTTCCTTCCTTTCACCAATTTCTTTTCCATCCCCCAAGTGTTGTCTGTGCTTTGTGTGATCAGAAGTGTTTGTGGCCTGACCAACTCTCTTCAAAGGACAGGTCTCAAGATATAAATTAGCTGCTTCCCTGAATGTGCTCCAGGGTAATCCAACTTCCATGAAATCAGATATTTTAGGTGTTTTGCTCCATAGCACTTCCATCTTTAGCAAACAGAATACATTTTTGTGATAGTATTTATATCCTAAAGGGCTATATACTGTCTCAGGTCAGATTTTGTCAAAACAAGGAATTTGGTTGTCCCCTACCCCCAATGTGCTTTTGGAGGTGGGGTACCTTTTTAACTTGTTGAATATTTTAGAGATTTTCAGTTTAAAATTATGGAGCAGTATATATCTAAATAGGCTCATTAGGTTGTCTCCTTTATATGTTTTGTCCAAATCTGACCCTATTTTCCTTGACTGAATC